>JBBPDC010000038.1:16808207-16837556 GCA_037974485.1 Hemigrammopetersius urotaenia
AGAGAGAGAGAGAGAGAGAGAGAGAGAGAGAGAGAGAGAGAGAGAGAGAGAGAGAGAGAGAGAGAGAGATACATAGATAGATAAATAGATAGATAGATTGAAAGAAAGCAAGCCTAATCCAACTTTTAAGCTATTATGTAAACTTTATCTTTTCTTTCCAAGCATAGTATGTTTGTTTTATTCTCATGCTAATGTGGGGAAATGTCATAATGAAATGCCCAAATGTCGACCAAATGTCAAAAATATCCTGGCCTTTATGAGTGACTGAATAGGCTTGACGGTTTTGCACAATTCTCTGATCCTCACTTAACCTAAATATTACCAGTGAAACAAAACCGTTTGGCCAGCTGGCATGGAACAAAAAAAAGACAAATACTGTAACATTATTTCAACATCTACCTGCACTACAAATTCAGCTACAGAAAATAATCACAGAGAAGTATGTTTATACTGCACAATAGAAGAAATGTCACGTTCCACCTATAGGTTATTTGTTGAACTTCAGTTATACAAGCCACTGGAGATAATTCAGTTTAAACTCACCTGTACTATGAAGCGCAGATGCTTTAATCATATAAAGGAATTTTATGGTCACAAAGCATCTTGTTTCCATGACAGTTCTTGGGGGTTTTTTTAATGGTAAAAGAAAGGTTTTAAATGCATTTTAACAAAACGACAGCACCTACAGTTCAAAAGATTGAGTGTGTTCATTGGCGTTGGTTGAAGACTTTATGCTGATGGAAATATTGGTTTGGTTTTATGATTGGTAAAATAACCTATTGTTTTTAGTGACCTAGCAACCGTTTATTACCAAAAGCTGCTGAACTGTTTTGTCATTTTCCATTAAATGTTTCTATTTAAAAGCGTCATGTAAAAAGCATGTAAGCTAAAGACAGCATGGAATCTGTGTCTCAGCTGTAATGGACTCTGTTTCATCTGTGTCTCAGCTGTAATGGACTGTGTTTTACTGTTTATCAATTCAAAACTAACCACAGGAGAACACAACATTTTACTTCTCAGTTTCAATATTATTCCAAAAATTCTGTATGCATTGTTACATTTTTAGTAGTTGCTGGTGTTTTATCTCCATACCCATCTCCAAACTGGATAAACTTTTGATATACTAGCTAGACATACCAGCCAAGTTGAATGAAGGAGACCTGACTGATTGCAGGCTGATGTAAACCCATATCTGTACTGTAATGTACACTGAGATATATACACACACACACACACACCGTACTGCGTATTCTCTAAAAGACATCATGTACCGGAACCATGACCCATGCACCATGACGGTTCGCTATGAATACATGTAACGTTACAGCCCTAATATATTTATCATTTATACTAATAAAAACATGAGATGAAAAACATGAGAACACTCGAGTTTCACCCAAGACACGACACAGGGCAGCAGCCAATTAGCAGCAAGGCGAAATAAATAGCACTCTCAGATTAGCTACTTTCAAACCTCCTGCCTCTAAATACAGCAGTATTTCACCATCGCAAGACGCGCAGTCTGTGTTCTCTAGACAGAACTATATAATGTATAGTTATATTCTATATGGAAATGTAGCTGAATATTTTTCTGAATAATTTAACACTAAAATACATGAAAAATTATATTTTGCCACGAAGAAAGCTGTGACGTCCGGGCCTGGTCCGCCATGCTCAATCATAGAGCATTTGTGTGGTCTTCGCCCATGTGCAGGGGTTTCCACGAACAATGATTAGTTACTATTAGACTGCCAAACCGCGATCAAACAGGGGTTGCTTTTCAATTAAACCCTAAATCACATGTGGTTCTGTAACACATCTTTACACAGTTTGTCTGAATAGGGGATGACATTTATTTTAAGTGCTTCCTCAAAGCTCTCACCTGATTGGTTATGCCCTTGTTTAGACATTCAAGATATCTAAAAATAATGTTTTTAAATGTCCAAAGTTATTAGAATTATTTTTGTTAATAACAGTACTTTTCCAGACACCTCAATTCATTTTGAAGATTTCACAGTGAGAAGCTTAAATGGCCTCCAGCTATGACTTTCTGACAGTCCAGACTGTCCAGCTGTTCAGACAAATCAGCATGTATCACTGTGTACAGTGCTGTGTTTATCCAAAGCTGGTGGTAGGGAAAAGATATGCAGAGCCTTGGCTAAATTATCCCATTTCAATCCTGTTGACAAATAAATGCCTCAACATTTTCATGCTTGAGCTTGAATATTTTCATGCTTGAGTGTGTGTTTGTGTGGGGTTGCGTTTGTGTGCGTAGGTGTAATAAGTTGCAACCCACTTAAAGTCAATAAACTGTAGAGTACTTAATATTGACAACAGAAATGAACAATAAGAGTGCTACAAGAACACTGTGGTTGAAATGTTTTTCTTCTACAAGATGTTCCTTCCAAACTACTTATTTTACTGAAATAAAATTGAAAGGTGGATGCATAAACACAGGCCTAGCCATCAAGGGCCCTACAGTTCTATTCCGTATCATTTCCTTGAGCATGGGAACGGTAAATCATGCCATCTGCATGCGTTTGATAGGCCAGATGAAAATGCCTGACTGCAAACTTCAAACAGGCTGCCTGTTTATGGCCTGTGGGAAAGACTTTTCTTGTTCCATTCAAACAACAGTCAGGCAGAACAATTTCAGCTCAGTTAATTGTGATAATAAATAAGGAGAATCAGATGATCAGCACTTTACTAAGGATTCGCTGTTCAGACAGTGTGTGATAGCCATTAACCTGTTCACAGCAATTAAAAAATTAATTCTACCATCACTTGATCCAGCTACGCCAAACCAGAAACCAGGGAGATATTTTCCTGACATGTGTTTTAGCCGAATGGAGAATGCACTACGCACATTGACCAACAATACACCAAGACATTAGTCTCTCTACTTTCTATGCGTCACTTAAACCCACTTTGGTCAGAAGTGTTCCTTCTCATTTTTGCTTTAGTGCAGGGGATGCGCAGTAGTTTGTTAATACTGGCTGTTATCTATGGCCACTGACTTGTAAATGGCAAGCAATATAATCAATCATGGAGAAGGAGCTTGTGATTCATGGTAATGCATTTCTATTAAAAAGCCCCAAGAGAGTGTCTGAGCAGCTCTCCAGTCTTAGATTCCCTCCGATCAATACCTGGAGCCTACAGGCCTCTCTGCAGCACTACAAAGATGCATTAACATACCTTAAAAGAATGGGAAATAAATAAATTTGAAGCAAAAAAGGAAAGAAATGTCATTAAAACAGAGTCTTTGTAAAGCAGCTATAACTGAGAGAGACCAATCGATGTGAAACATTCCCTATCATCCCACAAACAAACAATAACCTCTGAAATGAAATATCAATAGCAAGTAACACAGAAATCAAAGCAGTGTGCTCTAGGCTTATGTGTTTGTCTGTATACTGAAATGTGAAGGACCATTGTTGTGAAAGGTGCAGGATAAAAGGAACTGCACTTCTACCACACACAAGCCTCAAAAGGAGAACTTCCCTGCACCTCTGTACATTAACATTTGCAAGAAATTTACATACACTTGTATGTAAAAGTTTGGGCACCCCTGGTCATTTAAAACATTCTGGTGATTGAAAATAAGGTAACATAATATAGGACAACAAAAGATTACAACAGATTTGAATACACAGCTAACATTTATTTGATACTGATACTGGCCTGTCTAAATTTTTTTCCTAAGACTTCATTTGATTCATTAGAGCTTAATCCATATTGACTGGAATGAGAATCGTGATGCACTGGCTCTCTGCGCAGTGTTCAAATATTATTTATAAGGAAGGGACACCAGAAAGTGATCAATTTACAAAAATGTATTCCCAATCTATGTTCTGTCAAGTCAGGTCTTGTTTTTGATCAGTTACCTGTTAAACCAATTTGTCAGAACTGTTCCTTCTTAAACCTAGTGTATTTATACCCTTGTGAATCTTTTCAGTCTACCCATGGCCAGAACCATTATAGCACTTTTCAAAATCATTCGTTTTGCCTCCACACTTTTTTGTTTCCTGAACAAAAGCAGAGACATAGAGCTTTGCGCACACCCGCCTCCCCCGCACAGCTGTACGCACATCCAACAACACTAGCCACCCCACCCCGGAAGACGGCCAAGGGATAGACCTCAGCGTGCACCACCCCCTCATACCTCACAGCCCCCCACCCCCCACAGGACCGAGACTAATTCTCCACTGACTGGTACCAGCTCGATCCAGTTCAACGTATTATTGCTTATTGCTTTTCCATAATTAAAATCTGGTTTCTGGCACCCGGTACCATTCTTGGTACCACATTGGCCGAGGTTCCAAGCGTGCTGAACCGATACTAAATGATGACGTGTAAATATTGGATTTTACTGATTGGTGGTCGCTATGGTTACGCCAGTGTTGTTGACTGAACTGAACCGAGCTGCGACACATTCCTATAGAGCAACCCTATAGAGCGACATGTTCCCCTCACATTAAAATGCTTCTGCCACCCCTGATTCTACCATTACCCTGTCATCACTGGTCCCGCTTCCCGGCCCTGGTTACCCCATTATCAGTCTTTGCTATCTCATATTTTTGTAAGTTCACAGTTAATTATGTCTGAAGCCTGTTTTGCATTTCTTTATTGCCCACTTAACTTGACCGCAACTCACTGCCCTCAAGATGATTTAATAAATTCAGTCATCTATAATGCAACCAAACATCCAGGAGCTAGTCAGCTAGTCGTTGCAGCTAGTCATTGCAGTTAAACCTCCCATGCATTTTGCTACACCAAACCACATCATTATTTTGCACAGAATTATACAAGCTTTTTAAAGTTTAGTTTAGTTAAATGTCTATTTGTTGTTTGACCACAGCCAATGAGTTCCAAGAAAAACCACCATGGCCCACTGGGGGGCTGCAGCCCACATGAAGAAAGCCACTGGCTAAGAAAAACCAGAGGCATTTTTAAATCAAGTGGTCTGATCAAACAACAAATGATCTCTTGGCTGCAGTCACAAAATTAGGTTTAAAGAATGAAAGAGAAACATTTCAATAAAGAAAGAAGTTGCTACTTGTTAACCATGAAGGTGGATCTGTTATGCTTTGGTATTATGTGTATGTGATGCAGGAAATGTGGGGAGAGACAAGAAAGAATTCTGATAAATATCAATCAAATCCGATAGCCAATGCCGCACAGTCAGTGAAGAAACTGAAGAAGAAAAGCGGTTGGATATTACAAGACAAAAAGTATAAAAGATGTATCAAAATCAACCTTAAATAACTTAAAGAAGGAAAAGAGGATTTTAAATAGCTTGCACCATCCCCTGACTTGAATATTGAATTTCTGATTAGATCTTAAATGAGCAGTGAAAGATGGTCTATCAATATTTATAAACTAAGAAAAGGGAAAAAGTTCTAAATCAAGCAAGGAAAATGACTTTTTGGAGGCTGAGATTTCAGTCAAAAATGTCTCAAACTGAAAGGGCCCAAACTTATGCAAATGACCCACTATGTTCAACTCAGTAAGTACATAACACTAGTGTATTATATATGATGCTTGTGCATTTGCAGAAATGAGTCATATTTATTTTTTTTCTGCATAATACTGATGTGAACTTCTTTTCACCTACGTCAACAAAATACACAATTTGAACGGGTGCCATATATCGCTGTATATGGTGAAAACACTGATCACAGTGTTTGTGAGTGATTCTGCCTACCCTGCAACTGGCTATATTCATGGTAATGATGCTACCTGTGAGGTTTATAATACATTGCTAAAACATTCATGAAGAAAACTCTCACAAGTGTCCAAAGATGTCTTTGAACTAGGAACACCATTCACAATGGAACACAAAGAGTGATGACAAATTTAATTGACATACCAACAATTAGAAACCTATTTCCGGATGGATGCTGCTTCCTGATGCAATTCCAGAACACTGGCCACTTCAGGACTAAGTTAGACCATTTTTTCTCTCTCAGTCTGTCTATATACATTATTCAATCAGACAAAAAGAAAGCGAGAGAAATTAGTATTGTTATTGACTTAAATACCATAAAATTGCGATATAATTGTTGTAATTATTACATAACTATGTAAGGAAGCAAAAGATCTCTACCTAATGCATAAAATTAAGATGGCAACACAATGAAAAATTGAAAGAGATGATCAGGAGGATATGAACGTACTTGTAATGGAAAAAAATCCACAAAACCCTTTGCTCAATCTTAAGATCTCTAAACAATCAGTTCAGAATTGCTCCATCCACAGACATCTTTGAGTTGCTTTACTTTATTCAGGGGGAAAAACGGTTTACATGCGTCATTTTAGCCCCACACCAAACAACTCCGGGTGGTAGTAACCTAGTGGGTTACCATTGTGTTCTTGAGCAAGACACTTAACCCTCAGTTGCTCCATGGAGACTGTCCCTGTAGCTAATGATTGTAAACTAATAATTGTAAGTCACTCTGGATATAAGAGCGTAAGCTGAATACTCCCTTTACTGTGGGCATTTTATATATCGCATTATTCAGCTCCTGCCAAGCTGTACGACTGAATCTCAGGGGCTAGAAGTTCGTAGATCACGATTCATGTTCTCACACTATACGGCCCGATGCTCTGATGCAACCCGACTGCTCACACTGTACGTCCAAATACACGCGGGGCTCCGGAACTGTAATGTAAACAGAAGAACAACAACCCGGAAGTGGGGAGACAGTCATCTGAGAATTTGAGAATGCTCACCAAAACATATGCACTGCCTGGGCAATTTGTACCATTCTGTGTGCAGAAACATCTAAAAGGAAAATGTGATGGTGTGTATGGAAGAGGAAATGGCTGGGCAGACGAGGCTCGAAAAGGCTCGGATGAGCTCGCCTATGTTCTAAAGTTGGGCTCCATCACTTGTGTCCATATCACGCTGCTGCCGCGCTGCTCGGCCTTCTTCACTCCCAGTTCTGCATGTGCGCAGTGTGAGAGGTGGCGTTATATCGGCTCATGGTGCCACTGCAACAGTGCAAGACCTTCATGAGGTGTGACCATCTCAAACAGGTTTAATTTTCATATGAGCAGACGATAACTGATCGGGAGCTGGGTGATCGGCACACACACACACTCACTGACACACACTTCTCGTTACCCCATGTACACTACACCATGCACCACACATGATTAAGGAGAAACTCAGGCCGATCCCCAAAATAGTCTCATGAGTGAAAAATCATCTCAAAACGGGCCAAGAATCACTCAGTGTATGTACAGCTTTAACCAGTATCCACTTGGAACTGTCTTGAAGCCCCTTGTTTACAAACCTTTGTCTTGTGTTCTGTCTCAAACCTGATAGCAATCTACTCATTCAAGTCTGACCATATTAAATGTTTATCCTCCCTAGACCTTCGCAGGACATCTTATTTTGGGTAATGCTGGGTATCCTGGGACAACATCATTAGGTTTTCACAGAATGTTGAAGCAACAGTCTTTGTTGGGCAATCTTTACTCTGATCTGTATCAGTATGATGGGAGCTTCAGAAGTGGACCAATGTTTAAACAACAGACTTCTCTGAATTTGCATATCTCTTGCATTATGATGGACTATCATACAAAACACATTGTGTTATTCAGTATTCTGCAGCACAGCTGTGTCTACTTATCTACTTGGATGCTTTTTTTTCCTGCTGAACTTCGTGAGCTATTTGAGTGCAAGGCTGGGATCATCTGTTGGTTTATCACTAATTACTGATAATGGGCATAATTTGAATAAGAAGATCATTTTACTTAAACGTATGGGTGTCATCAGGATTTTTCACAATAAGGTGTTTTGATGGATATACACCTCTACTGTTTTCAATGCTGTAGAAAAAAATCCATTACTTTAATTTTCCAATCACTAACATCCAAAAATCTTTTACTTCTTGTACTCCAATAGGGAAATATAACTGTAGAGCAGTAGCTCTTAAACTGGTCCTCAGAGCCATCAAGCTCCAGCCTCCAACCCCAATCCATAGGGCTTGAGACAAAATGTGGAGAGTCTGGGGACCCTGAGAACTTTTTCAGGACCACTGATAATACTGTGACACCACTGTAGGATGGGGGTCTCTTTAAGATATGCATATTTAGGAACATGCAGCATTTCATACCAGACAACCACTACAGATCTTTGAAAGTTATGTCCTTACATTTCTACAACAGAGACTACGTCACAAAATGAGGAAAACAATTTAAGAAGGTAACCTTGCTCACTACAGAGACACTTACTTCTTTATAGCTAAAATTCATGCAGTTGTACATTTTGTGGTAACATACAACACTGAAAAGATGTTATATTGCATTTCTGAACAAGGTTTGTGAGTTTTGTCCATTTGTGAGCACAGACGAGCATGAATGGGAAAACATACAGTAAACAGCCTGTCATTGACTCTCCCAAAAAAAAAAGAAAAAGAAAGAATCTGATGCACTTTTCTACTGGCAACCCTTGGATGAACCCCCAGTTCCCCTGCACATTTATTTTCTATTCTAACCCTAACCTTGCAGAGCTGAGAACCAACATGGCCAGCTGCAAACAGCTCATTTTACACTGGCATAATGCTGCACCTGACATTGCATTTTAATGAGTGCAGCATCAAGGTATCAGGTTCCAAAAAAAGTCTGGCCTGTCATCAGTGTCCGGCTTACTTGAATTATTTGTCATGCTGTGTTCGATAAGGGTCTGCTGCAGTGGTGGCTGGCTGTTCCACCTGTAGGTCTTGGCACTCCCTGCACTTCATCGAAATGTCACATGAATTATAATGCAAAGCTAACCTTTGTCACAAAGATTCCTCAGCCGCTATCGTGGCTTGTCATACAGTGCAAAATGAGAAAAAGCATCATGGCAATCTTTCCTTGTGTACCAACTAGTACACTCCTTATTCAGTGTAATTGGATAAATGTCCTCCTTTACTATCCATGTCAAATTTTGCTTGCATTACTAGTATAAGACATGGTTCAAAAGATTCAGGTCTAATGGCAAACATTCAGTCCAAGGAATGAACAATTTAGTGTAATCTATGTTACAAAAACCTTTAATCTGATTGACAATCAAAGGGCTATCTGCAATACAGGTAGGGTTTACAGGAACAGGCTACTAGGGGTGCTGCAAATTGTTTGTCTGATAGGGTGTCACATTTGTCATTTTGTTTTTCAGAGGGGGGCTCTATAGGGTTTTAGGCAGGGTACCTGTTAAGACAGGGTTCAATTAAGTTGACAAAGGCAAAGCCTTGCATGAATCCTAAGACTGACTCTCCAATAATGATGATTTGACTAATTACTTGACCAGTGATGCCAGTCAGTGGGCAACAGTGTCAGATATGAGCAATTTAGTCTGACTGACAATCCAAAATCTTTAATCTGATTGACAATCAAAGGGTTATATGCAATACAGAACACAGGAACAGGCCAAAGATACATTTTGTTATACTAGGGGTGCTGCAAATTGTTTGTCTAATTGTAATGATGCACATATTCTGAAGTCCAACACAATTTTTGTATTTTATGTATACAGTATTCCACTGTATTGTTGTGTTTTGGTTTAAAAAATGCCTAAAAATGCATATTTCTATAGTGTAAACCCTAAATATGCCCCCAAATATGCTCCCAGAATTTCATTTTAAACTCAGTTTAGATATAAATGTAAAGGTAAATAAATAATCATAATCAGAAAACTGTATTGCTTAGAAACATTAGCATTAGCAACATGCAAAGACCCTTACACAAAAGAAACATTGAAATAACTCTCTCTACCCGCATGTTTAGACAGGGCACAGCTTACTAATACCAAATAAACACCTGTCTGTGCTGATGCTCAGGGACAAGGTTTATTTGTGTGTGTGTGTGTGTGTGTGTGAGGCAGAGAGAGAAAAAACTTTAGGATTAGCGGTTAGCATTGGACTGGTGGCAGTAATTCAGTTTGTTTCTCCAAAAAAAAAAAAAAAAAAGGCGGAGGATATTTGCAGTTCCTGCGTTGTTGTAAGGATTTCGGCAAAAAATGATTAGTTTGGTTTTTTAAACAAATCCGTGTGTGACTGAATCCGTGACTCCTGATCTGTGTAAAACTGGGGGTTTACTGTATTTAATAGAAATTCTACACGCTTTGGTTTTGGCTCAGATAAACACCACTTTATAACCTGCTTCACTGCCCTCTAACAACATGAATTCAAAAAGGCCCAATCCCTAGAATTTATGATCTCTTCAGAAAAAGTCAATTGGCCATTGGTGTGTGCACAGTGGGAGCCCTGCCTCTTTTGTCCAGTAAAGATTACTGCCAGGGGCTCCCATGAATTTCAGTACACAATTAGATTTTTTACATATGTATTGAATTTTACACGCAACATAAAAGTGCCCACAAAGTTTTTACCACATTTAGGAAAGAATTAGCCAGCTTGATGGCTAGTTTAGAACAAAATTTGATTTTAGAGAGTTCTAAACAATAACGAGGTGATGGAATTTCTGTGTTGTTCAAATGGAGGTTCATTTAAGACAAGACAGAGTAAGACTCTTGTCAACATGTACACAAGCATCCAGCCAGGGTTAACCTAGACTAAAGGCTATAACTGAGGCCATTACACAAGACGATATTCCCCACACAGAATGCATTGCAGCAAAGACAGTGTGCACCTCATGTAACAGATGGATTTATTGTGGTAGTTGCTAACAGATGAGATGATTCCCTACTGAGAATATGACACAGTAAAAGGCATCATAATTATATTAGCAGACATTTGGAAGCATAATGAATGCATTTTACAATGCAAGTAATACATATTTATTGGACATGTGTTATGTGTTGCATCAATGTTTTAATACACAGGCTGTTAAAAAGGTCACACATGGGTCTTGAGCAAACAATATGCAAAAAAGATCATGGCACAGATGTTTTCATGATAAATGTTGCTATTCACCATGTAGCAGTTTGGAAACTAAAATCAAAAACTCTCAAAAAGTAATAAAATACATGGATCATGTCCACAATATGTTCAGAAAGGTATGCTGTGTCAGGAAAAAAAACAAATGATCATGGTTTTATAATAATGTTGTCTCTGTATTGCTAGGTGACAACAAGAATACTGAACTACATGTTGGAACTGAGAGAACCTGGATCTTACACGTAAACAGCTCAGATTCAAAATGACTGATGGGTTTTTCAAATGACAGAAGAAAAAAAAGATCTGCTTCCAAAGCACATTGCCAGAATAGGGCTTTTAAATATTGTTTAACTGTGAGAACCCAAATGAAGTCATTAATTCTCAGACTGAGGATGCAGAGGATGACGGCTCACAAAAAACATGAAACAACACTCTCAGTGCATTAAAGCGTGTGAAGGTGCTGTGATGACACTCCCGAAGGGACTGTTTACTATGTTTTAAAATTCATGGGAAGGTTTATATTGGGACATTACCTGGACATAATCGCAGAACAAGCAACATGCGTTCCACAAAAAGAATGAACCGACTCAATGAACACTTCCAAGTTTGGTGGTTCAGAAGTGCACAGCTGTCTTTCTCAAACACTTCCAGCAACTTCACGTTAGCTTAGCGTTTTCTAAATTCTCTGCATGTTCATTCAGTGGTCAAAAAAAAACAAAACATACTTGGCGAATACACAAAACTACACATTGGGCTGCAGGCTGAGTTTTCAGAGAGGCCGTATGTTGTCTTTCGGTGAGACTCAAATACCCCTTTTCCAATGCACTGGTTCCCGTGCCGATTCCCAATTTTGGAACCAGTGCCGCGCTTTTCCACAGAAAAAAATTGGTGCTGCTGCCCTAAAACAAGCACCAAACCGGCACCAAACTCTGCTGGTCTCGTAGCAAGAACCCATGATGTTACGAGCGGTGGGCGGAGTCTTGCACGTAATCGTCTATGTTGATCTCTTTCAACGGTAATAACACGCTGAATAAGCTGCATTTGGACACTGAAATAAATTGTCAAAGTTTGGAGAATAAGCAGCAAGCAGGAACTGAGTTCGGCCATGTTTGTTTCTGTTTAGTGGGCGTGGCCTGTGACGTATTATCATACGGCTCCCGTTGAGCTCCTGTCTAGTGTAAATGTGGGCCGGTTCTCGACTGGTTCCCAGTTCAGCACCGGCCGAGCACCAGAACTGGCTCCTGGCACAAGCACCATTGTAGTGGAAAAGGGGTAAAGGTCCAACTAAAACCTCCAGGATAATGGAGATGCTTCACTGCTTAGTCTATCTGAGAATAAATAAAATCCATTCTCTGCCCCTGCTCCTACCCACTATAAGAGATATCCAAAGTTCCTGGCGCAAAGGTTGAGTCATCCTATGAGTACGAATACTATTCCACACAAATTCAGCTCAAATTTTGGTCAACTCGTGTTCAAACCATCTGCACTTAACCTTCTACTGCACACATTTTAATGTTACAGTAATCCCCTGCTTTTCGCTCACGGTTTTCGGGGAATAACCCCTGATCTAAAAATACAAATGAGGGCTCGTTGGAAAGGTCTCCTGGAGATCAACTGAACTGTGGAGTTTGAAGTGTCTGAGTGCTTTCCCCGCCGAGATATGCAACTCGGAAGGTTGCCACTAAAAAGCAAAGAAAGGCAGAGGATATTTGTGTTTTCCGCTTTATTGGGAAGATTTCTGTGTAAAACTATGAGTTCGGTTCTCAAAAAAAATCCATGTGTGACTGAATCTGCAACTCCTGATCCACGTAAAACTGGGGAATTACTGTACTCACAGTATTCCTGTTTGCTTAATTTGTTTAGTAAATGAAGAGTCAAGTCCTTGTTCAATTTTTATTTCGTTCTCTTTCTGGGATTTTCCATTCTACGTTAAATGGGCTAACAGTCAGAACATAACATTGCACTAATTAAGGCTATATGGAAATGGATTCTCCATTTAAAGTGCAACTGAAATTCCATCACGATAGATTTTATAAGCAGATAATTTATTTTGTTAATTTCATATAGATTTAGAAATGAGCTGTGCTGCTACTTCTGTTTATCTCCACCTCTAATCTCTCTGAATGTGTGACTCCTTCAGTCAAACTATGTTTAGCAATCAAATTGTGTCAAAACAATAATTTAGTTATTTGTCTTTAAACGCTGATTGACAATTTATTTCACTTATTTAACTCTTTGTGCATCAGTCTTTCAGAGAAAGAGTCGTCCTTGTGGAAATGAAGGGAGGAGTTTGATCATGTTCAGCCTTTTGTTAACATTGGCTGCGTATTTTTATTCCCCTACATTATGTCCTTTGAGAATCGCCAATTTCTCCTGTTTTTTTGTGATCAAGTGTTTAATTTAAAATAACTTAATGTGCATTTAACTTAATAATTCTGCTGCACACTTCTAGACATTTTAAACCTCTTGAGAAAAAAAAGTCTTGAAAAATGCAGCAGAATTATGTCAAGGTCTAAAGGGTTAAAGACAAACTATGTCAGTACTTAGCTACTTATTTTGCACATTGCCTTGTATATTGATTAAAACAAGGCTGCATTAAAAGGATCACACTATAAGAACTATTTAATTCTTCTGTGTTTAATTCCATAAACATTCCACAGACACAGATGAGTTTCTTAATGTTTTGCTGGTATGGAGAATTGTGATCTGTATCAATACGGTAATCAAAATACGGCTATCCTGATAACTCTAGTCCCCATTAGTACCACATTAGTGATGAATGTGATGTGAAGTAATGCTGCCAGCTTTTTATAAAGCTGAACTTGATCACTTCAGCTATGTTGGTAACTTGCGGAGGGCAGCTGATGTAATATTACAACATGTGTTCCATGAATATCAATGCAAGCTTTAAAGGGTCCCTACTCTGACCTTTGAGCAATCTGAAAGCAATTGAAAACATTTGAAGTTGAAAGCAGCTCATATTACCTCTAAGGCTGCTGTCAAGTATCAGTAAAGGCACGCATTATCCATGCATTTAATATTGCAATTTATATTTAAATATTGGACTTTCCTATTGAGACATTCTTCTATAAGCTTCTCCAGCAACCACACAATAAAGCAGTTTGACTGTACTTTTATCATGAAGGCAATAAGACTCTCAAACGTGACCTTGGAGGAAGAACACAGGTTTGCACATCATCTTCGATATACTTTCTAATGTGATACATTAGTTGCCATGCGCCATTCAACACTGGACCCGGAACCAGCCATGAGCTATTGTCTTTTCTGTGAAACCTTCACACATCTCAGCTGGGAAATACTTAATCTAAGCATGGGATCTAAGCATGGGAACCGGGCCCTTTGGAAAACGTATTTAACATTTGTGTTCAAACAATGTCCAGAAAGGAGGGCATTAGCGTTTCATTCACTCTGCCCTATTCAGCCTTCAGTTGCAGCCCATCAGACAGGAAAGGTCACAACAGGTGTCCCGCATAGTCTCCTTTCAAGAGCACTTGGCTCTCTTCCACGGTTCCCTTGGTGAACGCCATGCACCATTTCCACTCTGCAAATGTACAAACACCCCTGCCGATTCTTTTGGAACTCACAGTACTGCCCATTTTTCACAGTTTTTCCATCACTCTCAGGCAGTCTCTGTTGTCCGGGACAGAGCAAGCATCGTGTCCGTTTTCTCCTCTTTTTTTGCGGATCCAAACAAACGACGGCTCATGTTTGAAAGAAAATGTAAGTAAGTAAGCGTTTCAGCTTCTTCTGTGTTTAGCTTAGCTGCAAGGTTAGCTTTTCCTTTAAGACAAGGAGTTAGGGATCACCTACAATGTGTACACAATAAACTGAACGTGGGAACATGTTTGAATTGTCTGTTAAGGAGTTAAAAGAGTTGATGTATGTATGTACGCATGCATGCAGAACATAAATTCCACGACACTGAAGGTTTAAAGGGGAGGAGGGAAGTCCCATGGACCTTTCAGAAATCATCTACTGAGTTCTCATCTACTGAGAATGATGGATGGATACAATACCATATATTGTCCAGGTAGATGACTGGTCAGACTGTCAAAATGAGCATATTGAGTGATATCAGCAACAAATATGAGGTGTAACTGTGATCTTAAATCATCGCTGCAAAATGTTAGCGAAACGAACTTCGATCAGTTCAGAAAATACCATTTGTCGTAATTGAAAATATATACTTGAACCAGAATCCATTCCCATCACTTGCGAATAAATCGGCGATCTGGATATAACAGGCGATTGAAAAACAGATGCATGACTTTGAATCCACAAAAACAGCAGCGCATGCCAGAGAGATTTCGACAAATGTTTTAAAAGCAGTACATTAAAAGAAGAAACGTGGAGCTGAGCAAGTGGTGAGGGTGATAAATGAGATGACAGTGAGTGCCTGGTTATAACACAGCTAAATTCAGTGATGTAATGAGCTACTCTGCATCCATCAGTTATCAATACAGGCATTAAGGAATTCATTCATTGAACTATGAACGCTACACAGCATTACCACTTCGGAATAAGAACTACCAGGCTGCTCTCCACAGTGTGATGCAAAAACAGACAGTAAAAAGAAAGCGATATTTCTTTAATTTGCCTCGACTTTCAGTGGGTCGTAACGGCCATTTTAAAACGCAAGGGTTAAAAATTGTACTACGCCTGTTCTATGATCAGCACACCACGCCATTTTGCAGTTCTTTCCCCCCCCTAGTATCCTCTTTCACCCTCACTGATTCCAACTTACCGATCATACTGAAGGCATTCCCTGCAAGTGAACACAATCCAAAAAAGCATAAGAGCGACAAAAGTATAAGGTCATTGTTCAAAGGCTTACCCTGGGGGAGAGAGAGAGAGAGGGAGAGCGGGCCTGATCCGGTCAAGACACAATCGACCACGTTTTGGAAACAGGACCTGCAAGAGCGAGAACAACAAAGACAGTTTGTGACAAAGCTGACACGCTGTAGTCTTGGAGGAGCGAAATCAATTGTGACATTTTTCATTTATTTGTAAATGCCTCTTTGGCGGCACACTCACTCGAAACGACAGTTTAGCTCTTACAGAATAAGCGCTGTGATGGTAAAATAGAGGAATCCTGACAGTCACTTTAATGAGATTCTGCATTAGGGCCATTCTCTTACACTTTCCTCTCGACCAGGAGCGCGCCCTTCACTTTCAATCTCACACCCAAGTAATTTGGGGAAATGTTAACCCTATGAAAATCTAAACTAAACCCAGACAGCGCCGCTGACACTTCCCCCCCACTCTCCACATTGCCTTTAACTTTTAACATTTCAAGCCTTTTAGCTGATATAGAGAAATGGGAATGCAAACAAAAGGTCCACTTGAATAGAAAGGGCTGAAAATATAAAACATGGCTTAAAAAACCCGGGGACACCCTCTCCAGGTGTTAAAAGAATATACCAAGTCTCACTGCATCCGTGTACTGCATTAACAAATAAGTCAGCGTGTTACTTAAAACAGAGCAGATGTAGTCAAAGGTACATGGTGCACTAAAGATCTTTGTATTCTCATTATTTTAATTAATTACATTTTACAAGCATATTCATTAATCACTGTAAAAAAAGAAAATTAAATAACTGTCATTCAATTTACTCATTTTTTACATTTGCCAAAAAACAAAATAGTTCAAATAAAAGATTTTAATTATGAAGTCAAATCCGGTCTCAGAGTTGATATTAGCTTTTGGAATGTAGTTCTAGGAATAAGGTGTTATACTTTTAGAACTGGTGGTATACTGACATGAAGGTATCCCATATCACTGATGATTAGGGATGGGAATGATTATGATTTGACGGATATTGATATTGATACTCATTACTGATACCAATTCTAATCAATTCTCTTATTGATTACTTTCCATTTGGTGCAATAATAATAAAGATATCATATGGAAGGATGTGAAAAGATTCAATATTTCGTTTATTGTAATGTTTTTGGGAGAAATTGCTATCCTAAGCATCCTGTATATATATAATCAGTTAGGAAAAATCACTACAAATGTGTCGTGGTTCACTCCTATCCCTCCCACTTATCCATTTTAGCGCCATCCATTCCTGAATGTCAGGTATGTTATGATGCATGAGCACAGATAGCAGCATTGTTCATCCAGAAGCTTATCAATATTTCAGTATTGACCAGTCAGAAACTGCTTCCAATATACAGTGCGTATAAAAAACAATCAGCTCCTTGAAAATATTCACATTTCGTTGTTTTGCAGCCCGAAACAGACATAAACACACACTATTCCAGCCCTGTTTATTCAATGCAACGTATAACATCCAAGTGAAAGATGTAATGATAGCAATAAATAAATAATAAAACCAGAATCTTTGAGATATATTTTGAAATGATACTGCGCAAATTTCTATGCAACATCTATCTAGATAACAGCAAATAAACAATACACCCATTTAAAGCTCAGACAAACTCACGGATTGGTGGTGCTGGTGCTGATTTCGGCTGTCACTCAACTTTGTAATCTCAGATATTCTTCCTCGAAATGGCTTTCATTTTTGCACCACTAATCTACCATTATCTGTCAGGTAAACACTGCTGCCCTATATAGTTATACAGGTCCAGTTGTCTATCAGGGCTATCGATCTCTGGCCATGAAACGTAAAGGTCCTGTGAAAAGCAAAGGTCCTGTGATAAGTAAAGGTGCAGAATGTGTTCATTTATCAAATGGGTGTAAAATAGAAACTGGCAACTTTTTAAAATACTGCTATAATTTTTTTTAAACTGTGGAAGATCTTATTACCGTTATACCACACATCCCAAGGCAAATGAGTATTAACAAAGCAGTTACTATCGAACAAGAAGGACTTTAAACACGCAGAATGAAGCCATATGTATTAGTTCACGGCACCGAGACAGCGAGACAGCCCCCTGTAGTTAGGGAACGGAAGTTGCTTTGAATAAGAGCGTCTGCTAAATACAGTAAAGGTAAATACAGTGAACGCATTCTTTACACATTCATTTTCAGGATTTTCATTCATTTTCACGACCACTTCGGGCTGTTATAATGGAGTATAATTTGGTCTTGAAAGTGTTGTCTTTACATTAAAAAATACCACATAAAAACTGAAACACTACAAAAGCAATGTTTTGCCTACCAGTTATATCCCCTTATCCAAGCTGGGTTGGGATGTGTAACATGCTGGGCAAGGGAGAGGGGCCGCGAATGCAAACACACACAGACTTTGTGAATGGTTACAGATGACTGACAAGGCAGGGACAAATATACTGATTCAGAATAGGAAACCCCCTGGGGAAATGGGCGGAGACACAGACTAGACACAGGTGAATACATTGATCAAGGGGCAGGACTAAGGACCAGCTGAGAACCAATAGAAAAAAAAAACACCTGGAAAAGAGTGAGTGTGTGAGTTTGGTGCCTGTCTTATGGTTGAGAAAATTCTAGTATATTACCATGTGAAGAAAAAAAAACATACATGCATTTATACCCTGTATTTCCAGTAACCTCGCCTTTGCATAACATTGTGCTAAAATGCATAGTGGAACATTTTCAGTAGAGATAATTGAGAGGTACTGAGGTAGAAAAGATCACCAAGACTAGTCACCCATGGATTCCCTAAGGCTTTCTTAGATAGGCCCTTAATCTGTAAGTGCAGCAGGCTCAGTTACATCAGAAAACATGAGCGTAATCATGGAGAAAAGCACTGGCAAACGATGAGCCCTGGCTTCCTGTGGTGACCCTCAATGACCCTGTGCTAAATTGGCTAACTATTTTTTGCAAGGTATCACCATTAACAGCCCCCCAATTTTTCATTTTACACTGTTGCTGATGCCTGGCAGGTTATAATTTTCTTTTTCGCACTTCACTTGAGCTCACTCAAGTAAAGATTATTGAGATATTAGATATTTTTTGAGTGTCTGTCTAGTTCTTATAACCCACTGTAATGTGTACAGCTAAATAAAAACATGCCTACCATGAAACTCCTGGCTGGTGAAATGGAACAACAATACACTTCAAGACCATTTTAAATGAAAGGAGTCCACTATCAGTAGGGATGGGTATCGTTAAGGTTTTAACGGTATTACTACTTCTATCGACACCACTTATCGGTTCGGTACTTTAACGGTACTCTTATCGGTACTTTTTGTTGTTTTTTTATTAAAAAACCAAAACAAATTGAGAACAGAAATAACACTTTATTTTTTAAATGTAAAATAATTATCTATAGTTTACCAAACACCAATGTTTGAGCAAATATCTATTACACAAACAAAACCAGTGATAAATAAACACTCCAACATAGTTGGAGCATGCAGGTAGGCAGCAAAAGAACTAGCAGCTTTTAACTGGAGGTGGTGTGTAAGTGTGAGAGTAATCATTAGGTTCCAGGGGTTGCATTACAGAAACTACCTGTCTTAAGCATAAAGTTAAGATCGGACGATTTAAGACCGGATTTTTCAGTTTGGTATTACAGAAGCAAATCCTAACTGTATTTAGGAATACTAAACAAGCAATCTAACGTCGATGATCGACTTTTATGTCTGTTACCTAGCAACAAACACAATACATCATCTCACGAAGTCACAGTTACCTGCTGCCACTGTTACTTTATGAGGCTCCAGTCCGTAACACTGTTTCGTCAGAGTATCTTAAAAAAAATCGATATTAAACAACACCCTGCTCTGCTCTGAACTGCTCTAACCCAGACGAACTGATCAATATGAACAAATGTACTGGGACAGAGCTGTCATACATAAATATGTTGACAAAAGTATAGGGACACACGCGCGCGCTCACTCACTCACACACATACACACACACACACACACACACACACACACAGTCACACACTTCGCTTTGAAAGTCACCTTAAGCGAAAAAACGAAGCCCATTTGTACCACAACGCGAGAGCCCCGTGCCGACGGGTTGCCTCCCCAAAGCTGGGTGGAGTTGATCGGCTAACGGCGTTATCACACGGTCCGGCATCTGATGATTGTGTCTACCTGTGTCTAGTGAATGTTCGTTAGTGTCCGTATCGTGTGATTGGTTGGGTGGTTAAAGCCTGACTGAGCCAGAGAGTCAGTGCCCAGTTTGAAGCTGTTTCCGAGAGTTGGAGGGAATGTGTGAAACTCCAGAGAAAAGTATGGTCTGTATTCTCCTTTCTGTTTAGTGGATAGAAGGACTATCCAGCCCACGTTTATGTAGCGGTGTGTACACACCTTTGAAAAAGTATTACAGGGCAGGGCTGAAAGTCAGTAACCATACTTTGGATGCTTTGCCTTGTGTGCGCGTGAGCTCTGTGCACTGGAACAGACTGCATTTCCTGCGTGAGATTGTAAATAACGGCAGTGCAGGCGAATAACGAATATTATAAAGTTACAAAAGGCTGGTCAGGTAAAATATGCTAGGAAATGTTTATTTAACAATAATAAATAGGACATTTATTTATTTTTTTATTTCTCCAGCACCGACAGCAGAACTGTTACCGTCAGAGCTTATCGGTCCTCCGGTCTTTTATAATTAGGCACCGGGGCCGATTAAGTACCGGGTCTCGGTACACATCCCTAACTATCAGAAAAAGCATTTAAACATCCATATTAAGTGTACTTGTCTTACATACCTTCGAGAGAGGAATCACATTGTATTATCTATGAATTTATGTCTCATTTCATAGATTTTGGACAGTGCCTTAGACTTCCTAATATTAACCCTTGCAGAATATGTAGGAGTTCGAAGGTTCAGTTTGGTTGAAATTCCAAGCTTGAGTTAACAGGAATTTCTGTATCATGAAACGGAACTGTACGCAAGACAGCCAGGCGGATAATATGATTTCATTATAAATGCAGAACCAAGACAAACTGAAAATGAATGCCATTTCTTCTAGATATTGCTTAATTCTCTTTATAAGCTAACCGAAAAAGAGTGATGCATGGTTAGCCTATTTAGCCTAAAGTTGACTGATTAGCCTACTGTAAACGCAACTCTGAGCACAACATGACATGGATTTTAGCCATAATATCATCTACCCAGCACCTAGCTTCATAAGCTAATCGAAAAAGCACAAACAACAGCTAGTAAAACAGATATTAGGCTACTTCCTCATCAGAATTGTCTTTAAATAGATCAACACGAAGCTCAAAGTGCCTCTGTTCATCCTTGCTGTCTTCACCGAATAAATCGGACTTTGCGTCATCCTAAATGTGTTGTTTAAATACACAGAGCACCAATTTGTGCAGTCAGAATGACTCAATATTTGCAAAGGGCCATGCTTTTTACAGCAGTAATTTAAAATATTTTACTTAAGTTCATGAGCGTAAGTAGTAACTATCCACCTCTGTTGCTTTCTCATGACGCATTCTGCAAATGACACTAGCTTGGTTTCATGACTTGTCCTCGTCTCCCATACCTTGCGAAATCATGTTTTGTGCTTTTGGCACCTGCCTACCTGCATTCAAGGGTTTTACCAGTTTTGAGTTTCAGTCTTTTTTTTATTAGACCACTTTGAACTTGGCTATGAATTCTAAATGCAGCACTCTCCTTCCTTCCCCTGTAGGGTCTAACAAAAGTGTGGCAGAGGATGTGAATCATCTGCGTGTCGCCTTTAATGTTGGAAGCATATTGACTGAAAGCCAAAGGCCAGCTCCTCCATCCTCATCCTGTGGCAAGGTCACCATAGCAAGGCTTCCTCATAATCTAAGTGAAACTCCCTTAGAGCCACCCTGCCTGTCTCTGCGGCTCATGGACGACACCACTGCGACACACTCAGGGCCTTTGAAATGAACAGCATCACTTGTCATGGCTGGAACTGTCTGTGCTGTTTGGTAAACATTTAAGTAATGCAATTTGCTGCATGCTGTTGGTTAATTTGGATGTTGTTACTGGCAGGCCCGAGGCACTGCTTGTGTAATTATGGGATCATGGTGAAATTGTATCTTTGTAAACAAACCAGCCTCCACAGATGTATTCGTCAGCAGCGCCACTTTTTATTTTAATAGACATTTAAGTGGTGGACATTAACACAAAAAATAAATAAATGCCATTAAAAAGTGAAAAAGAAATCATTCATCATATTTGCTTTTTTATTGCTATGTTTGATCATACTTTTTTTGTTGCAACCCTAAGAACTGGAACATTGGTCATTTCATATTTATCTGCAAAAAGAACGGATTGTACAGTTTCTAAATAGTAGAGGTGGGCATAGATTAATTTTTTTAATTTAGATTAATCTCATTGTAATCTTGAGATTAATCTAGATTAAAATGCTCCCCCCCCAAAAAAAAAAAAAATATCCCAATGCCTGTTTTTATAGTATAAACCATAAATATGCCTCCAATTGTTCTCCCAGATCACTTTAATTTCATTTGGAACTCAGTTTGATACATTACCCTTAAAGAAAATGTAAATATAAACCTGAGGTTTAAATACAGAAAAGTCAGGAACGAGAGAGACAGAGAATAAGAGACAGAGAGTGAGAGAGAGAGTGTGTAAGAGAGAACGAGAGAGAGAGAGAGAGAGAGAGAGAGAGATACAGAGAGAGAGAGAGAGAGACAGAGAGAGAGAGAGATACAGGGAGAGAGATGATCGCACGAACGAGAGAGAGACAGAGAAAAGGAGAGAGAGCTAGAGAGAGAGACAGAGACAGAGAGAGTGAGAGAGACAGAGAGAGCGAGAGAGAGAGATGATCCACGCGCTCCGGAAAAGTCACGAATGAGAGAGAGGCACAGAGAGAGCGCACGCGAGAGAGAGAGAGCGACAGAGAGAATGAGACAGGTTTAAAACGGTCACGAACCAGAGAGAGAAAAAGAGAGACAGAGAGACAGACAGACAGACAGAGAGAGAGAGAGAGTAAATCTGCGCTAAAATATCAAGGTAAGGTAAAAGTCATCATAGCTTGCGTAGTATAGACCCAGCTCCCAACCCAACTTTGTGAATAGATTAACGGCGATATTTTTTTTATCGCGCGGTAGGAGTCTCGTGTTAACGGCCCAGCACTACTAAATAGCATAATTTTGGCCCAGCCCTGTAACATTCACAGCACTTTTACATCACTGTTTCATATTTACTTCCTATTCATTACAGGAACAGCGAACAATCTGTCAGTGGTTCCTTAAAAAAAAGCCTTCCATTACTATCTTGGCCTCCTCCTGTCCTCCAGCACCTCCAGGCTGAAAAATCTGACCCCTCTCTCCTCCTTTTTGCCTCGCTGTCACACCTGACAGGTATCTTCCCTGTCCACACTGCAAACCAGTGACATCAACTCTTCCCTGCCAATTATTTATGTCCAAATGCCGAAGACTGCAGGCTGATATCCAGGACCTCCAGCACCTACACTCCATTCTCTCTGCCTGTCCGCAAGTAACACTTCAAGAAACTTCCATTGTATTGGAGCCACAACTGTTTGCACAGGAACCCACTGGGGTTTTGGGAAAAGTGGCATTTAGCATATCGAGTTCTCTCTCAGCAAACCCAAAGCACCCTGACATTTACTAACAAGCCTCAATGTAGGGATGGTGTGTCTGTAGCCTTGCTTCCAGCCAGATCCATTTCAGTTTCACTGTGGACTGCAGTGTCCAATCTAGCCTGACCAGCCCAGTTATGCAAGAGCATCTAAATTTATAACACTCTCATTTTTTGTTATCTGTGTCACACTTTTTTCCTGAATTTAGAACCACCACACCTGGCCTTAGAATGGATCTCAACCGGCTAGTTATGCCCTGTAAAAGGGACTTGAATGTCCTTTGCATAGTTAAATGCTTCTGCTCTATGACCGATGTGGATTGCATTTTAAACAACCTTTAAAAAACAGCCCCATGTAGGTTCCAGGATAGATAACCCCCTTTCACTCAGAGTGATAGCTGAGGGTTCTTTAGAGGGGTGTCACTAAAGAACCACTTTTGGTTCCCAAAAATATCTTTCAATAGGTTTTTTTTAAGAACCTTTGTCACAAGTGAGCATGTGAATAAACCTAGAGTCATATGTCAGAGCCAAGAACCATTCCAGGATCTTTATTCTGAGTGTACAGTGGGAAAAAAAATAAAAAGCAATTTTTTTCCCCAAAAGGTTGAACTAATCCTGTAAGGGCCTTTTTTCCCACCATTTGAAGTGAACCGGCTTGCTACTGTGAAAAGTGCTGACAATGACAAGGGGAAAGTAGGCCACTTTCACCAAATATCTTATCCATTTTGGCATACAGTAAATCATCCCCTTAAAAGCTATTATTCTGGAATATTTCCATCAGAGGCTAGCTCCAGCCCATTACCTCGCGCCCTTTTTCTGACAAAGTACGTTCAGTTGTGTATAACGGCTCCCGGGCTCATAAAAACACCATAGGCTTGCATTAGAGCTATAAACTCACTCAGGTAGTCAAAATCCATCTATCATGTGTGCATTCAGTATAACCACGGTACACCTTTAATGCCATATTTGTCCATTGCTTACTGTTGTTTTATGCTCAAGCACACTGGCAGGTCCGTGCCTTGTGAGCTGTATGTGACAAAAATTCTTATGAGGTTTCCACTGCATTTATTCTGCAGATATTTGAAATCCTTTATAGTTCAGGGACGACTTGATATCCTAAGGTTTTTGGAGCACAGTTCAATTAAATCTGAGTTACACCAATCTAAAAAAGAGGAAGAAAACTTTTCTGGGCTGTAGTTGTTAAAAAAAAAAGTGCAGACTCTCCAATGATTCTCTGACATGTCTTATTACAGTCCTGCAAAAGGATGTTGAAAATACAAAAGGTCAGTCCAAGACGTTGCACCTTCTAGTGTCAAGCAAAGGAGATGTGAGCTGCTCTGCTGCAGTACAGCCTTAACAAGGTGCGGAGCGTGTCACCAGATCAACATTTCACAGTCCCTGTGTCATTTCATCACTCAGGGCCAAGAAGATCACAACACAATAAACTTGTCAGCTTTCCAGAAATTACAGCAACCAAACTTATTTCCTCCCGCACAGAGAAAGATGGACTGACATTGGATCTTTTACAAGACCAGGGGAGGTCACTGCAACAGCTCCTGCTTGGTGTGTAATTAAGGTTGTGTGTTGTAGTTGATTTATGGGCTATGGGGGGAGCAAGGTCTCATTTGAGCAGTTGATTAAGGTAGACTCTGAAAGATTGATTGCACTAAATTATGATTACATTTGCCATGCAACAAATCATAATTCTGATCCCTGAGAGGTATATTATGGCATTAAAAGAAAAGTATTTGTCTGATGAGCAACTCAATAGAAATGAACATCTGCTTTAATGCATGTTTTTTTTTTCATATCAGAAACAATGGTTCAGATATGATAAGTTTTGACTTTGGACATTTACTGTGTAATGAAGCTGGTTTAGGCAGTCTAGTCAACATTTGAGCTGTTTTGGGCTTCAAAACGTAGTGACAGTTACACATATCAGTGTTCAGAGGAGCAATGGACAAACCTCATATGCTTTATTCTGGTGTCTGATGTTTCTAAGTCTGCTCATGGCCGGCAATATAGCTGATAACATCAGTCAGAGCTCGGGCAGTTATTGGTAGTTTGGGCTTTGTATTGTGGCAACTGCGATGACAAAAATTCTGAAAAATACCAGGCAGAGGGGATTAGAGTTCCAAGACAGCATTACTCAAGACGAAGCACTCAGAATGCAATATCAGTGTCAAGGATTCAGAGTTAGCCTTGCAGACCTTCCTATTCTTTTAAGATTACCTACCATCCACAAGGGACCTCAAGAGATAAAATAGAAAAAGAAGAGAAAATGAACATTTAAGGGTCCATTTCCAGTGTACTAAAAGTATGGGAATCAGTATGGCCCTGTGCCTTACCCCCAATATATATTCATCCTTGATGGGTACCACTGTAACAAGATAATCAATGTAATTCATATTACATGTTGCCGGCCCACCCTCTGCAGCTATAACAGCTTCAGCTCTTCTGGGCTGAAGCTGGGTTTAGAAGAATGGTAATTTCCGACCATTCTTCCAGAAGCACATTTGTGAGGTCAGACACTTATGTTGGACGAGAAGGCCTCTCGTTCATCCATGTCTTTACAGACCTCTTGTTGGAGCAGGAAGTGTTCGTTCTCAAACTCCCCAAACTATTTCCACAAAGTTGGGAGCATGAAATTGTCTGAAATCTCTTAGTATGCTGAAGCATTCAGAGTCTGTTCACTGGAACTAAGGGCCCAAGCCCAGCTCCTGGAAAACACCCCCACAATATAAACCCCGCCCCCAACTAAACTTCACAAACGACACAGTGCAATCAGACCAGCACCATTCTCCTGGCAATCCCAAACCCAGATTCCTCCATCAGACTGCCAGATGGAGAAGCGTGACTCATCACTCCAGAGAATGCCTCCTTTGCTCTAGATTGCAGTGGCGGCATGATTTACACCCACTGCAGCCGACACTTTGCATTGCACTCGGTGGTGTTTGGCTTGGAGCTGCTCGGCCATGGAAACCTATTCCATGAAGCTCTCTACGCTGTTATTGAGCTAATCTGAAGGCAACATGAAGTTTGGAGGTCTGCAGCGATTGACTCTGAAGAAAGTCGTGACCTCTGAGCCTCAGCGTCCGCTGACCACACTCCGTCAGTTTACGTGGCACCACTTCACAGCTGAGCTGCTGTCGTTTCCAATCACTTCCACTTTCTTATAAAACCACTGACAGTCGACTGTGGAATATTTAGTAGTGAGGAAATTTCATGACTGGACAGGTGGCATCCTCTCACAGTCACAGGCTGGAACTCACTTTCCTGAGAGAGACACATTCTTTCACTAATGTCAGTAGAAGCGTCTGCTGGCCTGGGGGCTTGAAGTTATACACCTGTGGCCATGGAAGTGATTGGAACACCTGAATTGAATCATTTTGATGGGTGAGTGAATATTCTTGGCAATATAGTGTATAACGCACATTAAAACCACTGGCAGGTGGTTTGAATGTTATATATCTGTGAAAAACAAAGCAAGTGAACAGTCACAGATACATGTCCAGGAGATTTTCACATGAATGGTAGGATGGTCCGAGGATTTATAATAGAATATTGCCTAGAGCATGACACTGCTTTCACTGGCTCACCTTCATCCCACAGTGCATCCGGGTGCCATCTCTTCCCCAGGCAAGTGACACACACATGGTCGCCCACATGATGTACAAGAGAATGTGACTGGGCTTCCTTCTTGGTCCAATTCTGATGTACATGGCTGTGAACAAGGATCATCACTCTGACTGGTCTCCAGTTACACAGCTGATCTGTTTGTCATGCCATAGATTTTTTAACCACAGATGCAGGATCATGGACTTCTGCAAACACAGACATATTTTATTATGGAGTAGCAGTTTCTCAGACAGAGATTAGGCCTACACAGCACTCTGAAGGGAGTTTCTCTACTTAGTCCAGTGCTAGGATTAACCTTGTTCAGAAAACCAACTCCATATGTTGTAAGTAGAAAGAACTTCATTAAAACACCACTATCAAGTAGAGTATGCCCTCTTAAAGCAGGAGATCCCTAAATACTTATAACAATAACTATCACCTGAATGCCCAGAAAGTGTTTTCTCTATTTGCTCATTTTAAGGATTTAAAGAGTTGAGAATGAGATAAGACACTGACTTCCAGAGGCGGTAGTAATTTACAGAGCTTATAGTGTGCAGGCTTATATTCAGGCTCCAAGGCAGGATGCAGTAGAACATTTTGTTTTCAGCTAAGTCTCAAATACCTATTTCCTAGTATCAGCTCAGGTGAATTCTCTCTAATCCCAGATCAGCTCAATGGCATAATAGTATTAACAGTGACAAACAGGTATAAGAGCCCAGTGGTAGATGATCAAGTACTCTTGATCTTATAATGTAATCAGGTCTCAAGACAGTATAATAGCTATTTCATTACAAGAGGCATATTTAGGACAGTTTCCCAAGACTCAGTAACACTTCAGTTTTTTAAGAAATAAGTCTTAGCATTAGGCTATGATCCTGTTTACATAATCCAGATATAGTGCACTTCAAATTGCCATTTTTAAATCAGGCTGGTAACAGAGACATTGAAGCTTGTACAGGATTCAGTGTGCGAGTTCCACCTGTATAAACATTGCCCGGTTGTGATGCGGTAAGTATGTGATGCTGAGATATGCAACTCGGAAGGTTGCAGGACAAAAGTATTGGGACAACGCGGCGAGGTGAACGGTTTTCGGGGAATAAACCCCGAACTACCGAACTGTGGAGTTTGAAGTGTCTGAGTACTTTCTCTGCCAAGATATGCAATTCGAAGTTAGATCCTTACCTGATTGTTGCTGGGACACGGCCATCGAAAATGAAATGAAAGCCACAGTTCTTCGATTTTCTTTGTCTGGGAGAAAGTGGAGGGATGTGTGTTGTTCTTTGCATTCAATAACACAACACTTCAACTGTGAAGTTCAAAGTGTCTGAGCCATTATATGCAACTCGGAACGTCATGGGGCAAAAGTATTGGGACACCACAGCGAGGTGAATGGGTCCCCTTGTGTGAAAACATCCAGAAAAAATATATTTTTGCCACAAAAAGCAAAAAAAGGCAGAGAATATTTGGTCCTTTTGTGAGGACTGGCGCATAAAAATGTGAAGTTCTCAAAAAAAATCTGCGTTTGACTGAATCCGAAACTCCTGATCTGCGTAAAACTGCGGGAAAACTGTATACTGTATATCTATTTAGTCTGTGTCATTTTAACATTATGCAGTCCTTATAATGACTTAAATCTAAACAAATAATGTTTGCATGTACCTCACCAGTTTGAAATTCACTTTATGCCAATCACTGATCACAAAAATGGCACAAAACAAAATCTCAGACATAAAGCTGTACATTCAGACCCATTGTATATGGTTTCTGTGGTGGAGCTTTTAGAGACATTACATATTTCAGTTGTCTCGCCCACATCGCTGCTGAAAAATTATGACTCATAAATGTCTATAAATGTCTAAAGAAGGATTTTACATTAAACCACCCTCAGTGACTTTGTTTACATCCTAGCTGTTTAAATAGTCAGACATTTTGAAAAATTTGCAGAATTATTCTGAAAGGTGAGGGTGGAATGTAAATTACATTAGACCTCAATGCATGCTTGATTACCTTGAGGTCAGGATAGATAGAATCCATCGTGTTTCCATCACAGAGACAGTTACACTTGTTATTTAAATTGGTATACCAGCATCCGCATTTGGGACACATTGTAATGCCAAGTGTAACAGTTGTAGGGTGATTCTACAGAAATGGTGCCATTTGGGATTGAGAAAGATGATGAAAAAGTACATTACAAATTTAGATCTTTTTTGATTTGATGATGCCTGATAATGTCAGTACTGTATAAAAAATACTTTTTCCCATAGAAAATTAAGTTATTTTTTGGCATATTTGTCTAACACAAGTCACATTTTAATTCAACCCTGTCACAGCCATTTTGTAATTCCGCTATTATATTTTACAATAGGCTTATGA
>JBBPDC010000038.1:16837862-16857093 GCA_037974485.1 Hemigrammopetersius urotaenia
TTTGAAATGTTGCAGTTCAAATGTAGATTTATGAATGTTATTAAAAGTTGTAGCAGCATTACATCTTGGGACACTGAGCATACTGAAATGGCACCAAATCTGTAGAATGTCCCTGTATTTATTATTCTACTGCTATGTAAAATATGTCTGCTTGCTTTCATTACTCCCTTGGTTTCTGGATTAGCCTTACAAATGTCATTTTAGAGAAAAGCACTGTTTACAATCCAGACCCCATTGCATCACCATTCACATTCAAGTCAGTAGGGTCACCATACCTCTGCATTCTCATGTATTATTTTTTTTTGGTTGCCAAAATATATTTTCTGGGGTAGTAAGTTGAGCTAAAAGAGCACTTGCTCAAGTGAGACACATCAATAAACGTACTGCCCTGCTCTGCCATTAGTTCTCCTTTATCCACCAGCTGATTCTAGGCTTGTATCAAATAAATGGCAGGTAGAATGTCCTCTATGGCCATGGTCTGGGCTTGTGCTGTAATGGATGGCATCTCGGATTAAATTTATAATGGGGGATGGGGTTTGCCTTGTTACCTTGTTTAATGGAAAACAATGAGTCTTCCACTGTAGAGTCTCCAGGTTGATGCATTGGCCTGGACAGATCCACTCTCTCCTTTATTACCTAGAGTGCAGGCTCTTCCACTACCTAGCCATCAATAAACACTGGTCTTCGTGAGTGGAGGAGAAAAAAAGGAGCCCGAATCCCTTTCTGTGTTAACGGACTATCTACAAAAGTTACTGCTGTCAAGCATTTACTTCAGTGCACAGTGAAGAATTTTAAAAATTGCCACAGTCCAATTTACTAATATGCCTATTGTGGTAAGGGGGACAGGACATTGCAATAGTGGGAGAAAGCCTGAAGCTTAGGGACAGAAAGAGAGGAAGCAATGGAAAAGGGGGAGAGAAGGAGACACTAACATTAGGGCACATCCCATGACGGTGGCCGTCCATCATAGGCTTGAGCAAGGAACAAACATAATAAGGTGCAGAAGAGCAGTATTGTCAAGGGTGACTGTGGATTCTACCTGACAACCCCGGCCCATACAGGCCCAGCATCCTTCTCTCTCAACATGACAGCCAGACGTTCTTTAGCTGAATAACCAATGTGGGCACCCAACCATTTATTCAGCTTATAGGAGAACCAAGGAGACAGGAAAAATTGTTTGAGAGGAATGATGAGATGGATGCAAATCCCAAATGATTAGTCATGGTTCGTCCTTTAATACCACTCTTCTGTGGGCTGGATATGAGAAAGCCAATAACACACAGTCCTGAAATGAGCCAGCAGTTTATTAAGACAAGACAGGTGGACCCCATCCTAACCAGACAATACCCCTGGCAGAATCTGCATTAAAGGGGCCATATCCCACATTGTCTTGCATTTTTTTAACCCTTATGACTTTGGGTGTCATAATTCATATTTGCATGACATTAACAGAGCTGAATGTTAATTATTTGTAATGGTTCAGTTGCTAGAAATGTTGAAATGTCTTTATGTGGCATGTAATACTAATGCAAGCAATTAATCAAAGCCAATAGTCAGCAGCTAACATTATGTAAGTACTACTGTAAGTACTACTAAGTACTAACAGGTGATCACTAGCTTCCATTTGTTGTCAGAAACCGTCCCATTTATTTTTTAAATGTATTCCTGAAATCAGGGAATATGAACAGACAATTATTGATTACTAAATTTGCAGTGACCAGAGTGATTCATTTCAGTTGTGCGCATACTCATACATTCATTTTATTTAACAGAAATAGCCCAAGTATGGCCATTAATCTAGTTAAAATAAGAATCTTAATGAATTTGAAAGGTTAAATTGTAAAGGTTAAATTGCTAAATTTTAAAAGCACTTGCAAAAGTTATTAAGCTAGAAAATAAACACTGGCTTCTAAAATAGACACTGTCAAAATCCAACAACATACATTGAAATATATACTTAATTCAGTTTTGCCACATATTTTCATTCAGTAAATTAGAGTCAGATTATACAGTACTGAGGCACCTATGCAAATAATTTGAAGTCGTTTCTATCAGCAGTGGCTTCTTTCTGCAGTAGAAACTGCAGTATTAGAATAAATGCAAACAAACAAACAAGCTGTAAAAAGTATCAAGATTTCTTTTTTCTAAACAGTACTGGATATTCTGTGAGCTGTTAGAAGAACACAGGTTTGGATCCAGGTTTCTGCTCAGGGCCTCCAGTCATTGAGTAAATGAATAAAATTCCATAATCATCACCTAATTTAATCTACTGCAGTAAAAAGAGCCGAACCAGGGATCTGATGGAGCTGCAGGTGAAACTGGGCTTCCATGAGGAAAGAGGTGTGGAAATGGTTCAGTGAACACTTTGCCACACATATAACCACCATTTACTGTATTAATGTTGTTTGTATTTGTTGTAATGTGAGTGTTTCAACACTAACTTAACACAACTGCCCAGCAGTAAACAGCTTTTAAGCAGCATTTTCTCAAGACTTTTGCACAGTACTGTTACTGCAGAAACTGTTATTCTGCAGAACAACATCCGTTCACTGCACTGAGGGGGTTCTTTTTCTATTCGTCATTTTCTTGCTTTTATTCCTTAACTGAATTCTAGTGGCTCTAAAAAGACATTCCGTGTATTGATCGACTCCTTTGATGTGTGCCAGTCTTCTGAAATGTCAGTAATAAAGAAAGCATTGACAATAAATAAATAAATAAATAAAATTTTTGTGAAACACAATAAATCATCCATATGGAATGGAACATCTTCCCACGCTGGTGTTTTAAGCACCTGATGAAAAGAAAAACACATCAAAACATATCATTGCATTAAGTAGCTTTCATACTTACAATTCATGTGGACTGCAGAGTTTATGCAGGGCACGGACAATTCCTATAAACTGAGCATGCTTTTGATGAGCGAGAACTTGTTAGAAGCATGAAATGAGAACAAAATCCCTAACAGCGTTTTCAGGGCAACTCTGGGAAACCACTGTGTGGACTGAAAGAAACCCAGCCACCTCCTATCCAAAGATAACCTCTTCAGAATTTAAAGCACTGCCTAATTATTTAGTGTGACATGCAAACGGAATGAATTAAGTTTACTGAGAAGAGCTTGTGCTGTTGTCACCATGGATAACAGAGACAGTCGCTTTTAAAAGACCCCTGAGAACTCCAGTCATAAAAGAGGGAGACTGAAGGAAGCAGAGAAGTTAAGATCTTGTTCTTATTAAAACTATATTCAAACTAGTACAAATTCAAGTTTCTGCATGTTTCTTCAATATAAACCTTTTCATCTACAACTATATATATGCATAAAGAGCAAACCTAATGAGCATAATTACCCTTCCAGGCTGATATTACAAAATCATTTCTATTTATTTGCTGAGTTTAACATAGTGGAAGGAAATGGAACATAAAATATGAAATTGACTTTTCCAGGCTTTGTCGTTTTTTTTCTCCAATATGATGAATTCAGAAAATGAACATTAACTGTACATAACAAAGTTTTTTCTCAGCATTGCATGTGTTATTAACATCAACGAAACAAGTCACTTGCACATGGTGCCCAAATCATACAATTGGTGGTGTAACTGAAGGAAGCCCCAAAAGGCTTTAGACTACAGAGTGGTCTGGTCTGGTAAAAATTACTTTTTCAGTTGCCAATGATGAACTTATTTGATTTTATTATCAAAACTACCTCCATTAAAAACACATTTAGTAACCTGTGGAGCATTATTATCCATTTAGCAGCAATAATGGACAGTTACAGAAGGTTCTCAGCAGTTTGCCAGCGGTGGAACAGGTGAACTTTCTTTCCAGCTTCAAGACATTGTCGAATTTGTTTTCTCCTTCCTTTTCATAAAATATGCAAGTAGAATAGTTATCCTTACGTGTCCATATGCGGTTCTAGAAAGGGGCCAGCATGGACCACAGCTAATGGTTTAAATATTAATTTCTTATCGCGACATGCGCTGTCTCGAAGAACGGAACTAACGCTGTGCGTTCTAGACGGACTGCTTAAAGTGCTACACACACGCGAGAGAACACGCAAATACTTTATGGGATTTTGAGACCACTCACTGTATCTGAATTTCTTTTTTCTTTCTATTTTCCCTCCTAACTACAGTGAGATGATGCCGGTGTGATTTCATGCTGTGAAAAAGAACTGTAATGAAAATAAATGAAAAGCTAAATATAAAATAAAATATCTAAAATAAAATATTGACCTGTTTTGCTGTTATATGTGCCCACCAAAAAATACCCCGCCCCACTCCCCCCCGGTAGTTATGGTCTAGAACCACCACTGGCAAAGTCTATTTAAAACATTACTTAAATAGACCAGTAACCTCAGACCATAAAGCACTTACAAGAAATACTGCGGAGACAAGAGATCAACAATGCAGGCAGTTGAATAACTGGACTTCAGCATGATGGGTCATAACACTCCATACTGTGACACTTTGATGTCCAGAAAGACTGTTTGTTCTTGTCGGCAGCGGACAGAAAAGTAGGGAATATACTAGAAACAAAAGTCAGATTGCATTTGTAATTTGTTTTTAATTGCTGCCAACATGGAGGAGTGTCCTTTTACACTTAAACTCAAAATCACCTCTGGAAAACATATAGTAAGTGATGCAGGTGAAAAAAACTCTTATTAGGAGATGTAAAGAATGAGAACAAAACTGCCTCAACCTTTCACTAAAGACCTCTTCAACTGTTGTGGGACAGGGAATTATCAAGGCATAAATATAATAATGAACATGAACCTCAAACAAGGAACACTGGACATCAATTAGTGATAAAGGCTGATCTCTGACGCCCAATGAGAAACAATGCAGACGCTCTATTGCCTAGCATGTAGCTGCTTGGAAAAAAGGTGATGTATTTCTTGAAACCTGAAAGGCTTTTTATCAACCACATTCAACATTTTGCCACCTTCAGTGCATCTGAAGGTTTTAAATGTGGTGCTTCTTTTCAGAAATAATATGAAGACAATATGTGAGTATATTAAGGCTACATATGAGGACTATAGAATGAAGCTGCATTAAGTAATTACATTTCCAGGTCCTCGGATTTTCTGCCAGGCAGGAGAAAAAGCAGCGGTTAATAGAGGCAGATCAATAGACATGTGAAAGGGAGAAATAAGATGATTTCTTTTCCACTTTTGCAGTTTCATTAGTCACCTGCAGTCTTGAACTGGACTGGAGGTCTACAGCAGTTTTCAAATAAAAATACTGTGTATTTAGTTGCGTGCCCATGTAAATTTTACCACCCCTCCTCCTGTCCTCCATGACATGATTTTGCAACATCCAGCTACCCAGTACTGGAGCTGAGACAAGCGGCGTTGAACACCTTCTCCAAGGGGCAGTGGACACATGACTGCGCCTATAAAGTTTTGCTACGGCTCCTCTTGATAAGGTAAGTAAGTACAGTGGCCCTTTATAGTCACAAGATACCACAGCACTGTGTGAACAGTATGAAATGTCTTTCACTACATTTAACCCATTCACCATGTGAAGCAGTGGGCTGCAACCAACAGGGGGTGTCCGGTGAGCAGTGTACCTTGTTCAAGTGTACCTCAGTGGTGCCACTAGCAGTCCTGGGGTTCAAACCCACAACCTTCTGATCGCAGGGGCAACTCCCTAAACACTAGGCCACCAGCTGTCCCAGTACAGGGATAGAGAGGAGGAATAGGGAGGGTGAGGAGTGTAGGAGGAATAGAGAGGGTGAGTACCCAGATAGCACATATGCGTTGAAATGACGTTGATTCCATATCAGACAAAAAGGTTCGTTGATCTTCAATGTTGATTTTGCATTGATCTTGCTTGTTGAAAAGGTCATCTATCCAACGTTGAAAAATCAACCATTTGTGATGAGGATTCAACGTTGTTTCAACGCTATTAGTAACTGGGAATCTGGAATAGGTGATTCACTTCATGGTCATCAATTATTGATGAATTAAGGCAATAACAACATTTGAACAAATGTTACCCTCTAATGTCCCTCTAATGTCTCAATATTGTATTATTCAGACAGGATAGTCTACATACAATTGTGTGACATCCTCATCTAAGTTTTAAGGGTTATTTAACACCAGTTACAAAATGTACAACAAATGTAAAACAGCTCAAGACCTCTTTTATTGTTTATTTTGTAAAAAGAGGAGAAGGCCTCACAGCTGTAAATAGACTGGCCTGAGTTGTTTATTAATTGTCTACACCAACTTTAAAGATGCTGAAGTGCATCATCTCCTCATTCTCTCCATTCCTCCTTGTCCTTCCCCCCTTGATTCCCCCACTTTGCTTCCAGGGTAGGAGAGGAGCAATAGAAAAAGTTTCTGGACGCAGCCGAGGAGTCTGATATGATTTGTCCAGGGTCACCTAATGCAGACAGACACAGACGAATGAGTTGCAAGATGGCAAGATGTTCCGAGTCCAAGGAACTGCATGTTGGACAGAGCTCTCCACAACAGTGTGGCAGGTATTAAAATGACTGACAGACTGTGTGGGTATGTTTGTGTGTGTGTGTGTGTGTGGCTATAGGACTCCAGTCACAGGATACTGTAAGATTTCCATAAACCGATGGTAAATAAAGAGTGATTTGAGTTCAGCTTAATAAAATCATTTATTGTGCTCCAGAAGAGTAAATCCTATTTAACCAGAAATAAAGACAAAATGACAAATAATCTACATTACAATTGCCCTCTGATATGGTTCCTATGAACAGGCATTTTTGATCATCCCTTTGAAGCTTAGACAGAAGAAGAAAAACAAACAAACAAACAAAAAATATATGCGGTTTGGTTGCTGTTTATAAATGGCACTCAATATTGTAATACATTCAGTCACGAGGCTTCGTACTGTTGCTTATGTGTGTGTGTGTGTGTGTGTGTGTGTGTGTGTGTGTGTGTGTGTGTGTGTGTGTGTGTGTGTGTGTGTCTGGGACTGAGCTCTGGAGTCCTCTGTGGGTACAGATGTATCCCAGCTCTCACCTTGGCCCTACATGCAAATGTACTGAAAGAATCCTCAAAGCAGCCCCTTGTATGAATGGCTCATTAAATTTTAACACTGCTGAAAAGGAGCCTCATTTGGAGAGGGGGCTCAGGGCAGGGCTGCTTTGCATATTCATACCTGTATTGACTGAGTGAGGGGAGCTGCGCTGAGGGGTTTCAGTTAATGGTATGGCGTTTGAGGGAGAGAGCTTATTCTGCTCTGTATTTACCGTCCTATTACACAAGGCCAGCGTGGAGCCGAGCAGCTCCGGGGAGGCTGTGTTCTAGGCGGGAACATCTTGTTTGGGACTCGCTGCGTGTCACAGGTCGCCAGGGCGGCGGGAGAGCTGCATAATTCTCTCCTTTTTCTTTCTCCATTTCTTCCTTTGGTCTCTTGCTGGCTTTGCTGGCCTTGCGCTGTGTTACCGCAACTTTTACATACAACTTGAATCTATCTGAACTTTAATTCAAAGAACAATTCCACATTTTCTGACCCAATCTCTGTCTGCCGCGTCTGTACAACACGTCTGGTTAGCATGAAAAACTAACACCTTTACCCTGTACTGGGAAAAAAACCTCATAAAACCTGCTGACTGAAAATTCACTTAAAATAGAAGACAATGGGTAGCTGCTCCAAGTGTGATTCAATAGCATGTTTTTTTTTTTTTACAAAGGAACAGGCAAGCATGTGAGTTATTATCGGCGCCAACCAAGCGTATGCTACTGATTCAGGTCAAAGAGATTGGGTCTAAAACAGAGAGAATAGTCCTTTAATTACTCCTCATTAGTAATGCATAGTCACAGGTCTAAAGTTTCAAAAGGGTTCCGGACAACCGTGAGCAATGCCTTTGACCAGCTGTGCAGCGGGCCATGATGGAGAGTATGACACAAAGCACAAGGATCAGCCTGGAGGGTGTTCTCTGTAGCCTTACGAAGGCCTATCCAACTTGGGACAGTGGAGAGATCCCAATAAAATTCCATTCATCTGATGAACCCAAGTCTTGTCTGCATTTAACAAGTTACCTCTCCACAGAGTAACAGAGGAGGCAAACAGAAAGCAGACTGCTGGCTGAGACAGAAGAGTAAATGGCAAAATGGCTTTTTGTGTGTGTAAATAAAATTTAGGCAAGAGAAAGGCTTGTTCCATGGAGAAGCAGCAAAGGCTAAAACAGCGACAAAACAAATGTCTAAGTGGCAAAGTCAGTTTACATGAAGAGACCCGAACAGAGATCACATTTTTATAACTGTGGATGCAGATGAAAGCTTCTTTACGGGTTCAGCACACTTGGACATGGTAAGGGCCTCCTTTTACCTTACATTGCCACCACTGCACCTGCTGCAAAGCAAGGCAGGAAGCATAGAATAAAATGGGCCTCGTAAGCTTCCCCTGTGTCGGGCAGAAATTTATAAGCATTCGCCTTTAAATAGCGCTGTGGCATGGACTCAATAAAGGGCAGAAGCAAAAGAAAATCAATGCGACCAATCATGTTCCAGAGAGCTTATGCAGAGCGATTCCCAGCAATATGCCTTCATTTCTTTCTAACTCCAGGACATCAGTTATGCACGGAGGGTGGGTTGGTGGTGGAGGGGCATCCTGATAAGACAACAAAATGAATGAGAATTTAACAACGCAGGTTGTTTTCTAAGGTAAATGTGGTATTTGACTACAAGCCAGAATTGGGAGGGAAATAAAATCAAAAAGAAAAAAAATTACAGCCGAGACCAAATGAGCAAACTGAAAAGAGTACAATGAATGTCCCACACATGGGATTTCAAACAGCAAGTGATTCACCACTATTAAAAAGTTTTACCAACACACATTGTACAAAACTAGTCCTTATAACCAGGTTCACTCAAGCTATTTGTGAATGCACTCTATTTAGCATATACCCGCCCCCTTCCCTTCCCCACATCCAATCTGCACCCATGGCCCTCGCGTGTGTCACTGTATTCCCATTTCGGTAGGTTTGTGAGCCAATCAGAGCAGTATTTCCTCTAACAAATCCAATGGGGATGAAAATTATTATTCATTTTCTTCTTTTAATAATGACTTAATCAGCAGAACAGCCACCAAGCAGATAAATTGTCATGCGCTTCGTGCTAAAAATATCCAGCTTCCCTTTTTTTGTCCTCCAGTTCTCCGAATAGACAGCACTTGTGTGATGGAGCTGTATCTGCCAGAAAACAAGTGAACTTCCTGCTATATGAACCGCTGGCAGATTTTTCCCATACTGATGCCCCCAGTCAGGGCTTAAACAGCATTGGTGCTTTGTGTACATATCTAGATATGTAAATAGATTCTATACAATAAAACTGTTCCCAAAAAATAAACTGACAAAAGATTCCAAGACATTTGGTGAATGTCTCTATTGTGCATATTTTCGAGGAGTTCCTGTCCTCCTCTTTTTCTCCCTTAACGTTTTATTCCGTATCTTACAATGTCTCCATCCTTAGGAGAGCACATGCCCAAATTAGGTAAGCAGCATCTCCTCTCTGCTCCAGAGAGAGTAATCTACAATCCGATGCCTCGGGAAAACAATATGCTTTCTTTCATTTACAAAGGGTCTCCCACATGCCATCTCCGCCGCCGCCGCCGCTGCTGCTGTTTCCTCCCTGGGTAACTGAATCAAGTCATCCTTCCAAGCAACCTGGAGTGATATCTGTTTGCCAGGAAATGGCCCTGGCTTTGTCACAACAGCATGGCTAAAAAAAAGACATCCATCTCTGTTTTTCATTAAGGTCGAAATGTTTTCGCACATTTTCTCATTCCTTTTTTTCTAATAGAAAATGATAGTTTTCCTCCCAGGGAGCCAAACTTCCACGCCATATTCTATGTTTTCCTCGAAACAGCAAGCACGCACATATTCCCCAACAAATCCATGGGGCTGTACGGTATGCCTGTGGGTGAGTGTGTGTATTGTCCAGGTGTGTATCTATCTGTCTCTATACGGGTGTGCTTGAAAGCGGCACCAAGTGTGAGGCTATACTCTAGTAGTAGAGTGTGAGTGGGGGTGCGGATGAGGCAGTGTGTTGTTCTGTCCGCTGGGGTAGCTGTTAAAGGGGTGCAGCGAGCTGAGGCCAGGCATGCTATTGGGGATCATTGTGATGGTGTTGGGGGTCATGAGGGGGATGTCGTCGGGCGAGCGGCGCATGGCCAGCGTGTAGTCGGGCGGGCAGGCAGTCCTGAGGACCACCTCATGCGGGTGCATGGCCTCACGGCACTCGCGCTCCAGGTCACTGTGCTTCATCTGAAGGGTCATGATCTCCTCCTCCTGCGTGTGGGGCAGATCATTGGCTGTGGTGCGCTGCGGACTGCAGCGCCGGTGCACCTCGTGCCGACGCTTATCCTTCTTGTAGTAGAGCGCAGCGAAGGCCAGGATGTTCAGGAACAGCAGTGAAGCGCCCACAGCGATTGTCACGCTCAGCTCTGTGGAGTAGTCCCGCTGGTCCACCAAAAAGGGCTGATTCTGGTTCTGGTTCTGGCTGTCATGTGTCTCAGTAGGGAAGGGGGTTGGGAAGGGACGCTTCGTGTTGGCCGGGGTCTTCTTGGGGGGACGAGGTGTGACCTCAGGTGGCGGCACCTTGGTGGTGGTGGAGATAATCTGGGTCACCTCGTTGAGGCTATGCAGGTGAGGAACCAGCTCTAGCCACAGATTGACTTTGTTGGCGCGATAGTGCTCCTTAACTCGAGGCTTCAGACCGATGTGGAGGTACAGCTGGTCCTTCTGGTTGTAGCGTGTCCAGGCCACCTCCTCGAAACGGTTTGGTTTGGTGTGGATGAACTTGGTGTCCTGTGGCACTGGTTGGTTGGGGTCACTGTAAGGGAAGAGGAACAGCATCAGAATTCATCAGAGTCATTTCCTTCACTGTAAAAAAGGAGTGCATCACTAAATTTGACATTTCTGCCGGAATTCAGAGTTAGAGTTAGAGGTCAGTACCCATGGGCTTATATGGTAGAAAAAAAGGCATTCTATTTTACTATTGCCTGAGAAAACAATTACTGACACAGAGACACGCTTAAAGGCATTGTGGAAAGATTTAATATTCTTTCACGCTGAACTTCACAATCTACTGGCAACTGCCACTGCTTCTTAATTAACAGGGGGAAGTCAGAGAACAGGAATACCACATTGGCAACTAGCACAAATTGATTCCTTATCTGAACTTGAAGCAACATCCAAGGTACGATTATTTCAAAATCTCCTGCAAAGGCTGTAAATATACCAATGGGTTTGTAACGGCAACATCATGTCTAAGACGAACAGGAATTTATTACTTAATTAAAAAGTTATCAAATAATATATTCTGAAAATCGCTAAAAACTCTGGATATGAATCATCTTGTGTTACAGAAGCAGCAGTGTAAAGTACAACATTCCTGTGACAGAAGTAAGTAGGTGGTAGGTATCAATTATATAACCATTAAATGCTAAGAAATGAATAATTTCTTCAAATCGTGTCTTACAATGTAAAACAAAAAACAAACAATTACTGTCCACGGGACCTCAGTATTGGCCAATATTACTGTGTAACTGATGAATCGACCAGGCTCTGATAGGTACTTGTCTTTCTTGACTTACCCGGTCTTGGCAAAGTTGGTCCAGTATGTCATTACCACAGCGCTGAGCATCACGTCGTTCTTGGAGAAGTTGCAGGGGAAGAGCTCTGTGGGTCCGATCATGGGCAGGCCGAAAACATAAGGGATCTCATCCCCGTGCGCTGCGTCTGCCCAAGGCGGCACTTGCTCTGTCTGGCAGTGGTGGTAAAAAGCATAGAAATAAGTTGGAGACCCAAAGCTGGAATGGAGGTCCGCTGTGGCCACTGCAGGCGCCACCCATTGGTGGTCAGTAAAAAGGGCCAGCAGGGTCTTCCTCCTGGTTTCTGGATTGTGACGGTCAGCCCAGTCAGTGTACATGAACTTAATGGTCTCTCGTAGGATATCCTTCCCCTCGGGGTAACCGTATAGGTCATCGACGAAGCTCGACACAGCATAGTCAAAGTCGTTGGCCTGCACGCCATTCTCATTATCCACAATAAGCTCAACGAACTTTAAACCTTCACCCTGGTTGACCCCCAACATGATGTCGTAGTTTAGGAACTCCCCTTGTTCCATAAGGATCTGTGGGTCATCGGGTATGACATCGCCATCAATGACGGGGCCAAAGGCAATGTGATAACGTGCAGGCTGAATGTCTTGCTCCACCAGCTCCTTGTAGTGCTTCTTCTGAAGACACTCCACCAGGTCCACTGTGTCTTTGAGGTTGCAGCCCACCTTTTTGGCCAGCATGCGGGCATACTTTGCTGGCTGGAAGCTGACAGCCCAGCTGGACAGGGCCGTACCACTCTGGGCAATCGCTCTCTGGAAGAGGCCTGTGAGGATACAATGAGATATTGGCAAACATACCCAATGCACAAGAGATGCACCCAAAGCACAAGCATGCAGACAGAAATGGCATGAGGAAATCCAGTAGCTGAGAGCTTTATATTGTGAGAAATTATTTGTAAGAAAATGATAAGCAGACATCTGTCAAGAAAATAAGAACACAACCACAAATGAGCATGCACTGTGTACAGAGAGCTTAAAGCATTGTCTCAATTTGCTAACATGCTGTGTGCAATTAACTGAATGCATACATTTATGCTCAACACCATATTTTGCTTTGACAGCATTAAAGCGTCTTTAGCTTATAAACGCAAATGAAGCATTAACATAATTACAGTATGACAGAAGAATGCCAAACATCATGCAGATCAAGATACATATCAAGATTAAAACCAGAAATAAAGAGAGTGTGTGCATTTATGTGTGGTAAGCGAAGTGAGATATTGTGTTTTCATATGACAATCTTTAGTGTGTTCTTTCATTATGGAGAACGGCAAAGTCTGATCAAAAGATGGGGCGGGTCCGAAGACATAATTAGGACATACAAATTCTGAATGATGGTTTTACTGAGTCACTCACTTCAAAAAAACAGAAATGCAAGTTAAATTTCTGGGGTATGACTGCTTATTTTGCCATTTATTATTATTATTATTATTATTATTATTATTATTATTATTATTATTATTTATTTATTTATTTATTTATTTATTTTTGGCACCCCAATTCTGCAAACCTGGCCCTGACTCCTGATTTAGCTCACAAATGGCTTTACAAATGCATGACTGTATATGCCTGGATTCACCGACATAAGCATACACAAGCCTGTATAAATGGATAAGTTGTGTAGTTATTTGGATTATTTATAAAGTAATGAATTATTTACAGTCCGCTCTGTTGGCACCCTTGCTAACAGTGGGTTAAAAAGTTATGCAATAGTAAAACCCGCATCAAATAAATATTTCTAACAAATCCACATGGCAATTATTGACATTTATTACTTGCAACCTCTGGCTGTCTGTATAACAGCAATGAATCATCTATGCTTGATGAGACTGGAGAATATAGAACAAGCAATCGGAGACCACAGAATGTCTCCAGATCCTCCTCTCTCCTGTTCAGTTCACCTTTCTCATCAGGGAACTGGATTGGCTTTGGTCATCAACCATTTTTCTTCAGTTTTGCATGTATATTTTGGAACATCACACAGCTGGACAACACAAGGCCCAGTTTTGACAGAGGCAGCCAGATTTTTATTTAACATCTTGTGATGTCATGTCTACCAACAAGGTACAAAGGGTCTTTAGAGGAAAAATCCCCCATCATACATAACAGCGGGAAGGTTCCTTTCTGTATAATCATTATTCTTTTAATGCTCTGTAACCAAAATAGACACGTTTGTGGTGAAAGAAAACCTTCTGTCATGTTTCCAAGTAGTCTGCTGGCATGAAAAAATGACCTGGAAATGCTACCATCTTCTACAATTGTGATCCTTGGAGACATTCTAACTTCGCTAATCACCTTCCTCACTGCATGGAGGCAAAATAAACATGCATCCTCTGCCAGGCAGGTTCAGTTTTTAAAACAAATTTTCAAATAAAGTAAAAGGCACCTTTACAAAACAACAAAAGCAGATTTTCCCCCCTTTTGCTCAGTCAGTGATGATATCCATAAATGCATATGCATTTACTATTAATCAATTAACAGTATTTCTTTGAGGAGAACTAATAATATGCAATTCCCTGGTCAATGACAAGGGCATCTCAAGGTTCATTCTGAATGATGGTGATAATGTCAAGGTATGCTGATGTGGAAAGACCTTTCCAATTCCACCACCCATGCAGAGAAATGGAATTAATTAATTACTCTTTCCATGTCGATGGGTTATTTCTATAGGAAAAATTGTACTACTGAACTGTGCTTGAGGAAAGCATGGCGATTGGTATGAACTCCACTGAATAAAGATGAGCTGAGAGACCAATTCAAATACATTTTTCATAAGCAACCAGTTTCAGGTCAGACTGATTTAGCCCCTTAAAGTGTGCCAGTGCAGGGGGAAATGATGAATGATCTGTTCTAATGCAGGAGCAATGAGAAGGCTGTGACTTTGCCCATAACCTTGATGGCTTGACAATTTTGGATCATGCATGCAGTGCCAGGGCGTTGTTTGTATTACCAAAGGAAAATGTTGTAAAATATCACGATCCATAAACGTAATGGAAGGGGATGAATGAAAGCGGGGTTGTATGGTGTTTTGAAAGAGTGATGCAGAATATCGCATGTATTTGGCATTAGTATGCAGCACCGATGCCACTAGGGAGACTATGGATGGGTGTTGCTGCCATACACGTCTGCACCTTAATCCAAACCTCACTACACACGGCATGGTATTTGAACAAGAGCGGAAGATGAATCCTCCTTTCTCATGGGATTTCCTTGTGAGGTATAGTTAGAGTAAGTCCTGTTAGCATACTTTGAGAGTACAGGAAGCAAAAGAAGACAAAGCTTCCACACAGAAGGATCCATGCAAATATGTGTAAGCACAAACGCATTTCAAATACAAAAGAGCACACACAGTTATGAGAAAGAGAAAAAAAACATGCCAGTTTTAAACATAGCAACAAGGTGGCATGCAAACACCAAAAGGGTCAAAAGTTGCAACCTCTGCATTATACCTTTGGTTGAATTGCTCCAGCGGTTACCTTCAGAGTAATGGGACAGAGTGAGGAGGTTCACACAAGAGGCCCCGGCCCCAGATCCAAAAACAGTAATGCGTAAAGGGTCACCGCCAAAGGCAGCAATGTTTTCGCTAGTCCAGCGGAGAGCTTGGATTAGATCTAGGAGCCCATAGTTTCCTTTGGCCGCCTGGTCCCCTGTGCTTAGAAAACCTGCAGACAGAGCAGAAAGAGAAAGAAAAATAGGTTGAGAACACCAGCACTTGACTTTAGGATGCATACAAAGAAGCTGCAGTGCATCTGTTTGCCAGCAGCAACAGGAGCAGATACGACATTCTGATATGAATCACTCCTCCATTTTGCTTCACATTGTTTGGGCATCTGTACGAAAGTGAGCTGGCAAGAGAAACCATCTTGCTCTCCAGTTAACATTTGTTAATTGTTGTGATGACAGTTGGCCTCCTCTGGAGGGCTGAAGTAACTGCCTCTTAATGATTGTTTATATCCTCAAGCTCAGAATTTACCTGACCTCCCCTGACAAACAAAATAGAGCCTAATGACATCATTAACCAGGATGAGAGCCTCATTTGCACTGCACTTTTGTTATTACTGGGGGGAAAAAAGGAAAAAAATCATTTTTTTGCACGCATTCCTAAGAATTCATGTATTCTTCCATTGACCTTAAGAATTTTACTTACATGCTATTTTTTTTCTTCTTACTGAACTGATGAATCTGTGTAATCAACTCAAAGCAGTCTACCTACACGTTGGATGTATTTCAATATGTAGACGATAATTACGTGTTCATTTACACCAATTTTCTTGTGCTAAACTGCTTAAAAATGAATTACTGTTGCACTCCATGACTTCCCGTCAATAAACTAGACAGCAAATCAGTTTGTATTCATATATTAAGGTTATCAGAAGAACCAAAGGCTATTTGATCTAATACCAGACATGTGTTTAGAACGGTCCGTCTGCAGGAGAGGAGCATCTATGAATACTGTAATCTGACTTTGTAGGTAACATGAATATTTTGTTGCCTGTCACCCCAAAAGGCAAACTGACATTACCGCCATTTGTTTTGCCATGTTTTAATTCAAACACAGTGACTCCATTTACACCTGGTCACTTAACAAGACTAGAATCTGGATTGGATTGTGGATTGGATCTGGATTGTATCCTGATTAGCAAAATGCATTAGCCAGATTCAATAACTCTGTGACAAGTAATATGCAAATCAGCTATTCGCATATATATATATATATATATATATCATACAAACACAATCACACTTGCACAGAAAAGATACTGGGTGGTGTGGTGATGAGGGTGCTGGGTGATGAGTGCCACTTAATATCTGCAAAAGAGGCCACACTGAGAACTGCTGAGCAAGTTAAAGATCATCTAAACTGAACTGGGACTACTGTTGGATACTGTTGAGTGTCTCTTAATACTGGCAACTTGAAACGATGCTGACTCCTAAAACACTCTAAAAGTGAACCTTTCATTACAGCACTACACAAAATATGTTTTCAAATTGAGGTAGAATTTAACTTCAAAACATTTAAAGTTTAAACAATTTAAAACCTTCCATTTAAATCAATGTGTAACTTAGTACTGCAGTGGTAGAGAGGACTGTTCAAGAACACTGTATAGCATCAGCATTATGTTCTCGTCGCATCTGAGAAATCCTCTGCTTTGCAGGCCGTGACTTGCTAGCTAAGATCATCACTCAACGTCACTGAACAGTGCAGATAATGTTGAGCCTTCCAAACGTGAGTGAGTGACTGAGTGTGGAGGTGAGTGAGTGACTGAGTGTTTACGTGAGTGAGTGAAAAATGAGTCATTTTCCCAATATCACACTGTAAATGGTTCCAAACCTTCAGTTTAATCTTCCAAACGATTTAGTATAGATTGCTGTGTGATTTCTATGCACACACACACACACGCACACGCACACACACACACGTATGCACACAATTTACTATTATGTCACTGCTTTCCTAAAAATGATCTACTGCCCCAATAGAACCTGCTCACTGGTAGTATTGTGAGGGTCCTGATCATTATTTTATAAAAGTGAAGAATGAACTAAAGAGGGTAAAAATGATACTGAAGATAAAAGGAGGGTGTACATAATAAATGGCTAGTTGTGTGTATTTACACTATACTGTTATTTAGAGTCAGAACAGCATGATTGACCAATTAGATTTCTGTTTGATATAAAACTTACACACACACACACACACACACACTGTGGCCGCAGCCCTTTGGAACAGTAGTGACCCATTTATTTTTTTTTCTCAATTGAGTTCTCAATTCATTTTAATTAATCTAGTTTTGTTGCTACATCAAAGTGCTGATCCTCTGGAAGTGGCCGCCATCTAAAATCATACATTTAATTGATTCCATTTAGCCAAAGTAGTGTGTAGCACAATCAAAGGGGGGCAGGCACAGGCTCGAAAATGATTAACAATCAGCTGGCAGACAGGCAGGTCATCAGCTGCTGATGCCTGCTGCTGGGAGCTGGGCGCAGATTTGACCATGTACGCGGCAGGCAGTGACACGTTCTCCACTCTCCTACTGACAGAGAAATCCAATCATGGAGGGGAGGAAATAAATCGCTATATAAAACAAATACAAACTGTGTAGCATGCAGGCTTGAATGATGCTGTGGACAGTTGGTTACAGAACCCTATAACAGACGTGTACTAACATGTAGACTAATTTAGACTGGACGTGAAAAAACAACAACAACAATGAAGCAAAGGTTAACCACATATACAGTCAATGCACATATTAACTGAATTAAAGTCAGGACTGAATTAAACTCTTGACATTCAAGTCACGATTTGGATTAGCGATAGAGCCACAATGTTGGCATTTCATGGAACAGTGGGTTGTTTTCTCCCCCATGTTCAGAACAGTAGAAGAAAAGACTGTCACAGTCCACGGTGGGGTGTGTAAGTCAAATGCACGCACATATAAAATGCATCGCAGAGTCTTGCCTGATTTCACATCTTCAATTTTATGTGGAAAATCTCTAATTGGATATGATTCTGCTACTGAAAATGAAGAAAAGACCAATCTCTTAGAATCCTAATTATATCAACTGCACTTTCGACACGGTCATGTGGAATAACACTGACTCAACATCTCAATCAGTGCAGGACGCTGCAAAGACTGCCTCAGCATCTTTAAATGAACTAATATTCATTCTTCAAAAAAAAGGGATAAATAGAGGCTCTTTGGAGCGATGTCACTGAAGAACCACTTGTGGTTCCCGAAAGAACGTGTCAGTGGATTGATTGGGGGGTGTCTGCTTACTCCTGGGGCTGGTGACTGGCATCTGTCAACCTGCCCCTTGGGGGTTGGGGCACTGCCTGGTCGGGGGTAGGCTTCCCCAAAGAGCCTGCAGGATGCCTGATGGTGGGCGGGTGGCTCTGTCTGCGCCTGCGGTGCCGGCGCCTGGAGGGGCTGGGCATGCTGCCACCATGGGGCTGGAGCATGACCCTCCTGGGGCATGCGGCCGGGGTCCCATGGCACTGAGCGGCCGTGGGGTCCTGCGGCCTCCGGGGCGACGAGGTTGTGGCCCCTCACCTCATTGCTAAATAACATTAAAAACTTGTGCACGCACACACACACATACACACACACATACACACACTCACACAAACACATATGCACATGCACACGGGCACTCGCACTCACACACACACACACACAGCCAGCAGTAACTTGGTTAAATAGCTGCTGTTGATTTAAGCATAGCTTTAGAGGTTTAAGAACAGTTGTGGACTACTTAAGCACTGATGTACGTCGCTCTGGATAAGGGCGTCTGCTAAATGCCATAAACGTAAACACACACACACACACATATACGTAGGCACAGCATATACATAAATACAAAACTACTCAGAAATGTGTGCTTCTACAGCATTGACTGTAGGTGTGTATGTTGTTTCTGCGCTGTTACAGTGTTGCGGTAGGTGTGTGTGTATGTTGTTTCTTCACTGTTACAGTGTTGCGGTAGGTGTGTGTGTGTGTGTGTGTTGTTTCTGCACTGTTACAGTGTTGCAGTAGGTGTGTATGTTGTTTCTGCACTGTTACAGTGTTGCAGTAGGTGTGTATGTCTCTGTGCTGTTACAGTGTTGCAGTAGGTGTGTATGTCTCTGCGCTG
>JBBPDC010000038.1:16857193-16883247 GCA_037974485.1 Hemigrammopetersius urotaenia
TGTATGTCTCTGTGCTGTTACAGTGTTGCAGTAGGTGTGTATGTCTCTGCGCTGTTACAGTGTTGCAGTAGGTGTGTATGTCTCTGCGCTGTTACAGTGTTGCAGTAGGTGTGTGTGTATGTCTCTGTGCTGTTACAGTGTTGCAGTAGGTGTGTATGTTGTTTCTGTGCTGTTACAGTGTTGCAGTAGGTGTGTGTGTATGTTGTTTCTACACTGTTAGTGTTGCAGTTGCTTTGTATTTTGTTCTGTGTTTGTGTGGCTGGTTCTTGTTTTTCAGATGCAGCATTTGGAGCGATGACACAGTAACAGCAATTTTCACTCGGATCTCTTCTTTGTCTTTCCCCAGTTTCTCTCTCTCTATTTGCTCATTTCCTTTTCTCTTTATGTTCACTTCCATCTTATTCTCCATTCATCTCTACTCTCTGATCTGGCTTATTTATAAATCAGATGAATAATTATATAAATAAAAAGTTCAGATAAAAGGGGCTTATACAAGAGGGGCTCATACTGCCCCACTTGGCAAATCAACGGTGTCTGGCACATCATGGCACCCAGCTTCACATTCTGCACAGATGCCAGACAGGTTAAAAAAAAAAAGAATGTGTCAGTGGATGATTCATTAAAGAGTTGTTTTTGTAAATAGCCATTGTAAAGTTTAACAATATGACAATACAATGTTTAATCCAAGATTTCCCCAAGGAATGTACAGCCTCCCAAGATACATTTTCAAAAATCATTCCACAAAACTGACATTGTGAGTGTGAAGCACACTCTCATGATATTCACTGGAAAACAACTTCACTGGATCTGCTTCTTTCTAAAGAGTTAAAGAAATCCACTGCATATGAATGGACAACTAACCATCTGTTTTTTGAATTTACTTATGATTACTGTAAATTAAAATTATTAACTTATTTACTCATAATTACTGTGTTTTACTTATGACATGCTTAAAACACAGTAATTGAAATCTATTGTAATGGAAATGAAAAATGACTCAAGTGTATTTGTATGTATTACAATCAGTGCATCACTAGCATAAGTGACAAAAACAATGCATAAAGTACATGTTTGCATAAAGACAAACACATTCTATTTCTGAAAAGAACATTGGCGAATGAGGTCCAATACAGCAGGCTGGTGAAGCTTGATTTTCCTGCTCTGTTTTATGCAAATGTGTTGCTTCATCACGTAACATATCAAGCAAATAAAAAATCCCTTCTGTGGCTGTCATGCCAAATGCTCTAAATATGAATAACATTTAACACCAAATGTGTGTCACTCCAAAAAGGGCCTCTGGCAATCGCTGTGCTGTGATGAAAGCACACCCCGATAAACGCGCTGGGTGCACGCGTCTTCCGTTTTAAAATGAGGCCGTGACCACATCTACACACACAAGCCATCAGGAACAGCAGGGATCTACGTGTTTTCAAACAGCTGGTTTCGTGTTACCCACAGTGCTACGACATCGGCCCTCTTTTCACTGGATGAATAAAAAGGCGTTTGATGGGTATCTTCAGGTCGAAACGTTGCGATTCAAAAACGAACAGAAGAAGTGTGGAAGGGCTTTGGCTCCATGCATCATGTTCTTTAGTAATTTCCTCTCAGAATGCCAATACAGCTGAGGCGTTGAATTAATCTAAATTCCACTTGAAGGAAGATGGAGAAAGCGAGAGCAAAACTGAGGAATTGTACGAGAAGCAAATTGGAACCCCCCACCCGCCCACTACTGTAACCTGAGAAGTGTCAAAGATGTATTATTCTCCTCTCTTTTCAAGGTTAGCAGACAGACAGGGGCGTTCAAAAAGCTGAATGAGTCCTTGGGACATTCTATTATGGCGCAGGGCACTTCTCACTTTTCTGAAAAAGAAACACTGCGGCCATCGCGGCAGTGCTTTATTTGTTCATTTCGCTGGTTTTCGTACGCTAAGGGAACAAATGGGCCGTCATCGTGTTTGTCTCCCTAAAAATATTTACAGTGTGGCAACACCTTCATATTTTTCCCTCCGCCATCACACAAGCATCATCTATCTCCAAAGACCTCATGACTAAAGCACAAACCATCTGTTCCAAACAGTTAGGCTGGCACCACAAGAGCACGCTTCCGAAAGGGAAGAAAATAAGGAAAAATAAAGCAGTAAAGCGCTGACGGTGTGGTTGGAGGACTGCCTAGTGGTTAGAAGGGGTATTGCATGGTGATAATTATTCTGAAAATGATTAAAGTAATGAACTGCGCAGTGCCTGTGCATTGTATAAATTCCTGGCACAGAGAACAGTCTGTCCCAGAGGTGCCGGCTTGCTCTGGTCGGTGGAGGTTAACAAAAGTGAACCCTTTGTGGGATCCCGGGTGGATTTAACTTGACAGACCTATTTCTGCTTTTACTGCTTTGATATGCAGAATCCTGAAGCTGAAAACTGCTGCCCCAGGCAAAACACTCTCACATTTTTTTCTCCTTTTTAGAGTACATTATGTTAAAGTAACACACAATTACCTAAAAGTCCACCGACTCACTTTCTCCTAGGAGACCTTCGAGACAGCCTGGAAAGCTATCACGTTAAAACTTTCAGAAAACAAACATATACAAAATGCCTATAGAGCTTGCAGTGTTAGTATATCAATTGCAAATGCAAGCCAAACAAAAGCCGAGACAGAATCATCTTCCCTTGGTAAATAGGAGTAATGAAAGTTCAATGTACATTTCAATAATTGTGCGGATCATGGCGTTAAAACCTCCAGTTGGAATGGTGCATCACTTTGCATACATTACCCCTGTCAGATCTGTATCATGCTAATATCGTTCTCATATTCTCTTTCTGCAGAGACATTAAATGAATTCCGCCTGGCTATGCCCAGTTTGCTCCCATGTATGAACATATCCTATAGCTTTTTATCATATCAAGATGCATTGGGAAAAATCCAATATCAAACCACAATAAACATCATAGAAAAAGAACATGGTGAAATTAGATGCAAAATAAACATGGTGGAAAGCACTGTCCTTATGTAAAGAAAGCATTTAACCAGAAGTTATTCTAAAGTATTACTGCCAGAGGACTTGAAAATGGTATGGATTTTTATATCCTAGTTTGTGTGGTTTGTGTGGAGTCTGTCTGGTTTGTAGTCTGTGAGGTGTTTCTGATTTGTGAGGAGTTTGCACGGTTTCCAAACTGAAAAGATTGTGTGGTTTACAATCTATGAAGGTTATGCATGTTTTTCAGTCTGTAAAGAATGTGTGGCTTCTAATCTGTGAAGATTATGTGTGGTTTGTAATAAATGGAGTATGGGTGGTTTCTAGTTTGTAATGAATGTGTCGTATGTGTGGTTTTTAGTTTCCAAAGAGCATATGCGATTTCTTTCCTATAAGAACTATATGTGGTTTCTAGTCTGTGAGGAGTGTGTGTGGTTATGGTGTTGAAGTCTGAGGAATTGGTGATACGTTAATTACCCCTAGCTTGAGTTGAACAACACTGAAGGGACTAATGAAGGCTAATGCAAACTCTTGCACAGCATTTCTTCCACTTGGGTGCCTTTGTTTAATTGATGCACTGTATCTACTGACAGGACTAAACAAAACAGAGGTACTCTAATAACCCCATGGAGACTCCACAGGCCCTCACAGTTGTCGAGGCATTCTAGTAGCTTGGAATAGATTCATTTTCATAATTGGATTATGTTTGCATGCAGTTTAAGATCTGTGAAACATGGTAATGTATTTATGGGTTAGAAATGATTCTTACACAAACTTGCAATTTTATGTATATATATATATATATATATATATATATATACAAAAACAATGTTAAAAAACTTTCACATGATCGCTGTGTGTCTTATTCCACATGAATATTACTAAATATACCATAACATTACACTGTAAACAGTGGTTGTATGTTATAATATATCTAACATATGTTGTCTGTGCTCTACACTTTTTTGCATGTTTGTTGAATGTACCATATTATTATATTATATTTCTTTTATTTATTTTTTCCAGTATGTTGGAATTTGGAGAAAACTTTGTTGAAAAAAAAATGTTCCCTGTAAGAAACTGAGGGTGTATAACTGGAAGCCATAAAGGTTAGTCATGTGATCCTAAGAACATCCTCACACTGACAGGCCTGTGTGTTAGGGCTTGTGTGCATCTTAGAGACAAAATGACAAGGTTAATGACAACCTTGCATGGTTTTAGTGTGTAACCAAGCTATTTCCATATTTACTTGTCCTTTAGTAGCTGGAGTGAAATATGGCTACGAAAGCCCAGGAATCAATCAATCAGGCTTCTCCGGGGCTTCGAGTTCACACTGGAGAGGCTCAACGTAACACAATTACAGATACTTGTTGACAAATGGAAACAGATTTAACAACACAGCATTGGAATGGTGATATGAATCTGTGTTTATATGTATATGAATGCTAGATATTTTTCAAAGCAGGTTACAAACCAAGCATATTTTATTGGTGGCAAAAAATAACCGTAAAATAAAAAGGCATTATGTAGGACAGGAACGGGGAAAAAGTGAAACAGCATGAAATGATTTCTCTCAAACCACTGGCATACAACATACATGAAACATCGCAACTGCTCTGTCGCTCGCTTTGAGGTGAGGTTCTCTGTAGTCACAATTCTCCAAAACTAATCTGAATTGTTAACCAGCTCCCTTTCCATAGAAAAGAACAACATTTGCATACAGATAACAGGTTTCTGGAAAATAGCACACACGCGTGCACAGTGCTGCTCATACTCACTCACACACACACACACAACACACACACATACACACACGCAATCCAGCCAGCAAACAAACATCTGAGTGAGATGGGGAGTGGTGGAGGCATAGCACGAGCGAGAGAAGGCAAAGAGAAATGCAGAGGAAAAGAAAGCCGCAGCTTGAGAGAGGGAGGGAGAAAAAATCTTCTGACGAGAAGCGAAAGTCTAAAGATAGCCCTCCATCTTCCAACACGCAGGCTGGAAATTCTCCCCCGCTCCTGAGACATGCGAGGGAGTGCGAGACGGGTGCGTTTCCTCTCGCCTGCTGGCCCAAAAGCTGACCCAAAAACTAACCTTAGCTAATGGAGGACATTGGCATATTACAGACTTGGCGTTGATAACGATCCCCAGCCCTTCTGGGGCCCCGAGACGAGCCGGGGCCTTCCCCCAGCGCGAGGCAGAAATGACTTCAGAAACCTACGAGGAACCTGCAGGCAAGGTCTCACTAATGAGCCTAGATGAGGGAGGAAATGATGTCGAGACGAGGCCCTGTCGTCTACACTCCCTCCAGTAACAAACGCGCCTCTAAAATCTCAGCCCTGTTTTAGAGCACGTCCACGGCTGGCCAAAAAAAAAAAACACCTGGATTTATGAAGATGACACGTTCCCAACACAAACATGCTTCCATGTCTTTGAAGATCCAAGTTCAGTTGTGGGGCATTCTGCATTTGTAAGCTGCTTTGGCAGTTCAAATACACTTCAAATATTCATTGCAGACACATAACTTCACTCTATTATCCACATCCTGAAATGTTTGGCGGCGTCGGTTCTCAAAAGACAAGAAGAAGGAAGAAATGCTTCTCCATTTGCCATATTTGGACTTTGGGACAAGTGGTGACCATGACCAGCTCTTCACCTCTGCAGGGAACCCAGCCATGAGGACAGATGGCATAAACACAAAGGAATCTTCCAGTCTGAGCTCCAACCTTTGCAAAACCACAGTGTGATCAAGCTGGAATAAAGATTCTGAGCCCGTTTACTTGCGATGAAATCAGTCAGAATTTGATAGAAAGGTTTTCACAGCCATCCCGATACTTTGATGAAATTTGATTCAAACTAGTTGCCCAAATCAATACGTAAAACTGGATAGAAAAGACAGAAACAGACATATTTGATGTATGGAGCGCCGATGCCGATCAACAAACCTTTTTGGAGAAAAAAAAACATAGTCTCCTATCTCCAGTCTGTCTGTCAGAGTCAGAGAGCGGGCAGATGCATTTGATGAAAAACAAGAGATGAGATGTCAGCGAGGCCATGGAGGAGGCAGAGGGAACAGTATTGAATGGTATTTCAGGGGCCAGGGCGGTTAACCGTGTTTGACAGTTGCGGTGGCCAGACCCAACACCTGAGCTGCTCGCACCAATCTGAGCCCTCTGAGCCGGCCTTGAACCCGCAGCCAGTGAAGCGCCACAAAATCCCTGTTAGTGCATTGTGACAGCCACCCATACGAAATGTCACTGGCGGCTCAAGACCCCCCCCACCACAACAAAACCTATCCCACACGCAGAGGTTATACACAGCTATCGATCGCCTCTCACATTCCTGTGGCTAGCTCATAATTATCTTCATTATTCAATGCCCTCCTGCCTGGGGCGCACCAATACTCTTCCCGAGATGCAGCGCAAGAGAAAAGTTCTTTAGTGTTTCAAAAGGAGCAACACTGAGACTGTAAGATGCTCTGAACATACATTTGCAATGCGTGCGGGTCGAAAAAACAATCATGAAACATATTTCTTTTAACACTTTGGAGAACTGATTTATAAATGATCTGTGCAAGCCTAACTAACTTGAAAAGAAGTGCCTTCATGTGAACACAGCTGAAGAGGACAGTCTTTTGCAATACAACAGCTGAAATGTTTCCAAGAAACGTGGATTCAGTGACAAACCACAGTCAAGCAGCACTTAAGTAGATTCACCACTCAGTTAGAAGTGAACAGCTACAGTACAGAACACGCACGATGACAATGCGGACAACTTTAACTTCACTAAGCACGTAATTTGGATGAATTGGATGATACACACTTTTCACAGGCTCTTCAGAAGACGCAGACTTTCTCTTTAGATGTAAAGCAAAAAAAAAACTGATTTAAGTCAATTTGCTTCTTAAATCTTTTATAAACGACAAGGACACAGCAAAAAGGTCACAAACACCTCGCAAACAGAATTCTCCTCAACAAAGTGACGGCAACAGAATTATTCATGGATGAACACGTATCAGCTCCTTACCAACTGAGAAATCCTAAACAGTTAATGTCACTGCCTGACATCTGTGTGATAAAAACCTCAACAAACTCGAGCTCCAGCCTCTTTGAACTGTCGATCAGGTACAGGTAACAGTCGCAGGTAATCACCTTCTTGTGCTTTGCGTTTTCCAGTTTTAGGCAAACAAAAGAAAGCAGCCAGCACTCGGGGCTTCGAAAAAGAATATCATTGGTGATTTGTTCACTAAAATACGTGTGAGGAAATTCTCTTTCCAAAACATGCAAACGTGATACAGGCTCAAACCCAAAATGAAATGTCCAGCAAACTCAGTATCGGAAGAATCATCACACATTATTATTTACGCATTTTCTGTCTAGCTTCCCTTTTGGAAGGGCATTATTTATTCATATTTGTGGTGCTCCTGCATTATGAATGACGCATAAGTCAGCCGGTCCTGTTTGATTGTATTAGTATTGCAAAAATCCTGATGGATTCTGCTCCATCAAAGGGCCCATCTAAAAGACTTGAGGCGAGCTTGGAAATGCTCAAATCTAACAGGCTGTTGAAAATTTAAACAGAGACAGAGACCTTCTTTGGGGACTGACTGTCAAACCTGTCTTAATATGTGGTACGCACAAACAGCCAGTGCTGCGGCACATGGTGGAGACTTGGCTCTCAGAGCCAGAGAACAGCAGGTCCCTACTTTATTGCTTCTCAGAAGTATCTGTGCACACAAACAGTTGCAGAATTCGCCTCCTCCTCTGGAAAACGGATCCTTCTCCTTAGTTAACATCAGAAATTCTCACTTCCACACATTCCTGCATTCTTTTTTAAAATGATCCTGAAGATTAAACACAGCTTGGCAGCTTAGGGATCATATCTGGCGTTTTTGGTTTGCGCTTATCTGATTTTTGGCAGTAAACTTTTCTGCAATACTAAGTCTCAATTATATTGTAACTATGTCAGAACCTATTAATATTAATAAACTGTTCTACCAAAACACACAATATGTATCAATTAAAACAAGACTAAAACAAAATATCACACAACCTGCATTAGCTCACTGAGCTGGGCGTCACGACAAGCATAACTACTATGGCTACTTTAACACAAGTAAAAGGCAGTTAAATGCATCATAGTTAACAATGGCAAATTGATTAAAAAGAACTGGCACATTTTACCACTATAAGGAGGCCCATTATGTTTCCATGTGAATTTGGTGGCTCAGATCGTAAATCACAGAGGGCTTACATGGCCCATCCCCAGTGGGCAGAGCAGGTGAGTGTGTTCACATGAATTGCTAGGGCAGGTCATAAGGGGACCCTTAGTACAACTGTAAGATCCATTTCATGGCTTTTACTGAGCATGACCAATTCTTTGTGTGGACAGCAAGACATGACATGTCTAGAATGTGGGCGCATAGCTTGGGACCTTGTATTTCTCACTAGTGCACTTGTTTTAAGTGTCCACAGGAGCCTCTACATCAGTCGTCTCCAACCTTTGACTCATCCTGCCCTTGACATGCTTTTTCCTAGCTCTGACACACCTGATCAAACTAATTAGCTAATTAACAAACCATTCCTGAGCTCAAGTGGCTGAAGCAATCCCAAAATGTACTCCAGGGCACTGCAGGACCAAAGCTGGACCAAAATAATCCTCCACTACACCTCGCTCTGCTGTCCTTTGCAAAACAAAGGCTTCAGCACAATGGAAAACTCAGCAAAAACCCTGTACCAGAGCATCCAGCAGAAGAAAGATGACATGAGGACCCATGTGCCAAAAATATCCTGATTGATGAAGAGAAAAAGTGAGGAGGGCCAAAAATCTTGGAGCATTTGGCTGGAGAGGGCCTGGCTGCAGTTGGACTGCAGGCGGCACAGATGAAGGGCCTGAGGAGGTGCATTATCCCTGTGGCTGTTTCCCTGAGACAGAGAGCCATTGCAGAGAGTGAGCCATCGCTTAATGTTTCCATGCAGCGAGTAAACAGCATGCGCCACAGCCAAGCTTGCAGGCAGGCCGCTGTAAAGCCAGCAGATCTATGAGGCCCCCAGCCTGGCCTTCTCTGGCTGCACAGTGATGTATAAGGTACCAACTGGGCAATAAGTCCCAAAGCTACAAAGAAAGTTGGATCAGCCGGTCCCTTTCTCAATCTGGGGATGCTGAGAACATTCTGACACTTTCTGGGCTGCCCAGACCAGCTTATTGGGTTTGATCTGCCCAGTAAAAACAGATACTGGGCCTGAGCCAGACAGGGAGGAGCCAAGCACCCTTCTGTGATTACCCACACTTGTCCGAGTAGATGCCTGAACCCCCTCCAATTAGCAACCCAGCCAAAATCAAAGAAAACAGCTTTTTACCGGCAGCTTTTTTGTAGAAAACAAGTTCAAGATAAACTCGCTGCTCACCAGCCTTTCTATTACTGACTTAATGAGAAAAGAAAGGTGCAATTGTTGGAATGGTTGTGGAGAGGAAAGGCATTAAAGGATCGGCATTTGCATTCACGTGAATCAGGTATGGGAGCCAGAGCACTCCCTTTTCCCCTCTTAGCAACAGCGATTTGTGATTAATGTGAGAATCAGAAGCATCAAGAGAACATGCTAATTGTATTGTCTGTTGGATCATTAACACTGAATTACATGTTCCTGTTCCGAAACAGGGTTTCAGAAGACAGAGCAAGAGCCTACACAAAGAAGTACCCTTCTCAGATAAGGAGCGTTCATGCTGTTCACAGCAAGAGTAATAACGTGTATTTTATCAATTAAGACAATAACCTCATATCCAACATCACTAATGACATCACTAACTTTATTGAGATCCCAGAACTTCATTTGTTTTATAAAAGTGTATAAATCATTCAAATAGGGCTTGTCATTGGCCCTATAACTAGTATGACAACACATAGGCTTTTTATATGCAGACTCAATGGCGTGCTCATAATTTCGCATTCCATTTACGCAGATCTTACATCCCCAAGATTACGACCCGATAAGGACTGACACAACCGGTTCTCTGTTGGTCTCAGGACAGCTTAGGCTGACCATAAACTGAATGGCTTGCTATGTTCAGCTTTGAAAGAGACACTGTGAAAGAGATGCTACCCAGAGTGACCCTGAGTTCCTATGATGCATTGGTATGCAACATAATCATCTAAGCTATATGCTGTACAGTCTCTGTAATTGGCTATAGTAGCAATGACTCAATGTCTTGTTAACTGTAAGATTCTTCCTGTTAGCTAGGTTTGGGAAAGATGGTCATTTAAACATAAGACGGCCTTTTAGGGTGAGTGCAGAAAAAGAGAGGCTGAGTATGCAAGAGGGAATGTAACCCATATCAAATCAGCATAAATTAAAACAAGGTCAGTAACATCAACAACCATGTAAACCCCTTAATTGATCAGACTAGAAATAAACAAATCAAAGGAAGGCATGAATGGGTAACACTGGTAACAATTAGAAACACTGTTATATAATATAATAAACACTTTTCATAATGTAAAACATTTATGTCACGTTTCTACAAAGCTACAAAGCTGAGGACTCTAAAATGTTGATTCTAATCATGACCCTAAATACATGTAGAATGGAGAAAATACATATAAACGTATGAAGCAGTCTTCCCCAAATGTTGCGAGCTTGTTTTTCTACTCATAACTGGTCGCATCCTTCTCTGCCCAGCGTGAGCGGAACATTACACAAACAGACAATTAGCCTGCCGCTGTTTCAGTATCCGTCGCCGGAAAAAAAAAGAAAACAAAACAAAAGAAAAGAATCTTGCATCTGCTTCTGCATTCAGCCCAAGAGGCTGAGCTCCCAGACTCCAGCAAAAGAGAGGTCAGAGCGACAGGGCACTGGCTGAGAGTCCACCTAGCTGAGAGTGTGGCCGCTCAGATGTCCAGTAGAGTAAGTCAGCGTGGGCAGTGAGGAGAATGGGGCGCAAGAGTTGGAGAAATAATTATTTCCCATATTCACAGGGCAGCGAAGATTAGACTTGCATCCCACCCTCGACACTCATGCACTTTCCCTCCCTGCTGTTCTGAAAAGAGCTTTGTGCGTTAGACAATGCACAAAGTGCTGATTCTTGTCAGGGGTCTGCTGAACATTTGGACAGGGTGAAAAAGGTCAAGCTGAGCTATTGTGAGGGCCAGCAGTCAATCTAAACATGACTGAGAACGGATAAAGTGCTGCACAGGCAAGTTATACAATTAAATCCAGAAATCACTATTCGCCCTGATGGTGCCGGGGGCACAAAAGAGCTGTCCGTAGCAACATGAGTCTGTTTCTGCTGTGAGCCCAGCGTCACTGTAATTTCTGTGCATAGCATTTTTGGCATTATAAACATGTCCATGGCTGCGGGGGGAGCTACTTTTAAAATAAATTACTAAACACAAATATTCTATAGTTCTTCAACTATTATAAAGAAGATATATATATATATATATATATATATATATATCTATATGAGAGAGGGTTATCATAAATGAAAACATTTTTAAACAATAGCTGAGGCTGTCATTTAAACACAGTTGATTTTTGGAAGTTTATGCAAGGAATGGATATACATAGGCATAGGCCAACACAGATACAAACTGTCAGTGGTTGCTTTTATTAACTTTACTTTGAATGAAGTAAGAGTAATTCTTAGTAGTTTTTCATATAATCTGTAAACCCAGTTGAAGTATCACTGCATCCATGATGTCAAACAATTCCACACATTTACACATACAGACTGATCTGGTCTACAGCAGTTTGAGTGTTTCAGCTGGGACTATACAGGGCAGCCACTGTGAACAGAGCTCATTTACATATATCAGTCATGAAGACACAGTCAGACTTTTAAATTTGAAAGACATTCACATGTGGTGTAAAAATAAATCACCATACTAAAAAAGGTCAGGAATAAAAAAAAATGTTTAAAGAGTGAATCACAGCAACATCTGATCTATTACAAATCTGAGATTTGTAACATTTTTCCAAGAAACAGGAGTCAAAACGTAAGCCACACATCTCAGATGTAATGCTTTTGTTTATTATTATTACATCGTGTACCATCACACCTGCGCAGAGGATTTTGGCACACCCCCAATTCAAGAATATCATGCTGGAACATTTTCACGAGGCCTCAGTACTTCTAGCACCATGGAGCTTTTCAGTCTGTCCAACGATATTCCAAAATACATTGTACATGACACCAACATGACCCTTTGTCCCCGATTCCATTAGTACTTGTTTGTCTTAGACCTGAACCTTTATAGTGCAGCTGTTGAACTGCCACTGTTACTAGACATAGCAGAAAAACAACCTGCACAGCGTTGCACTATGAACAAAAGCTGCATAGTAATACACTATGTGGACAAAAGTATTGGGACGTGTAATTTTTGCATTCAAGTGGTCCCTTTACTTCCAGTAAAGGAGAATCTTAATGCTTCAGCAGACCAGACCATAAATGCTACAGAATGAATGGACACAAATTCTCACTGAAACTCCAGAGTCTTGTGGAAAGTCTTCCAAGAAAAGAAGAAACTGTTATACATGTTTTGCCACCATAGCTGTGATGTCACAGACTCTCTCTCCGACACATATGTTGAAGGCAACTTGACCATCCACCCTCACTCCCCATAAATTACAGAGCTGACCTGAACACAAAAATCTTTTTTTTAACAATCAGTACCCAGACAAATATCTGAATACACGCACATGACACCGGATATAAATACCTGTTTTGATGTTGGGACCATGGCAATATTTAAAAAACTGTGGGGGAAGAGGAGACCAATTTCAGCTATAATAATAATAATAATAATACTAATAATAATAATAATACAAAAAATTAAGGCAAACAATATCTTTTGCAATCACACTAATTACAGCAAATAAGAAGTGGTGGAATCAATGCTGGACTTTGACCGTGCAGTTCTCTGCTTTAACAAGATCAACAAGCTTGCTGTCAAGTGGTAAGTGCTCTCCGTTTTCCACTCCTCCCTCTGCCTCATTCTTCCTCATGGCCCAGAAAGAGCTTGAGTTCCACCTTGCAATGTTCTCCATAAATTTGCACTCATTAGCATGCACCATCAAAGCAGGACCTGCTGCCGCTGGAAGTCTGGGCAGGCGGCTTCGGTTCCTCTTTGCACTCTTGGGGTCCTTCTTGCTTGAGAAGAGGGGAACTTGAAAAGCTGTGTACACAGAGACTGAAACAACAACAAAAACCAAAACCTCCAGCTAGAAAAATTGAGGCAACAACTTACACGGCCTGACAACTCATCCACCAAGCTTGTTCATCATTTACATGCTGGTTTCTAACCAAGAAAGTGGAAGCAGGAAGAAATGGATTTCACTTCAGTAGCGCAATGTGGACATGATGGATGTGGACACGTGAGGAAAAGGCCTTCTCCCAGCCCATGCATTTTACAGAACTTTACTCTGTTGTATCCATGCCAGAAAACAGCACAGCTAAGAAGATGGACAACACAGCATGAAGTGTGTTAGCCATGGAGAGTACTGGGATGCGCCTACCTGCAATTAAATAATAATGCCCCTTTATTTCCGCATCCCAGGCAGTGGGTTAGAAGATCCAGCCAGCTTACCGCAGGAGTAAATAAAAGCAGAGGATCAAACGGCTTGCTGCGAAGCAATTTCAACTGGATTCCCACTGAGACCCAGCAGACATACGAATGGAGCAAATCAGACTGGCTGCCGCCTACCCAACACGTGGGATGGGTTAATAAAACATCACTCCAGTCTCAGCTCTGGTCCTCATTCTGGCAAAAGCGCAGGACAGGTGGCCTGCAGGGAAACCCTCAAAGAAATCACTGGCATGGGCAGGAAGCCCACATACACAACCTCAAACACATACTAATCCTGTTGGTTTACCTTTACTGAAAGGCAGATGAGGACTCTGAGAGCGTGATATGTTGGGATATACAGTATGAGCGAATATAAAGCAAAAATACATATTTTTCACTTTTTTTTAACCTTTGGCTACTCAGATATGCACGTAAATGGACACTCGGACATTTGGCCTTTTTTTACGTGTGTTGGTGGTTCATTACTTAACCACACACACAACTGTTCCTCCCTTTACAGACACAAACTAAAGAGCGTGTTCAATCTGGTAGATCCATGCTTAGAGAAAAGAATGTGATCCGTGCCTTGGGTGTAAATAGACAATCCATTTGTTTTTATATACACTGTCAATCAAAAGTTTGGACACACCGTCTCATTCAACGATTTCCTTTGTTTGATTATTGGTTACATTATAGATTAATTTTGAAAACATCACCTGTTGCTCTGATGACAGCTTTGCACAGTCTTGGCATTTTTTCACTCAGATTCATGACCACATCACATCATGGAATGATGTTTAATTAACAGGAGTTCTTCATCAAGAGTTCATTAGTGGAGTTTCTCTTCTTCTTAAAGTGTTTGGTATCATCAGTGGTGACGGTCGGGTTGGCCCACAGTTAGTGATCCTGTTCCACTACGGTTCTACTGCACATTATGGCAAGAACCAGTCAAAACAACAACAGTCCATCATTACCTCATTACAGAACATGGTTTGTTTACCTCTTTTTCTGTTTACTGTATAATTCCATGTGTTCCTTGGAAAACATGAGAAGATGTGTGTCCAAACATTTGACTGGTTGTGTACCTTCTGGGTAATTTCTTATATAAACTTATAAAACAGACAAGTGTGTGGTGTGTATAGAGTGTCTTTTTCCAAATCAGATTACTCACTGATACTTGGCCACATCTTGACTGCTAACTGCTACAGCTGTTATGTCCTGCTGTTTATTGCAATGTTTGAACTGTGTGTGTATGCACAACTATTTATTAGTTATACAGCCTGCAATATTGCCATGGGAATAGCCTTGGATTCTGTAAACCCAGTACAATTAGTGACTGTACATTTACATTTACATTTACGGCATTTAGCAGATGCTCTTATCCAGAGCGACGTACATCAGTGCTTAAAAATTTCTTACCTGAAAACAGCTTAAATCTGAGTCAGCTATTTAACCGAGATCAATTCTGCAAGCAACAGTAAATTCTGTTGCTTGCAGATTCACCATTATAGGTCCAAAGCTGACTTTGTATGACTGATATCAGCCAGTGTTCAGTATTCTTATATTCATTCTATAGAGAAAATGCAGAAAAAAATCAGATTGTAGCTTTTTCATGACATTCATGATGGACTTGGCAAATAGCATAGACAACTCCAACAGTAAGCTGATGCTCTTGAGTAAATAAAACTCCATAGCCATTATCGCTCCCTCGCACTCAAGGACACGAAGAAGAGCACGATTTATGGGACATGATGGAATCTGACAATCCAACCCAAACACACATAGACTTGAGCATATGAAAAGGGTCAGTAGCCGGCAAGTCATTATAAATCATCTTGGCAGAAAGCGCCAACAAATTAATAGCTAATCTTTGCCTGCTTCTGTGTGTTCTCAGCTCTTGCTTCTCTGAAAGGTTAATTGGGAGGGAATAGTTACCAGTGAGTCATGCGACATTGGACTATTTCAAATAAGAATGACATTCTTGCCTTTTTCAGTGAGAGCTGTGCATGGTGTTTAAGACATCAGGACAGGAGGGTGGGGAAGGCGGGGCGGGACTGGGGAGTGGAGGGATGTAGGAAGAAAGAGGGAGGGAGAAAGAGCGAGAACCTTTGATGGAATCATTATTTCTCCAGGAGATATCCCACTTGAGCAAGAGTTGGAGGAAAAACGAGGTTCAGATGAGAGAGTGGGGGTGTCCAGTGTCGACAGCCCAGACCATGTGCTCAGAGCAGAGAGGAGAGGATAAGGCAGAGGAGGAGAAGAGCTAGCAGCTGCTCTGGGACAAGTCCAGTGCCTGATCTCCAGCCCAGAGTGCTGTGATTAGGCCCGGCGCTCTGCACAAGAGTGCAGCTCTGCTGGAGGAGGGAGGATGCTGGGCTCCGAACAGACAGAAGGGGGCGGGTGATGGAGATGAGACAGTGGGCTCGAAGCTCGACCCTAGAGACTGGGGGACTTGGAAGACTGACCGCTTCTTCACATAACATGGCATGAGCATGCCGGATGAGTCAACTTCGACAGAAAGCTTCTGCACTGCCCTGCCGTCCTTAAACAGACATCATGGACATCAACATTTGCCTTTCTTTTTAAAATAAGTTATATTCCATTAAGTGCTTTAACTCATTTCATTCTCCAGTTCATACTGTCCATTTACAGCAGCTAAGGAATTCACAACCCTGAGTATGTTTATGTAAGACCAACCTTAAAGCATTCTGCCCATTGATGTTGAAGTAATAAAGAGCGTCACTGAAGACAGCCTGTAGCAGGATTACTGGAGTTAAAAACGTGGAGGAAGAGAATCAAATGATGTACATTTCCTGGCTGTCGGGAAGCAAATCATCACTGAGGCCTTCAAATGGATCCAAACATTCAAAAGAAGTGCCTGAATTTACTTAACAGATCTATCTGTACATTTCAATCAGGACTGCTCTTAAAATGAATACACAGCAGCTGATTAGTGCAGAGCTCATTTACATATATACATTCATAAAACAGAGAATGGGTCTTTTAGGAGTGGATGTGCAGGAGTGTGTTGTCTTGTGAAAAGAATACCAACTCACAGTTTATATTAGGTTAAAGCACAAACATTACTAGGTGTGTTTGTCAACTGATGATTCAGATTACCGATTAATAATAATGTATATAGTATACAGAGAAAAGAATACAGTGTTTTTGAATTAATTCAGTTATCAACAAATCGCTAAAGGGAAAAAGTTTTGTTGACATTCAAACAATATACAGACCACTTCCATTTCCATAGCCATTGTTAATGTTTACATTTTCCACACTGGGGACAGCCCTATTTGCCACTGAGCCAGTCAAATACTTCTCTTCATCTTCACTTCCGCCACACCTTCCACCTCCAGCGCAGTCCCTCTCTCACCTCTGCTGCCTCCCACACCCATCCAAACATCAGCAGCCGCTTTATTCTAGAAGGTCAAGTGCAGCTTCTCCGTCCCACTTGCATAGGGAGGGGCGGGGGCAGTCATAAATTATGGGCATAGAGAGAGAGAGTTCCACAATCAGCCAATTAACTCAGAATCCAGAAAGGCCAATGCAATTTCATCTTCGCAGTGCTGCACTGGCACCAGCCACAGATTCATTACAGCTGCCTGCCTGACTTTCCCAGGCAGCTACCCCTGCCTACACACATACACACGCACACACACATGGACACACACACACACACACACCCCGTGCGTCCGCCAGACTCCATTTTAACAACTTCACATCATGACTGTAGAGAGCAATATCTCTCTCTCTCTTTTTATCTTTCATTTATTGCTTTTTTCTTCTCGTCTAATCACTGTGAATGCAGACCAGAGGACAGGGTTAGGGCAAATTAAACAAACAAAAAAAAAACAATTTAACACGAGTGCTGAAGTTCATTTTCAACCAAACGAATCACTTTCATGATTGTAATTTGATTCTCTAAATTACAGGATGGACTGTGACCTAATAGCAAAATCACTGCAAGGATAAGCAGCTGTCTAATCATTATACTCGTGTAGTTACACTATATAGACAAAAGTATTGGGACACACCTGCTTTTTCAGGGTTTGAGCTAGGCCCCTTATTTCTAATGAAGGGCAATCTTAATGCTTCACCATAACAAGACATTTTGCACAAAGCAAGCACCATGAAGACATGGTTGGAAGACCTCAACCCCATCCAACACCTTCGGGATAAACTAGAACGGAGATTGTGAGCCGGGCCTTCTCATACAACATCTGTCACCAACGTGGTGTCCCCAAGGACCACATGAATAGCCTGCAGACCTGTTCTAAAAAGTAGTATAACTCACCAGTGAATAAGATCTATCAGTTAATTTCATCCTGTTGCTGTTCTTCTGTAATCACATTTGCATTTCTAGTGATCTGAAAATGACAATCTCTCAAAAAAGCATTTAAAACATGTTTATTTTGGAGTTTAGATTTAGTTTAAGTAAACTCTGTTCTAGTGTATCAAACTGGTAGCCCTTCATCTGGCTCAGTACCCACTGAAGTAACTCTCAGTTTTAAAAGAATGAATGGGCACAAATTCTTGCTTGTGGATGCGTTCCAAGAAGAGTGGAAGTTGTTATAGATGCAAAGGGGGCACCAACTCCATTTTAAAGTCTATTTATGTAATTGCAATGACATTACAATCCCTATTGTTCTGATGGTCAGACATCCCAATAGTGTTGTCGGTAGAGTGGATATTAGTCATCTTTTCCCTGAAAGAAAAACCAGCACTTCAAAAAACTTATTTTTTCATCGAACAGCTTTAAACACACAATTGTTGTGATTCTCTCTCACAGCGATGGGTGCACCCAGTGGGAAGTTGGGGTTCGGGACTGACGCGCAATTTCCAGCTGACCCAGCACCCATTAGCTCAAGTCTGGAATGCAAAAGAAACAAGACTACCGTGCCATTGAGTGGTTTATAAGCAGAGCTGCCCGTGTGGTTTTTCATGCATTTTTAAAAGCGTCTTTGGGCTCGCAGTGAGGCGGCAGTGATGGATGCAGCGTGGACTTGCCAGCAAAGATGAACGGAGGCACAAAGCTCGTCTACCAAACCAAAGGAGCGCACCAGTCCTGACTGTCTCCTTTTCTCCATGCCCAACCCAACGCCACGTGTACCCAACCCAAGCTTTTTTCCAGGAGGGTCCTTCACAGTAGCCTCTGAACGAGCCAAGTTAACCCTGTCAAACCTAATATTTCTACAATGATAAATTCAGACACTTGGCTTCTCTTTAACCAGAACTGCCCATATAAAACTGGAGCTTTCTGTTAGATGCACTTTGGTGGTTTCTGATTTATTGTTTTGTATATAATCTTAATAATGACAATTTAACAGGACTTGCTTTGATCACTGCGATGAAGTTATACTTTGTATGGTTATCTAATAGGATGCTCTTTTGAATACTTTTCATAATGTGTAAATCTCATACTTTTACTCAGGATTTTAAATATATGCTGCACTGTCCAGATCAATTTTAGGCTCCACAAGATACAAATACTATGACTCACAGAGGAACAAAACAGACCTTAATGTCCAATTATGTACATTAAATGGGTTTTAAATGTACACTACTGGCACGTATTCATACAATTTCACTTAAAAAAAATAAGAATAATAAATAAAAAATAAAAAGCACTTGGAGTTGTAATGGTGGAATAAGCAATGGACTATAGTTTAATAATGTTTCTTAACTAACAGTATGGAAGATACCCTTGAGGACACCCTAGTGATAGCATTTGTACAGAGAAAGGTAGAGTTTATAGGGGGCTTAAACATTAAGTAAAATCTCAGGTCTGTAGTGAGGATAAGCTGAAAGAACTGGTCATCCATGCTTAATAGTGCTGATTGTTGAGAAGTGCCATATTAAGGAAGGGGTTACACAGTCGGCTGAGAACTGGATAAATAAGAGTGACTGCAGATGTCATTGCAGGCTATTGTATTGTGCTCGATGAGTCACATGAGTCACTCTGACATAATACGGGAGTACAGCGGCGCCATATCATATTTGACAAGTGAATTGCAGAGCATGATAGCAAATAAATTATGATACAGAAGCAATGGCACACAGCATAATGTATCAGTTTAGATGACTGGCCTGAGACAAGCAGATAAGAAACCAGCTGGAAAAAAAAGTGGCTGTCAAAAGGCTGTCGTTAAAATCTAAATCTATAATCATACACAGTAATAACACTCTTGAATCTCTTTTACAGTAACTATACCATCAAACAGACATTTAAAGTGAGATACTATAGCTAAACAGGGCATTCATTAAACAACTGATGTACGAATGAATCTTTACTGGTTGTTTTCTCATGTGTTCTGTATACATACATTCGCATATTTCACTGTGAAGACAATTCCGAGAGTTTATTAGAAATAAACAAATAAATAAACAAAAAACAGATAAATACACAATTGTCATTTTTTTATTATTTCATTTTATTATTTCAAAGCACCATTTTGATGTCAATTTAGTACAAAATCTAGCACAAAGCCCATAATTTTTTCTGGGAATATGGTCCCATATGAATATGTCAAATTCCATAAAAATAAAAGTTTTGGTTTTTTGGTTCTGAATGTTGATTTTAAGCAAAGCAGTTTTAGGAATGGGCATCAGAACTGTGACACCCTCTAATGTGTGAATGTTGTCATTAATACAAAAGATATAGGCATGTTTGGATGGTTTCTTCTGTTTAGATTCTATAGTAAACAGCCGTTTCAGTACCGCATAATCTGACATGTGCCAAGTGTGTGCAAAGCTAAGCCTTCATTTAAATAGCTCAATTTTGGAAAATACAGTTCGACGTGAGTGCACTGCCTGAGATGGTTCCTGCTGTCAGCGAGCACCCTGAAGGATATTCATAAGGTACAGACGCCTCGCGGGACACCGTTATTCTGGGCCTGTTCCAGCTCCTATCCTCTGCGTGTTTTAAATCCAGCATGATGTGTATCTGATGGGCTGAGTTTTTAATTACTCAAAATCTCTGCTCTCCTCTGCTGGCATATGCTTTGGTCTTATTTACTCTCCATGCACTCCACAAGAAGACATCAATAATTCTCTAAGAACCCCTGCACTCTTCCAGCAAGAAGGAACTCCGGCTTGAGAACTTATTTTTGTTTTCTTTTTCCTAAACGCTCCGGCTCTCTCAGCACGAACGCGCGTGCTCGATTAATTATCCGGGTGACATTTTCTTTAAGAGGACCCGGGCAGGCCTGTGAGATTTTGCATAAGGCAAAGGGAAACAAAACTCTAATGTGGCCTTTTTCCCCAAAAAAAGAAAAGAAAACATAAATAAGTAAACAAAGCAAACAAAGAAAACAACAGAAAACAAACTCCTAATTCGAGGACATCTGAGGTGATATTTAAGCACTGCTGCTGAAAATAACGCAACATTGTGGATTATTGGTGCCGACGGTGTTTGGCAAGGCGTCAGTGAGGATCTGTACTCTGAAGTGGGCTGCTGTGATATAAGAGGGGGCTTAAAGTGGAGAGTGATAGCCCAGGCTGCGCTGGCGGGCCTGGGGGAACAACAACATGAATGGAGGAGATTTGAGGCCGGTTAGGCCACCCTAACAGACTGCAAAATCCACCATAAACAGAACAGACTCTCTCCAACTTAAAGCACTGTTGTTGCCTTTAAACTCTCTGTAAGGCGGAATTTTAAAAAAAAAAAAAAAAAAAAGCAGCATGTAATATGGGGAGGGGAACCACTGTTGAACTTAAGTCATGGTTAGAAGGATAAAATGAGTTTTTAGCCGCTTCTGGGGCTTATAGGAGGACGAATAGTAGCCGTTTGATGAAAAAGTCAATTGCTTTCTCAGAAACGTGTGATTAGAAAAAAGATGAAAAAGAAACTTCGGCTGCTGTGCTTCAAAAAAGGCGATAATATTGCGCAGCAATACTGGAGCTTGGGCTCTATGGTACTTTTTTCTCTTTCTCTGGCACCATTTCAGTTCGGAACCACATCTTCCTCAGAGAATATATGATTTCCCAAGATCATATGGCACACTTGCCCCACATGACACTGCATTCTTAAATAATAAAAAAAGCAAGCGCTGTTGCACTTAATTAAAATTTCCATTTCACATTATGCATGATGCAACATTTAGTGTGCTATTACCACGATACATACTGCCTAAGAGTGCCGTTATGCATCACCATAATTAGACTTAATACAATTCCTGTTCCACTATATCCCTATTCAGCCCTAATTTGATCAGCTGCAATTTCACTCAATAAAAAAAAAGGAAAAACAGAGCGGCGTATCCCCGTCGCAAATATTTGTAGATTCATGCCTCCGGGGAGGAAGCGGGCGGCAGTAGCTGGATCCAGAAAATCTCCTCCTCCGTCACTCGCTCACTTCAGAAAGGAGCCAGAGACTCTTCCTGGAGCCAGGCAGGAGCCAGGGGGCAGCATTTAATATTTCAACACAGGCCTTACTCCATGGGCCTGACAGGTAGAAGAGCAGGTGTTGGCAGCATCGCCACAAGAGTTCTATCTAAAATTCACTGGAGCTCAGCTAGATATAAACATGCAAAGTGCATAGGTGCAGATAAATAGAGCAGAGAGAGAGAGAGAGAGAGAAAGAGAGAGAGAGAGAGAGAGAGAGAGAGAGAGAGATGAAAAAGGATAGGAAGAAGGAGGATAGCACCCAGAGCAGAAAAAAAAATCAAATAATAAAAAAAGTCCTTTCAAAGATTGTCTGCATGTGCTCATTCAGTAATGATGCTGGCTGGAGAAAGGAAGGAGCGCTATAAGCTTTTACGGCTGCTATTAAACATGTATTAAGGGAAGCACACTGCCTGGGGACAAGTGACATGCATTTCATAGCATAAATGTCACCTCCTGCAGCTCCTGCTATATGGGGAAAATGAAAGTTCTGTATGGAGTACAGGGGTGCATTCATATTGCAAATATCAACCTGCCTTTAGATTGGATGAGACTCCATAGTGCCGTTAAATGCCAGCATTTATAAATGTAGGTTTGGGTTATAATTCATCCATGTCAAGGGCATTTCCTGGATCTTTGAAGGGCAAGACAGATAATAGGTTAGCAAACTGAAAATAAAGTCAAAGGAACAAATCAGAGAACAGTAATAGCAATTTTACACACTTATAGGTGCCAGAACATGTTATATGTAAGATGCAATTAAAGTGGTTCCCAGGCCTGGTGCCTCAACTGCCTTATACATTTTAGCAGCTTTATGGTACGAACAAGCAGCTCAAGTTCGACTTCTCAGCATGTCTGATTTGATAAGGACAGGACGCGTAATTTCTGAACAGAAAAAAGTGGCATTAAAAATGTGTCAAATCATCACTCTCACTCATCACACAAATAATGAACACCTTTATGAAACAGTGGACATTTAAAGAAAAGGCCTTTAATCTTCACCTTACTGATGGGCAACAAAAAGGGTCCCACTTATGCTCACTGGTTAGAACATGCAATAAATGTATGCTTCAACAGTTTGTGTCATACACCTGCTCCCTACAGTATAAATTTAGTCTGTTGGTTAAATTCAGAGATTAGGTGATAAGTATGTGTGGGAGAGAAGACAGACATCATGCGTAACACTGAGGCACTGAAAGCACTGGTTATGTAACATCAGCTCCTGTCTGTCACAGATGTACCAACGCCCCGGTGTAGATTTAGCAGTCCCTGGATTTGCAGAGTGCACCATGTGGAAGTACTTCCAGGTCAATACTTCCCTGCACACGACTGCAGCTCATTCTTCTGGGCTCGCTCAAAACTGTCGTGAGTCACCAAGGTGAAGGATCACACTGCCTGAGGTAGATCTGGGATTCTTGAGGAAAGCTAAGATGACAAGTCCGAAGCAACACGTTGCACATAAAGGGGTGGTGGGGATAGAAAGCTTTAAAGGGACAGAGTAATGTTTGTTACATCACAATGTCTAAAACAGGGCTATTCGGGGGGCCACAGAATGTCGTGCTGGGGGGATTGCTGACGGGATTCCGCACTGGCTGAAATTTGTGTCAGTGCTGCTTTAACCGTCTGTCATTAACATCGTCCAGACTCTGACCGTTAAAGTCGTTAGAGTAGATACATCACTGAGCTAAAACTATAGAGGTTCTCCCCTTGCTGTGTGTGTTTGTGTGTTTGTGTGTGTGTGACTGGATTCTCTTTCGTTACTGCCAGCTCTGCTCTGCTTTTTTTAACACACGCATTTTCTGACAACGCCTGCCTCTTTCGGCTGTGATTGGCTAATAATATGGCAACTTCTGTGCTTGCATTGGCTAATTTTATACATCACAGCAGATAACCAATAGCGGGGGACTATCAGCCAATCATGATCCAAAACACACTGATTTAGGGACTTACAAAAACAATAAGGCAAACTGCACAGATAATCTGAAAGGACTTGTAACCTACAGATCATTATTCTAGCTTGATGGTAGTGTAATTCTAGGAAAATAATCATTTGCAGACTGAAATTTTACAACAGGCTGAAAACCTAAATCTCCTGCCATGTGAATATTTTAGTAAGGGCTACATTCCAAAGGCAAAAATCCACAAGCACAGATGCACAGCAGCGCTATGAAAGTCATAGATCAGGGTTGGAATAGGAATAGCCTCAGGACACAATGGAAAGAAATCAAAGACAGAGCGGCTTTACCTAAGAGGGAAGCTCATTTAACTTAACTGAGGGCTAGCATACTAAAGGAGGGGAGAATGGACATTCTTGATGTATAGGCTTTTGGTTGCTGTGCTGCGATTTAGTTCTGGGCTTGGAAACGGAGAACAAAATCTGAATCTGATTGCTATTTCTAAGTTGGAGGAACTTTGGGATGTTGTAGACCAGAATAAAAGCATTCGCTGTGTGTTTTGTAGGGAAATGGTAGCAAATGAAGGAACACCAGACAGTTTTTATAGTACAGTCCAGAATAGACCAAAGGTTGGAGGAATACTTGACAACCCAGTTGTCAAGAAAAATGATGTACTATTTTTGTTGACTGGGAATCTGCTGTGCCTGACTGTTTTATCTGTAGTTCATATGGAAAAGGTCCTTGGGGCTTTCTTAGGTAATCCAGATGGTTATACATGAAATGGCTATCAAAAAAATCTGCATGACTCTTTCATATCTCCCACTATACACTCCAACCCTGAATGCAACCTCAGACATTCTATCATCATAATATCGCATCACAAACTGACTGAATATGCTCCACTCTGCTCTGAACCAACCATGCATGTAACCAGTCACAAGCCCCACTTAAGATCTTTTACGTGCAATAAGAAGGTCAGATCTGTCTTGAGGAAAACCCCAATGGATAGTCTAGAACAAATAAGTCTGCTTCGTGGGCTCAGAAATACAGCAAGATGACATCTATGCCAAAGCACCATGGCTGAAAACCACCCTCTGCAAACTGGCCACCAGATTTAGTCATTTTCTTTCCACTCCTACTATCTTCGCCTGTGTTCTCTTCCTTTCCTTCGCCTGTGTTCTCCTCTTGCTTTGTCACTGTATTGAGGGGGGGCATGCAGTGATGAAGAGCTTTAATTGTATGTCAGCCCGCCCCGTGGTGTGGCTGCATCATGCACGGCTGGCCTTCTCTTTCGCTCGCATATCTCTTGCTCATTACACTCTTGCAGTCCTGCAGGCTGTGCTGCTCTCCAGGCGGCTACTTCATTAGTGTGAATCTGGCATAGGAGAGAAGAAAGAGAGAGAGGCAAGGAGACAGAGAGGCCAATAGACAAACGGAGGGAGAGCGAGAGAGAGAGAGAGAGTGTGTGTGTGTGTGTGAGAGAGAGAGAGAGAGAGAGGGAGACAGTGGGGCTGGAGCTGCCCAGAGCAGTAGTCTTCCTCTTCCCCTTCCCAGCTGCCTCGCTTGCCCGGTCGACTATAATAGACTATTGATTTTCAATCCGCCGTCGGATCAGACTCCACTTTTACCGGTCACTCATGATATTAGCTGTCTATTAACTTTGGGCTCCTAGGCCTAACAGCTTGTCAGCATGCTGGCATCACCCCACCCCTCCTTCTCGACCACACGACCACAGCCCAATCGACTGATTAGGTTCAAGAGCAGTGCAGCACAAAGCAACACTTCTCCAGTCTACAAGAGTTGTCCTTAACTTAATAACACAAAGGTGAGCAGCTCGGGGCAGGGATGAGCTGTGAACACTCACACAAACCATCATACTGAGTGCAAGTCTGTGTTAGCTGCAATAAAGCACCTTTGTCACACTGAAGGCAATTTCTTGCTAACAGCTTATTATCCGCTCCATGTTCAAAAATTACGAAACCACCACTTGCCCCTCCTTGAGTACTCTGTGTTAAATGCACTTTCAGCAGGAGGTAGTCTGTTCCCAGAAGACATTTGATTTTCCTTGTATCAAGCAATCATGGCAAGAAAAAAAAATCACATCCTGTACATCTGTGTGTTATAACAAGCAAATATGACGTTTTGACTTTGTTGAGTTTAGCATGTATATACACTCAACAAAAATATAAACGCAACACCTTTGTTTCTGCTCCGATTTTTCATGAGATGGACTTAAAGATC
>JBBPDC010000038.1:16883347-16903169 GCA_037974485.1 Hemigrammopetersius urotaenia
TTTTGGTCCCTCTGTGATTCCGTATTACTTCAATCTTCTTCGTCGTACCGTGTATTCTCCGAAAGACATCATGTACCAAACCCTGACCCATGTACCGTGACGGTTCCGGTTCAGTACGAATACATACCATCACAGCCCTAATATATACATATATATATATATATATATAAATATGTAAAATCAATATGCAATTTGACCAGGAGGCCAAAACATTTGTAAATCTCTTGTCCGTAGTTCTGACAGACTGTTAAATATTTGTTCTTAGACAGTGTTGTTTGATGGTAATGCTTATAACTGAGGTGGTGCAAAGTGGAACAGACTGCATATACTGCATGATTTTCATGGACAGGAAATTATATTTGTGAATACAGATGTGAAAAGACAACCAACCCCCAGCATCTCTGTGTCATCAGTGTAGCCAGGAAACAGGCAGTCCTTCCATACCATGTGATCTGTTAGCTTTTACAGTCAATCACAAACAAACAACTTCCTACCTACAATTCTGCAGTCCCTTTTTTAGCCTTAAAGGCCAGCTCTCCCCACTTTTCTCATGCCTGTGGCACTACTGTGTGCGTATACGTGTGTGTGTGTGTGTGTGTGTGTGTGTGTGTGTGTGTTATACAGCCTTAGGGGTGATGAGTTGGAAGCTAAGTGCTGGCTGAGCTCATGAAGTGCCAATGGACCTCACTGATTGCTAATAGACCTATAATGAAGCAGGGCCTCATCTACCCAGCAATAACAGTCAGCAGCACTCATGGAAAATCATGCCTGCCTTTCACCAGCCACAAGGCCTGGCCCAAGATGATCTGCAATAAAAGCTCTTTTTAAGGAAGAGAAAATGGAAGAAAACAGTGCTTCCACACTGTGTTTTTATGAGAGTGGGTTTTGGTTGGGTTTTATCTGGTTGCAACAATTGAGATGCTTTCTAAAGTAACACACCACGTCTCCATGGCAGCAAAGTGAAGCTGTTACAATACCAGCTCAAAACAACAGCTTCCACTCCAAGATCTTCCATTTGACCTGTTTCACTATGGTTCCAGGAGTCAGGCTCAATTCAGGCAAACACTGGGCAAAACAGTGTTAGAGCAAAATGTATCAACAAAGCAAAACTGATTTAAGGCAGAATGTCACACTGGTAATGCAATACAAACATGCGGGAGCCAAAAATAAAACTTTCTGACAATATGCCATTTATGCATACTGGGCATACCTTGTTAAACCCTAGGATCTACATTACATCTGCAGTTACCTGTATTATCCTTCCATTAAATAAGATTTAATAAGCCATTATTAATTTGTTATATCGTGGACTGGTAGAGGTTTCAATTAAAGTAGATATTTAGCTTTAGAGGTCTAGGTTCAGCGCAGATTTTCTTCAAGATGGGTCCTGCAAAACTAAGAATGTGGCTCTTTGAGGAGCAATGAGAGGCTGGAGATGGTTAAGGATTGTCTGGAGTGTGATGTGTGTCTCTGTATAGCTTAAGTAATACTTATGACCATTAAGTGCACCTAAATATATCCTGATAGCACTAATAAAATGGTCAGAGGCCATTTACATCATGATAAGCTCATAAACAAGTTTTTATATTTTTATAATTCTGCATCATTGTGTTGTTTTTCTCAGTACAAATGTTAAAATAATTTCGTTTTTCCATCAGTTACATTTAGTATCTGTGTCTAATGACTTGCGTTTTTGAAAACCCGGGTCCGCATTGAATCGAACAATCTAGATAGTGTTCTGTACCAGTACATAACAAGATATGGTTCCTTCCAATCTTAGCCCTTAAAGGGTAACATAATTCATTTGTTCCAAGCAGAGAATTCTTTTAAATCAGTTGTTGAAACAATGGGGTTAGGGTTAACGTAACGTAATTGGCAAGCTGATTAGGGTTAATTACAAAGATAAATATGGAGAAACTAAAAAAGTGCACTGGGAATGTATTTCAGAATGTTGAATAATAGAGAGATACACTAATTAATAATGATTAGGTGTAGCTTCACTTGAGTTTATGTAGTACAGTCCAATTAGTCAATCCACTCCACTTTCATTCTGCTACCCCACAAACCCCCTCAACCCCCACCCCCCCACTACCCCTCTTTCACCAACCCCCAAAATAACATCTCTGACCTTGTTCCCAACTCCATCTCTAAAGACCCGAGACACTACTGCCTATTGATTTTCAGGGATGGCCTCCAACAGCTCTGAGGACCCGATCCTTTCTGGGGCTGGGGAGGCATAAAGCACAGCCTCTTGTGATTGCTTCTCAGAACATTGGCTTAACCTTAAGCTACTGATGGGTTGGTAGACACAAAAAGACTATCACAAGAAGCGAGTGACACTCACGCTGCCCCAAACACCTTCACTGTGACATAGCTTTCACTTACAAGCACAAGAAGGTGTGCTGAAGGATTAAGCAATTGACATACATGCTAAAATGTCACTTGGAATGATTTAAAATAAGCTGTAAGGCTGCTCAAATTATTTCAATCCTCAAAGTAGAGTATAGTAATGTATAGAGAAGGATGGTCCTTAGAGCCAGACTGCATGATTCTCTAACATATGTCCAGACCAGATCTTCTCCTCCCGCTGGCCATACGCGCCGCTCACATCCACAGTGCAGTAGACCCCGGTATTCAGACTAGAACAAGCTGTTTGAAGCTTGAGGTCAGTGCCCTTCTTTAGGTAGCAGTCATATTTATATTACACCATCTTGGTGAAAGGCTAATGCAGGGCAACAGTCAGAGTACAAAAAAATGCAGGTTCTCTAAAGATTTCTTGAGCAAAGGTAATGGATCTACATAGAACGGTTTAAATTACTCTAATGCTTGGTAAAATAAATCTTCTTTTTGTTTATAAAACTTGTTCTATATCAAAAGTCACAGTGTTAGTGCTGGATAGTTGGTTGCATTAATAAAATCTTTCAAACGTAAATTGCTGTGTATCCCCAATAGAACTAGGCATGTTGGGCTCATTTGTTCCTACAGCTCCTTTAGCTACCATTAGTCCACATTCTCAAAGATAATGGTTACTAATTGGTTCTTCGTCTGAACACATGATTCTAGGCAAAGGTGGAGATGTACTTTTACAACGTCAACAGTTGTGGTTTTACTGGTGTAAATGCATAGCATTGTTAGCGTTTCTCATACTTGCGTCTGTATGGCTGCAACTGGTGCATCTCAGTGGTCGGTGATGCCTGTTTTGATTGCTTCATTTTGGAGCAAATGCACATGTGTGTATGTAGAAGGGAGTTCTTTATTTAGGTGCTGGTGCTCGTCTGCTTCAGTCATGTGATTTTTATCTTCCAGTGGCCACATTAAAGGGGATTTGTTATGCAAAACGTCTATGGGCTACAAAACATACTCATGAAGTTATTTTCACAAAATCACTCTCACATAAAGTATTTAAGGTGGAAGGGAGAATTGGAATAAGGAGCTGTGAATAAGGAGCTTCGGGATCTGGACCTGCTTTCTGGGACGAGTCAGCAGATGAGGGAGATGGAAGTACTTTCAAATGATGACTTTTGTGTCTCTGTCGCAGTTAACTTGTTTGTTTTGTTTCTCAAGTGTTAAACGAGCAGTGTAAGGGGTGGGTGGAGTATGGGACTGGAGGGGCGTGGCCAGCAACAGCTTATTTGCATATAAGGGATAGAGTCCTGAAATAGTACGTTTTGAAATCAACCAAAACTGTGAAGAATAAAGCCGGTGAATCTCTTCATTTAAGAGTGATTTTATGCAAAGAACTTCATGAACATGTTTTGTAGCCCATAGACCTTTTATAACTTGTTCTTTTAAAAAGTGAGTTTTGCACAATACGTCCCCTTTAATGACAGATGCCTTCTGCTGTGTCACAACAGGAGAGCAATAATGGAGAATTACACAATAGCAAACATCAGTTCAGAAAAAGAGCAATATGTTCATGAATAAAAAATAAATGTTTTTGATTCATAGGTAGTTTCTAGTAGTTACTGATTAAATGTCTTTCCAAGATGGCAGCACGCTGAGTCACAGCAGCCTCTCTCTTTTCAACACATTGGTGCAAAAGTGTAGTTTCAATCGGCTTTCACACCAAACCTTCACTCATATATTATCAGTACAACAGGAGCACATATCTATCACTGCAGGACTCCGCTACAGTTAAGATAAGTACTGGTGCAGGGCTTGGTTTGCTGCAGGGACCAGGCTCTCAGAGGGGGCATCGCAAGCAGTGTGTGAGGAAACAGAAGCATGTTGGCTGGGGTCCAGGGTAGGCTAAAAGCTAACACTAGCTGGCCAGCTATCCTGTCCATCTTCCTCACCAATGTTTGCTCACTGTACAAAACATTGGAGGGGATTTAACTCCAGCTAACTACTCAATGTGAGTTCAGAAACCGCTATGTTTGAATTTTTTTATTGGTATGGCTCATTCCAGAATGCCTATTATCCACCTGCTAATGTTCCACGCAGACAGAAATGCAGGCCAGTCTGTTAAGATTCGCGGTGGGGACTAGTGTGTTTACATCACCTGCCGACCTAAGATGGTGAGGCCTTTCAGATGTGATGAATCACTTCTATGCACAGACTGAATCACAAAACGACATGGCAGCGAGGAAGATCTGTCCTCCAGTTAACAGGTATTGTGCCTGACCTTGGCTAGTGTTAGTAGAACTCTGCTTAGAAGGCTTCCAGACTAGACATCCTTGGTTGTGCATTCTGAGGATGTGCAAACCAGATGGCAGATGTTCTTACAGACATCTTCAGTATATCTCTGAGGATCATTGTTTCAGCAGGCTTCAACGTCACCACCAACATCCCCTTGCCAAAGAAGTCTGACTATCACCCCATCACACTTCATGCCCAGCAGCAGCTGTACTTTCTGAGACTGATGAGGAGAGACTTGTGGTGTTCTGTTTTTGTTCTATGTGTTACACCATAGTCATGGAGGAACATTATCTCATTTCACTGTGTACTGTGTATATGGTTGAAATGACAATGAACACCTACTTGACTTGATTCGACTTGAAAGCCTTTAGCATGGATAGAACTCTACTCCACACAGGGGACTGGAGTTTTTCCCTGTTCAGACACCATCACTAAAACAGTAAAAGTACTACATGACTTCTCATGCTAAACATGTCTTCCATTTTAAATGCCTATGGATGAGAGCTTCTAGCTATCCAGCTAGAGGCCTAAAAGTAACATTTGCAGGTACATAACGTACATGCAAATTTAGTACACAACGCATCCTCAGTCCCTGGTGAAAGCCAGAAACTAACTAGCTACAAATATAAACATGAGATACCACTAGTGAAGGTTTCTTCTCTTTCAGTGATGCACACAAAAGCAATCTGAGTACAAACAACACAACCTTGTGAAGAATGTTTAGTCTGAACAGGACTTTCTGATGATCTGTGGATGCTCTATATTCCTTCATGTGATTGTGTGATTGCTGTGTTTGATCAGGCTTTCTGCTGTGACTAGTGGATTACACTGCTTTCCTCTTCTTAAATTATAAGGTCTCAATTCAAGAAGAATCTCAACATGAGCTCAATATGAAAAGAAGAATCTCAATATTATCCAAAACTAAGAGCCTTTTCAGCATTGATGCTATGAATGGCTATTTGTTTTCTTTTTTTTTGTCTCCATTTGTCTTTTGGGCCATCAAGGATCAGTATTTGTGCAATATCAATATTACAGACGAACTCTGAGCAGGTTCTGAGGAGATCCCCTCTGCGTAATTGAAGACTGGTTCTGAGAAAAGAGAGGTGATGTTAACACACTGTCTCGTTTCTTTCCTGTCGTCCACCACCCCCCCTCGCAAACCCCCCTGGCATCTAGTCACCAACATGAGAGAACAAACGTGGAAAGCTGGTAAAAACAAAAGCAAGTACATTCTCACAAAAAGCCTGTCCTCCAGCAAGTATCCCTTCATGATGAGGTGCGGAGGAGTCCACTCTGCTGGGCGCTCTAAAGCGATCAACAGATGAATGACCCTCTCCTGCCAATCCACACACTCCCACAAAGTGCTTCGTATGCTATGCCTGACTCACCATTTGGCTAAAGATAGTGAAAAGAATAATGGAATTTGACATTCTCTTGTTTTTCCATCTCCAGGAGTAGATGAAGTCCAGATTACAGCCGTATTCTACATTCTGTCTGTCCACATATGAGGAGATGAAAAGAAATATCACTGCAAAGCTCATGTCATGTCTTGTGCCATAGCTGCTTCATGAGGACCTTGAAAAGTATGAAGGTTTGCGGCAATCCAGAGCAATGCGCAGGAGATGACATCCCAAGCCAAGCCTAATTAGCAGCCCCTCAGACAGCCAGCATGGAAGGAAGGCGGGCAGGTTTGGGGAGGGAGCCATTCTCAGCATGGTCCCCTGAAATGCAGATGAAAAGCACGACCCCAGGGACAGGCTCTAAAACAAAACACAATCTGGCCCAAACCCCCTACCTGTGCCTGGAGGCTGCATGCTAGAGCACGGCCAAGGCACACTGCTAACTGGGCAGCAGACATGAGCTTCCTGCTCCCGCCAAAGCTATTACATCCCACTTCAACCCAGCCCAGAACAGCAGAAGGTGACAGAGAGGTGGCAGGAATCGGCCAGCTAAAAAGACATGGGAGGACAAAACGTAATTGGCAAGCTGATCAGCTTCTTCTGCCTAAAACTGCAATCAAAACGAACAAAGTGGAGGCAAGGCTCACCCGCTCTGCTACCCGTGCACTAATCCATATGCCTGCTTTCACTCAGGAAGTGAGCTAGCGAGAGGATAACAGTCAGAAATCGAGATGGCTGCAAATTCACAGTTTACACGTTTTTTTGGGCTGAGTGTAAATTGGCTTGTACTCGCTCGGTGTTAAGAGATAAAGCACTTTTGGCGGCCATTCGACCCAAATCATGGAACCGTCACTATTTCATTACCAGATGTTGAGCTACAACAGGCTTCCCGCATATGGTCTCGAAAAACAAAGTGCAACTGGCTGTGAGAGAGAGAGAGAGAGAGAGAGAGAGAGAGAGAGGAAGCCCTCCAGAAAATTCAATAAAGAGCCTGCACTGATGCCAAAGACTGTGGCAGCCGTTAGGGAAGGCCCACTGGTGTAAAACCCACATGCATCCTTCATAACACACACTGAGTTCTCGAGAACAGTTTGCTCAGACATTTGAGTCCCACCCACTCCACATGCCTGGGGTGCAATTCACAAAAAAAACCCCACCAAACCATGTTAATCATCTAAACATTTCACCATGCTACAACGACAAGAACGCTGAATGTAATTAGTGTTTTTTGGGGGCTCTACCATCAATGTGGAGTGTAAGAAGGAGGAGCAGTGGGTGGCGGAACAGTAGAAGCTCTTCGTCTGTCCCCCAGGTCCCCTTCTGTGCTTTCACACACAGGGTCCAAATGCAATTTATGGCAGGAATCAGAAAGTTTGCAGCTCAGCTCTTGGGCTGGAGAAATGGGGTTATCACCTCCATCTTCACGCTGGTGGGGGACGCAATAAAATCATACCACAGCAACGGGGCCCTGGCAATGAGATTTGCAGGACAGCTGTAAATGTTCAATAGCTCTCCCCTCTCCCTCTCCCTCAGTCTGACGCAAGGGCACTCTGGCATTTAACGCCACTTCCCTCCAATGGCAGGAACTTTTACATGCATGTGTTTGGGAGGGCTGTAGAATTTAATGCAGGACGTGAGAGAGCCGGTGCGCATAATGCAGCTCGGCAGACACAAATCTGTCCCTGAGGGCTAGTTTGCTGGCCACAGATTAAGCTTAGTCCTGGGCTAAGTATTTTTAATTGAGAATCTCCACTTACAATGTCATTTAGTCCAGGACAAGGTTTAACCACTGACTCTCTGAAACGGATTAGAGAAGTACTTACACATACCGAATTAAAAAAGCTAATAGCTGCCACTTTAAAAAGAATATTCAAAGACATGATGGATTTAAATTACATGCTCAAAACCTTCAGTCAAGTCAGAACCAGCAGTGTTTTCTTTGACATATTTATACACACCAAGTTCACCAAGCTTCTATGAGTCAAAACACTCACCCACACACATAGCCTTTAAAACTGTTGACCAATTTACCCAACTGCATACATCCCAGCCTCTGGCTCTACTGGAAAATAGCTCAAGAACTGATTGCTTTTACACCCACTATACGTTGATTAGAAAATTTGAAAACTTAAAACATTTTTGTCCAGCATTTTCCATTTTGAAAACATTTTAAACAGATATTATTCATAAAGGCGTCTTAGTATAAGTTCAACATTATCACGCATGATGACTGAATGTCCTATACCCCAGTATTTTTACCCCCTGAGGCCCACTTACGACATTTGTGGTGTTGTATGTATCAAAAAAAGTCTTAAATGACAATTATTTGTCCCAAACAAACATGCTGTTTCATGTTAAAGAGTTTTGGGGATTTTTTGGATCATTTGTATTCATTCTTATCATTTAATGATGTAAATGAGATTTATTTTAGGTACACTGCCTCTATCAGTTTTGTGCCCTTAATAGATTATAGGTGAAGTGCTTAGAGATCACAATCCAACTCAACAATACACAGTGCCCACTGAGCAATCGATCACAGTGAAAGGCTGGTGGAGCACATCATATTTGGTGAGACAGATGCTTCATCTCAATAAGAGGGTCCCCTTGCTATTGCATTTGGAAAGGGATGAATATGGAAATCCATTTGGAAGGGCTATGATATTTTTTATCGCCCGGCTAGAGCGACACAAACTGTATCAATATTCTCCTATCCTGGCATAATGAATCATGGACAAAGTGCATTATGCCGCGTCTTAGAAATGCCAATGCATAAATAATGCAGGGGGATCGGCTTTCGCATGCCGCATGTCCGCATTGGCCCACGTGGCCCAAAATGGATGGCGTGGAGCCATAACAAGGTCTTACCGTCATGAAAAGCTTTCAGACAAATGGTGTTTCGTCCTCGCCAATAAATTACAAGTCTCAGGAAGGGAAAAGAATGTAAACCGTAACCCTGACCCATATATAATAATGCTGAAATGGCCTGAAATGCACCGTGGACAGTCTGCCACAGTCATGCTAATTTGAATATTGATAGTGCTGCCATTGCATTCATCACAATTTAAACACACACAATTTTGTACGGCTTTCGTATCAGGCTCTCAGATGAAGCAGGTATGCTGTATATTTTGTTGATCATTGGCTTGGGCTAAGACAAACACAACATGTGTAGCTCTCTAGATGGAGGCAGGGGGAACCCGTGCTGAGACCCAGACATACACTTTACTTTTCAGCCTTCAGGACAGGGTGAGACTATCACTTCTCTGCTGTTTCCTAGCAGCAGGAAACTCTGCAAGTACCTGTCTGTGGCTCCGCGCCACTACCTGCCACCAAGCCATAGAGAGAAAGGGAGGGGGCGGGGAATTGTGCAGAGGAGGAACTGGATTCTGTAGAATAACACCTACAGTTGCATTAAGAATTCAGTATTAAATGTATGGTCTATCCATTAGGAATACTATTCTATACCACATATGGCATATATGCTACATGTTCACAGTCTGCCATATGTCTGAAGACATCAGGCTTTTCAAAATGTCTTTGAATGTGAGTGAGTTTTTCTACTACCTCACCATACTACTTTGACATCTGCTTCTTCAGTTGTCTGTGTATTCCATCTCCATACTCTTCTCTTCCCACCACTCTGCTACAAGTTAATCTCTAATCTGGCCTTCCTGTTTCTGAGGCCAGGGAAAGTATTCTTCGGTCATCCACCACAGTTGTTTTCTGTGGTCTCCCAGTTTTGTGGTGTTGCTGAGCTCACTAGTGTGTTGTTTCTTTTTGAGAATTTTCCAAACCATTGATTTGGCCACACCTAATGTTTTTGCATCTCTCTGATGGGTATGTTTTTGTTTTTCAGGCTAATTATGGCTTGCATCACAGATAGTGAAGCTCCTTGGATCTCATATTGAGAACTTCCATTTGCAAATAGCACACTCAGAATGAACGCTAGACCTTTTATTTGCTCCTTGTAAATAAGATAATGAGGGAATAACACACACCTGGCCATGGAGCAGCTGAGCAGCCAACTGTCCCACAAAAAAGGTGTCACTAAAGGCTTAATCTAAAATAAATCTTTCAGAGGCTGCTTCAAGCCTCTTACTGGAAAAAAGGAAACACTACAGCACTGAAACTGAACATCTGATGTCTCACAGAGAAGAAGAAAATAGTAAAGAAAGAACAAAACAGCAGAGGCTCAATCGCCAGCAGAGTGGCGTAGAGGGTGGGGCCTAATGGCCGGGACCACGGGTTTCACTGCTCCAGCCTGGAGCCGTGCAGCTGGAGACAGGCAAGACAAGCAGAAGAGGCAGAGAGTGTTTGACCAACATGGTGTGAAAACCTCTTAATCTCTCCTCCTCCCTAATCCTCAAGCAGGCTCCCTGCACAGCTCTGGCCACGGCATCAACACACACAGGCGCGTGCTCTCTAATGCCGGAGCGCCTCTCACATTAGCCTGCCCAGCAGCAGAGTGGAGAGGAGTACAGCAGGGCCTACTCTGAAGTAGAAAGCTGGCCTGACCCTCTGAACTGCATCTGGTCTCGCATTACATGCAGACTACTGGGACCACAGGTCTTAGCACCCAGATTAGCATTGTGTCGGACTATTTGAGAAGATTCCAGAGCTTGATGGTGCTTTGATGTTAAAGAATATAACCGTGCTTCCCTTGGGCTGAGGCATGGAAGTCTGGTTAAATAAACACTTACAGTGCTTAAGAAAGTCAGCAAAAAAATCTAGCCTGAATGCGAGTCAATAGTGTTAAATAATTGAGCAGAACACCAGGTATGCACAAAGCCATTGTGATTTTTATTAGAAATCCTCCTTTTCGAAAGGAAAACAAAGAAAAGACAGAGCTCGCAGCAGACAATGAAGACCTAGACACCTAGATGTCCTCCTCTGAGGATCTACCTTTTCAGGTACGTATTTAATTGTTTTGACTTAATGACCGACACCAATGATCAAATAATTTGTCAGTTAACTGTTATGGTCAGTGTGGCAGGTTACACACTACGATCTCTGTTCTTTTGGAGATTACAGTAATGTGTGTCTATTTGGTGGCACTTTGACAATGAGGGAAAAGAGACAGAGATGGAGTGGACCCCCAAGGCATCAGAATAAAAGACTTTAGCTTTAGCTTCCAAAGGCCTAATTGCAAGTTTACACTAAGTTAGAGCGACTGAGGTACATGTGAGGCAGCTCAAAAAAAGGCGGCCCAAAACAGTAAATTACTTAATGGACCAGGCATCAAAAATGTAGCGAACTGCCCTGTTCATTACGCCACTTTCCCGTGTGAGGCACTCGGCTCTTCCTCAAACAGAGCTATTAAAAAATGAATTTAAAGTTATTCAGGGCTCTTACCAGGAAATGGTTCTTTAAACAATTTCCTCCAGGATAAATAAAGTTTCTGATTCTGATTTTTTATGAGTGACATTTCAGTGATGCTGCAGTTGTTTTATACGGTACAGGCATATACTATATATATATATGTGTGTGTGTGTGTGTGTGTATGTGTAAAATATGTATTATATTTATAAGTAACTAGTTTGGTAAATTGTTAATAATAAATATACATACATGTTGAGGATCTAGCCACTTTTCCTGCTTGAGTTGACTGCTCCCAGACTGCTTTTTGAGAACTTCGTTGTGTGCCCACTCGTAATCAATGCTTACAGAAGCAGAGGAGGCCCTGGCAGGATTAAGCAGTGGTACAGGTCTTAGCCAATTAAACAAAGGGGCGGCAGACCAGGGAGCAAAATGCATCTTCTCAGTCCACTCTGAGCACACGGACAATGAGCACAAACGATTTCTTGCAGCCTTCTGGGTGTTGAAACAAAGCGTGGGGTGCTGAAAGCGGCTCAGCGCTCGGCCTGTGTAAACAGCTCTGGGCCAGGTCCCCCATACGTCGGCCTCCAAACCAGAGCCCACAACATGATGACACTGCAGTCCAGACCTGGGTAATCAAATGGGCATGCTATTGTTAAGAAGCCTAGAGGAGTCTTCTCTGCTGAGCTCCAGCACTCCAAACCAATACTCACCAGGAACCTCAGGCTTAGAAAAATCCTCAGTATATGCCATGTTTGGTCTAGAGTTAACAATGGATTTTAAGGACTTTGTCCACTCATTTTCACTCAGAGTGTTGTTTTACTGCTGTAAATGAGATTGACAATGCCCCCATTAACTAACTATGAACGTCAGTGAGATTCAGTTGACTACCTTATTGTCTTTTTGGGTTACTCTAATGGCAAAACACACGAACCTCTCCACTTAACAGCAATTTGCGTGACGAAAATGGGGGCAATAAATTCAACCATATATCATCACGTCAATCAGAGAAATAGCAGAGCCAATAGTTGGCCAGAATATTGAGGATAAAGATGAGGCCACTAAACTGTACTATACACGATTAAGCTGAACACAGCAAATTAGAGGTGAAATGGTTGAAGGCAAACGAAATTAGCAATGCTGCCTACCTGCTGATTGCTGTTAGGCACAAGAAATGACAAATGAGTCCAGCCTGCAGCTGTAATGAATCTCTAAGCCCATTTCTGTCAACTCTTCTGTCTCCACCTGTGTGACTTGCAGTCGCCAGCCTGACCTTTAACGACACACTAACAGCTTCATTACCTCTCCTTTTTGACACAGCGGACACAGCCAAAAACACATACAGCAATACACAAATAGCATTAGTAAATTTGCCCATGGTATCATCTCTATTTCACCATCTTCATAGGCAGCATGCAGCATTTTATTAATGTTCATAGTCAATTTTAAGATAAGATAAAGATAAAATAAACCCACATGTTTCAGAAATTTCCCACTTATGGGACTAATACAGGTTTATTTTATCCTTATTTTAACTTAAAATTTGATTATGTACATCAAAATACCCAGATCAGTACTGTCTCTGCTACCCTGGCTGTTAGTAGCCAGGTAGGGGTCCCTTTGCCTGAGAAAATGGCCCTGCTGGCCTTAAAGAGGTCTATGGAAACGCTGCCATATGGGCTAGGCAGACAGGGCAGAGGGGTCATGTGGCTGGACGTAAGCTCATAATTAACTCCCAAAGCTCCACATTCAATTCAGAGCCATTCAAATAAAGCTGGTTCTTGAAGAAGAAAAAAGGGAAAAAGGAACTGCAATCCAAGAAACACGATGCAGTGAAGACATCGATAGACAACGCGACAGCTCCTCCAAGCAGTACCGTTTCATATTTATGGACGGGCAGATTTTTAAAGCCCTCTGTTTTCTAACACAAAAATTGCAGCATGTCAAGAAGATTAGAACACTAACCGCGGTCCAGGTCTGGAAATTTGGAGGTCAGCCAAATGGCAGCATTAGGGCTGGATAGCAATCTTCCTTTGATCAAGTCCCTTATGCACTTTTTTTTCAGCAGCATGTGTTAAGTAGCATATGACAGACAGTCAAATACAAAAAAAAAACATTCTTTTATACTGAACAAAAGCACAAAAGATACAAAATTACCTGGACGATAATGATACTTGGAGTATACAACATCTACATACACCATAAGGACAAAAGTATTGGGACACACCCCTTAATTATTGAATTCAGCTCTTTCATTCATACCCATTGCCATAGGTGTATAAAATCAAACACACCAATATATTAGGGACAACAGCACACATGGTTGGAAGAGTTTGGTGTGGAAGCCCTGCACTGAGCCCTGACCTCGGCCCCACCCAACACCAACTGGAGCAGCTGGTGGCCTAGTGGTTAGGGCATTTGCCCTGCGATCAGGATGTTGTGGGTTCAATTCCCAAGACCGCTAAGCACCTCTGAGGTACCCTTAAGCAAGGTACCGTCCCCACACACTGCTCCCCAGGCGCTGCCTGTTGGTTCACTTGGTAAATGGGTTAAATGCAGAGGATGAATTTTGTTCTGTGGTGTACGACAGAATTTTCTCTTTCAAATGTAACTGAGATCCAACATTAGAGTCTGACCTCGTAAATGCTATACAGAATGAATGTGCACAAACTGCCAGAGAAAAACTCCAAAAGGAAGCCTTTCAAGTAGTGTTGAAGCTGTTATAGCTGCAAGAGAGAACCAATTCCATATTAAAGTCTATGGATTTGAATGCAATATCATAAAAGCCCCTGTTGGTATAATGGTGAGATGTCCATATAGTGCACTATTTTACTGGTGTTGGCTCTTTAATGCCAGATGAAGCACCAGACATACCCGCAAAAACAATGGCATTATAACTAAACCTGATGCTATATGTGTGTTAATGTGCATCACCATTTAAGTTCTACAGGGAGACCCCAACAGCTACTTCTCTGGTGTATGAAGATCTCCCTGGCTAACACGTTAATTACACCCTCAGTTGAGAGTGAGACTTAGGCTACTGTACCACAAGAAAAAAAAACACATTATTCAACTAATTAATAACTTAATTAAAGCCTCTCACACATCAGGCGTGGTTGATTACATAATTATTAAAATTAATCGGACAGCTATTTAATGGCACCTTGAGAGACAAGAGAGGTGGGGCACTGTGATTCAGCCACTGCTGATCCACTTCCCGCCTTTCATCGTCCTGCAGTCCTTTATTCCATCCACTTTCCTTTATGGAGCAAGGAGGTGAAAATAACCCCGACATGCCCATCATCTACAATCTCTAAAAACTTCAGAATGTGAATGCGGGACATATGCCTGCGAGTGAATTTAGAAGCTCATGCTCATTGTGGCTTTATTCCGCAGGGCAGAGTTATTTTTGAAGTCTTTAACTAACGCAGCATATTCTCCTCATCACCTGCCCATTATTTCAAAGCCTGATTAGCGCGGGATGACTCTCCCTGCACTCTATTCGGCCAGGGATTGATTATGTGCCGACAATGTTAATGAAATTAGTCCTCTAATTCTTTTCCGCAGAACATTAAAGAATATCTGCAGATCCTCAATCCGCTGCAAATCTTTCAATAGACTTCTTCTCCTGAGGCCTAATAGAATTTCTGACAAATCCAGGGAATTTAAATGAACGGTGGCAAAGGGGTGGGGGTGAGGGGTTATGGGGGCGCTGGGGGGGTCACACCGGCTGCGGCCATTCTAAGTCATGTGCACGTCCCTCCATTGTATTGAAGTGTGCCAGCTTGAGCCCAGAGCAAAGTTGAAAGCTGGCCATGGGGAAGGGATAGTAGTGTGTGACTACGATTAGGAGGGAAGCCATTGTACCAGAACACATTTACAGACATTTAAAAGCAGTTCAACCATTAAAATTAGCATTTGGGCAGGCCAGAGCAGCCCTGGCTGCTAATGCAAAATTAATCCTTACAAATTCGCATGAACTCCGCAGTGTTGTGATACAATGATGGTTTCCTTTATGAAGGTTCATTCAATTAGGTCCTTTTCCAGGACAAATTTGATGGGGAGCTCAAAATAAATGAGCGTAAATTGCCTTAGCATGGGTAGGTCCAGGGCAGCGATCAAGGAGCCCGCTCTTAACATGAAACATTCAAGGAAAATATATCGTTACAACAACAATGCAAACCCTTCCATATTCAGCTCCTGAGCTCAGAAGAACAGTATATTGCGACAGGATCAAGCCGTCAGGGCTCACTTTGAAATCGAGCAAGGCAGCCTGAAAGACAAGTGGCATTACGACTGTGTTCCAGCTTCTAAATTTCACTCGGCAAAACTACCCCTGCCAAAAAAAAACACATAACAAAACATAACTATGTACACAAGATACATAATGCATGTCCTTGCCCCTTACATACAGCGTAAATTAGTGAGCCTTTATTTGTTTTGCATGTCTGCAGGGAGCTGCGAGCGCCTGCACAGCTGAGAGAGAGAGAGCTCCGGACACGCTGTCAGCCCTGATATGAAAATGTGCAGCGGGCCTCATTAAGGGGTCTTGTCAGATACATTGTTTAGAGATGAAATGGACCCCTCAGAGTGTCAGTGGCAATCACCAGATAAAAATCAAAGAGGTATGAGATAACAGCATGCATTTGAAACAAATAACTCAGAGCTAAATGAATTACAAAGTGAGCTCTTATAGCCGCCAAAAGATCGGCGGCACCCTCGGACCACCACATATGTCCAGGTGGGGGGTAGGAATTAACATATCATTGGCATCTGCTGTCTATAGAGATTCGCCATCACCTGTGACGAACACTGAAGCAAATTCTAATCTCATTAAACTTCAATAAGCATTTTTAGTTAACTTCTGAAAATGAACAAAGATGAGCCCAGGCAAAGCTAACAAAGGCTTTAGTCCTTGGATTTTACAGATGGGTGCCATATTCCTTTATTAAACCATTTTTCGTCCTTCCCCGTTTTGTCAAATTATCGTGTTTTACTTTTCGCAGTGCTTCTTTGTCTCTGATCTTAAATAGAATCGTAGGTGGGGAAACTCAAAAGATGGGGCAACGGCTCCTGCCACACGGCTGGATAGTCATTCTCCTCGACCATGAAAAGCCCAACTATTACAAATGAAAATCTCAATTTTCCAATGTGAAGGCAGCTATGCAAACAACCATTTGAGCATGAAAAGAGCTTTGAATTACATTTTTGATGTGAAATAAAAACCTAAATGGCCATGCAAAAAAATGAATGAAAAAGAGACCAGAGGCCTGAACAAAAGGTTTTTTTTTTTTTAAGCCGCCATCAAACATCAGTGTACAGTAACACTGTTGGCAGAGATGTTTCAGCACATTCCTTATCAGTTAATTGAGGCTAAATCATGTGTAATTAGTAGCTGAGGCCAAGGAGAGTCATAATGTGCAACAGGAAAGAGGGATAGCAAAGATAGCATCAGCTAATAGAAGACAGCTTTAAGCTACATCACTTATTATGCCAAAAAAAGAAAGAAACCGTTGCATCTGAAGCAGGGACAAGGGACCACTCCCATGGGTTTTCTCTGAAAATCTAAAGAGATTTCCTGCATATTTTAGGTTAAAGCTTCTAAATATTACATGTAAAGATCTCTCTCGCTCTCTCTCCTCATGAAGTTAAAATGAAGCAGAGTTATAAAACTGATGTGAGCAACATGCTCTAGCCTAGAGACAGAATCGCTCCTCCAGCACTGGGTTCTATGAAAAGGAGCCCAAACACTAGAATAGCTAAAGAATGAGGCATTGTGTGCACTGGATATGCAGCTTTTGTACAATACTACAACCTGGAGTGGTAGTGGTGCTAACAGTTATTACGAAGAACATCAAGCAGCTTTTTATATCATAGCTGTCAATGAAAACAAAAACAAAACAAACAAACAAACAAAAATGGTGACTTTACAGAAGGCACTGACGTGAATAGGACCAACAGAAATGTGTTAAAATAACATGGAATAAAACCTCCAAATCAGCTTTTATTAAAGATGGAGACGTTTAATGTAATGTAATTTTAACGCTACTCCCTTGGTTCTATTTACTTGCTTTTTTTTCCCAGAATAACAGGACCATTAAATGAAAACCATTGGTATAGATGTATGGGTTTTTTTCAAAGCTGGCAAAGTGAAGCTGCCTGTTGAATACCAAAAGAAACCGAGCTTCAAATTTCGTGAGTGAGATTAAAAACGTGCAGTTTCAATATGACTCGGGGGCAAAGTGGAAATAAGCGCAAATGTGGACTGAAAACGTGCCGCTGTACATTCAGCATGCGCCTTCGCAGCCGAACATTTATCCAAACTGACAAAAGACCTCCATTAACTCAATGGATGATTAATCAGTCTCTGGGACGAATGTTTTTCTCCCCTGGCTTTGTGGAGAGTTCACGGTACTCTCTCTAAAACCAGCACCACGTCTGATCAATGACAAAATGGCCCACTTGAGGTGCATCCAACAAGGCTCTGACCACTTAAGAATGGATTTATAAAAAAAAAAAGACAGCATATTAAAAGATACCACGCTCTACTCTCCCACTCATTTTTATGCAACATCCTTGGAGAGGCTCTACGCTCTATTCTTTTTCTCCTCCCATAATGGTGAAAACAACCTGGTGCTGCCCACTAGATTAATCTGTGGCGGAAAGCTGGAGAGGCCATTGGATGCCCTCCCACCGCTAAGACTTCCTAGCAATGCGAGGCAATTAATTAAGTTGACACATGTAGAAAGCTATTAGGATCAAATTTCAAGAGCGCAAAGGCAAATTTAACATGTCTAAAAGGCTTCAGTCTGAGATGGGGGGGGTGTGGTGGTGATGGAGTGTGGGGGGGACGTCAGTTATGGAGACATTTCACTAAGCACGTCAAAAACAGTTCTTGGACTCACTCCTCTTTCTCAGGGAGTATCCATCACATGGTGTCAATGTCAAATAACGGTGGTAAAGTGTCCTCTAGGGCACTTCAGCCCAGATGAAGGTAGAACTATCAAAAGCCCTTTCCCTGTCTCTGCAGGACAGAGCAGTAAGACCTACATCATATCGCAGATTTTAGCTGGAGGGGGATCTCTTAGCATATAGAGATGCCGAGAGGAGAAAGAAAATATGTAAACTTGTAACCTTAGGAACGGTTCCCTTGGAAACAAGGAGGAGGAAACTGCAGGTTCTTCTGCGAGATGGCAATAGTGGAGCACAACATAACATTTTTCATTTGTTACCCTAAAATTTTCATTTCTTTGCAGTTCAAACATCAGGCATCAACAAATACTTCTAAAACATGGAACACATAATCTGTAATCAGAGATTTCACAAACGGGGGCCAGTGCTTTCATGGCCATGTACATCCAGACAACACACTAAATATACACAACAGGAGCAACAAACATAACCTAATACATATACACACACTTTAAATGCCCGGAAGGATTGCATAATGCATGCATCCTATGACCTGCAAAGCCAAATAAGACCAGAAAGAAGTATATTCTCTTTTAACAGCAACATCATTCACTCATGACCCATGGCAGCATTGCCATTGTACTGTGGTTGCCTTAATCCAATGAAGAACGTACTAAAAAAAATCTAAATTGAGGAAGGACCAATGTGTCTCACTCTTCTTTGCACGGCACGTGAATGTGGTATTAAAGCGAAGATATAATTATCCAAGGGAGCCTAATTTTCTACTTAAGATGCCAAGCAGATATTCAGGTCTCGGAGGTTGAGTGATAGACTCAGGCATATAAATGCCATTTTTGATGATGAACGTGTGCAGCTAACAAGGCTATTTTTAGCACGGCATGTGCTAACACATCGAGCTGGAGCCGGGCCAGACACCTGCCACCAGGCCGCATCATTCAAGAGAACTGACACTAAGCTGAATCACCTCACCTGGCCCTGGCTACACTTCTGCAGCCACAACCCATGGACCACACGTCCCTGTGTGGAGCGCAGGCCTGCTTTACTGCAGCACTTGCTTTAATTGCCCTTATTTGCTGCAATAAATTAATTTGGAAGGGGGAAAATGCAAATGTGCATGAATAAGTTACTAGATAAACCTATTTCACAGTTTAACAGCTGGGAGTTGTTTCTGTAATTTCCATTTTAAATCGCGACGACACCAATACACACATATTTGGGCTCGGCATCTTCGAGGAGGATTAATCAAATTGCTTGCTATGCAAACATGCCTCTCTCTTCCACTGCCAGACAAAAAGGCAATCTGATTTCTCATCAATGAGGTTGTGATGCTGTCTGCTCAAGCTCAGTCTCCTATGTTATTGCCAGTTTATGCAATGAGGCTTTGCTCAGTGTGTTGGTAGTACCTGTCCTGAAAACACCTGGAAACAAAGAACAATACCTGACCACTTCATTGTAGGCAATATTATTATTATTATTATTATTATTATTATTATTAGTAGTAGTAGTAGTAGTAGTAGTAGTAGTAGTAGTAGTAG
>JBBPDC010000038.1:16903347-16915261 GCA_037974485.1 Hemigrammopetersius urotaenia
ACACACACACACACACACACACACACACACACACACACACACACACACACACACACACACACACACACAGACACAAAACTCCCATACACAGAAACAAATGAGTTTATGCAGAAGAGCACATTTCCCTTCTAGAATACAGGAGCGTAAATGTGAACTCGCGTGACTCAGACCCCAAACACGTCATCGTGAATCAGATTCACACAGATTTTCCCAAACTTTTACTGATAAAGAGAGAGAGAGAGAGAGAGAGAGAGAGAGAGAGAGAGAGAGAGAGAGAACGAAGAAAGAAAGAAGGAAGTCAAAGGAATGTAAATTAAAGAGAGAGAATGAGATAAAGAGTGAGAGACTGTAAGGGAGTATGAGAGAGAATGTGAGGACGAAAGCCTCTGTGTGTGAGATAGATAGAAAGATAGAAAGAAAGAAAAACAAACCAACAGTTAATCAATCACAAGGATGGAAATTGAAGAAAGTAAAAAGAAAGAATGAAAGAAAAAATCAATCAAAGGAATGGAAGTGAAAGAAAGAGAAAGAGGAATGCTGTCCTTGTCGCTTTATGTGGAAGGCCTGAGGAACCTGAAGCAACTGCTCACACTGTGAGAGGACGGAAGTTCCAGATGAGTCTGAGCTCTGCTAGATCTATTAGCGCCACCATCTTTCTTTACATTCATTACCCACTTCACTACCAGCGTCAAACACACGCAACCTATAGGACAATTGCGGAGCGTGTTTGTTTTTTATCTATCATGGTGACAAAGGAAAAGGAAAAAAGCAGATGAAAAGAGAGAAATGGTCAAATAAAAGAAAGGAAAAGGAAAAAAAGAAAAAGTTCCACCTCACACTTACAGTTTCTTAGCAACTGCCTTTTTCTTGAGCCTTGGCAAAAGCTAGAAAAAAGTCAGAGAGAGTGAATTGATTTTAATGGGACGTCCTAATTACTCATGGCAGTGAGGCAATGATAAGAGTGCATTCACATCCTACAATACCTGGCTGTCTTGCGGCCCTAAACAGTGATGATTTTAGTCACCGATGCCTCATGTGTTCTCTCCGTTTAGCAGTAGACAATGCCAGAGCTGCCATTGACCTTAAATTGCAACTAGCCTTGACCAAAGTAACACATGCCTTTGCCAGGAGAGTGTACACGAATATTATAAAAAAATGTTCCCTTTTCTGCTGCTAGTCTATTGTAATTATCAGAGTATCCTGAAACACTTTGTGTGCTAAAGATAAAAGAATATGTAATCAAGCTCTAACAATGCAGCTAAATGACGTATATGCTTTAAAAAAAAGCATTAAACTGCCTGTTTCAATTTCTGTAGACAGAGAGACGGTGGATGCTATAGAAAATCAAGGCAAGAGTCAGTTTTATGGGGAGGAGCTCATATGAAGTGAGCAATCTGACCCCATAGAGACATGTCACTTTTTAGCATCATTCCCAGAGTGTGAGAAAGACACCCCCACCCTTGAATGAGCCTGATTTTGAGTCGCCTAGCTAAAAAAAACCTCATACACCAACTTGACGAGTTGCATTACTTTATCCCTGCCAATGCCAGTCAGAGACAATGACCCAGACACTGTGGAGGAACTCCACTTATATAGGTGCACTTTGTAGTTCACATTTACGGACTGTAGCTCATCCGTATCCCTCCTTTAACCCATTCATCAGTGGTAAGGACCGCCACAGGAATTATTTAAGCGACAATGACATACACTATGGACAAAAGTATTGAGACACTATTGAGACACCAACTGGGACTTTAATGACACTGCATTCTAATAGATAGACTTTAATATGGAGCTGGTCCCACTTAGCTGCTATAACTGCTTGCAATCTTCTTGGAAATCTTTCCACAAGATCTTAGATTCTGTGGGAATTTGTGTCCATTCATTCTGTAGCATTTATGAGGTTGGACACTGATGCTGGACGAGAAGGTCTGGATCACAATCTCAGTTCCAGATCATCCCAAAGGTGCTGGATGGGACTGAGGTCAGGGCTCTGTGTGACCAGTCATGTTCTTCCACACTGAACTCCTCCAGCAATGTCTTTATGGAGCTCGCTTTGTGCACTGGGACACAGTCATGCTGGAATAGAAAAGGTTCCTCCCCAAACTGGGTCCACAGAGTTGGAAGCATGGCATTGACCAAGTGTCTTGGTATGCTCCAGTATTCAAATTACCTTTCCTTCACTGGAAGTAAGAGGCCTAAACCAAACCCTGAAAAACATGTTTGTCCCAATACTTTTGTCCACATCTAATCTGCTCCACCTAGCAGGTTATACGCTGGATGCTGATGGTCCAAATCTAATCATCCCAGCCCCTGAATGAATGTTGTCAATGATGTTGTTTCATTGATACATCAACATTAAACATTTTGAAGCAACAGTTATTTCTTGCAGTATCAACACTATTTATATTATGTATAACTGCTAGCATTTTCTTTTGGCACACTTCTAAGCTCCCATACCACACTGCTAATAGCACATTCAAACACAGTTACATACTTTACATTACTGACCTCTCCTAATGGTGTACTAGTCTTTAGATCCCATTCTAAGTGATAGTATTCAGACCGGGATGCAGCTAGACTGATTAAGAGAGAAGTAACCCCTCAGTTTACCCCCTTGTACACAACACAAAACCAAGGTTTTTCACTATATGCAGGTGCTGTTGGAACATAACCGATTCCTGTATACGACAAAAGACCTTCTTGTCTACATCAACGCAACTTGTTTTCTATATGTCACATCGACAGTTCATACATAGCACCATGTCTATGGCCTTTCATCATAGTCGAGTGGCTGACTTAACAAGCTAGCAAAACAAGGTTTGCTGTCTCTTTGTAGCATCCTTGCTCGAGGGTGAGAATGAGATGGGGAAAAAATACCTCCTCTTGAATGACCCTGATTTTGAGTCCCCTATAAAAATGGGCTTCTCTGCTGGTTTCATTTAGCTTAAGAAACCTCATACACCAACCTGATGAGATGCATCACCCCCATGCGTCCTTGGATATCATGCATTCCAGAAAAGGTTCTTTTTACAGCATTACTAACAGTGGCGTCAGTCAGAGACAACGAACCCGACCCTGTGGAGGGGCTCTTTGGAATGTGCAGTTAGCTGGAGAATATCAATAGAGAAGCATAAACCAGCTTCCAATGAACCACTCATAGTTTGGGCATCTCACACAGAGACAAAGCGAAAACAATTCTGTATAGTACCAACAAATATCCTTTGACTTGCACCAGTGGCGGAACTCTTTAAGCAGCCACACACAAAATTAAGGGTTCTGAGTTTAAAGATCCATACAAGAACTATCTATAACAGCTGCTCCATATATCCTATATTTACTATATCCTCCATTATCCATTATCTGCCTATTCCTTCCAGCAAATGGCCCTAAATTGATTCACATTGTTCCAGGAAGAACCTTTGGATGTTTTTTTTTGGTGGACTGTTCAAGTCCAACAGTGACACTGAAGGGTTAAAAAACTCCCTCAGCAGTGCTGTTGTGATACACACACACTCACACACACACACCGCAACATTCTCCCACCATGTCACTGTTACTGCTGTGCTGAGAATGATCACCCAAATAATATTTCCTCACTAGTGGTCCTTTGGGGGTCCTGCCTATTGATGAATGAGGTACAGGGGGGTTATAAATGGTACAGAGAAATGGCTGGACTACATTCTGTGAACGTAGACTAAGTAGTGCAGGTATAAGGTAAATGAAGCTGATAAAAACTGTTTTTTCTAAACAAACCATGAACATCTTGTTTCTGTAGCATGCAAGCACAAAGGAGCACCTCAAAAGAGCTTTGAAGTCACGAAGCCGGTGTGATATTCGAGCTCAGAAGTCAGGTCTGGTCGTTTGGAGATGCTGCTGAAGCAGACAGCCGCCCGCCTCCTTTCTACCTCCACTGGAGACAGCCAGAAGACAGGACGGCTTTGAATATGTAAACTGTGCCACCCAAGCGGAGTGCACATCCACATATTTGATCAAATCCAGATTAGTTCGGCCTCATTGCTTCCTCAGAATTGTGCTATATCATGAGGGATTCTATTAGCCAGCCAAAAGTACAGATAATTAAGCTGACATGATGCTTTAGGAATGAAGAGGAAAAAATGGGAGCGAGACTTCATCTTGTTCCACCGAGAGAAAGAGAGGAAGAGAAAGAGAGGGAGAGAGAAAGAGAGGGAGAGAATGATAGGGAGAGAGAAAAAGAGGGAGAGAAAGAGAGGGATGGAGAAAGAGAGGGAGAGAATTATAGGGAGAGAAAGAGAGGGAGAGAAAGAGAGGGAGAGAGGGAGAGAGAAAGAGAGGGAGAGAATGATAGGGAGAGAGAAAGAGAGGGAGAGAAAGAGAGGGAGAGAATGATAGGGAGAGAATGATAGGGAGAGAGAAAGAGAGGGAGAGAAAGAGAGGGAGAGAATTATAGGGAGAGAAAGAGAGAGAGAAAAAGAGAGGGAGAGAGAGGATGAGAGGGAGAGAAAGAGAGGGAGAGAGAGGATGAGAGGGGGAGAAAGAGAGGGAGAGAGAACGAGGGGTTTGTAAACACGAGCAGAATTCTAAAGGGAAAAGTCTCCAGCTGCAGTGCTTCCTTCTGGGATTTTGTATCAAACCAGTTTGCAGAAACCAAATGATGAAGGCAGAATCGAGCGCTTTGCTTTTGTTTAATGGCGAGACGTGACTGCGGCTGTAAAGTGAGAAGGGTCAGGCCCGCACTCGGCAATTAAGACGAGCTTTGATCTCAATCTGCCGGGGAGGACAGAAAACTCCCCATCGCCTCTGTATTTATGGCAGGCACCCTGCACAGATTAGACGTATCCCTGGCTGAGATTCACTGTCAGTCGCTAGCCTGAGGGGGAGAGAGAGAGGGGGCGGGGGGGCGGGATCAGGAAACAGAGGCAGTCAAACTCTGGAACTTTGCTCCTATTAGAAACATAGACAGTTGTATTCTGATAGGCTCTATAGAGTGCCTTTACAGTACCGATAACCGCCATCGCTCTCGCAGAAATGCTTTGTCACCATCCACAAGCCATATCTGCAAGCTTAGGATAGGACAGCATATATAAAGCTCTTCACATTCGTGCAGCTGCCAGCACCGCGCTGCAGACACTCTCTCTAGAGTGCCGTGGACGGATCACACATGAGGCTTCTTCCCTCCAAGCTCGGGTTCACCAACCCCCACCCCCAGCACATCGCCAGCGAAGTCTCAAAACGAGTCCGTGAATAGATTACATAAATGATGACACACTGCGGAGGGAGATATATGCAGGCTTTTTAGATAAAAGCAAAAACCGAGAGAACGCGGACCTTAACAGGGCTGGTTTTCTCCTCCATCCATTTCAATCAAAGGAGTCCGCTAAACTGTGCTGTTCAAGGCAGGCCCAGGCTAAAGATAGGAGGCATTAGGGCCGAGGGACTACATATTTTCTGAGAGGTCTAATGTGTGATCTGAGAAACGCCACGGCGCTAATATAAGAGCGGCCATAAATTAGGCATGTCCCCCTCTCGCCCACCCTACGTCTTCCCCTCGCTCTCCGCTCGCACAGGTATCATGAAAAACCCCTATGAATTATGCATGCAATCCACTGCAATAATAAGTTCACTCTAAAAGAGAGTCCTGTTTTGATTCCCTCTTTTTTTCTTCATACACTTTTCCATCCATCTCTCTGCTTTGAGAAACGTGCAGGGAAAAAAAGTGCCATATGGCTGTTACTCAAGGACATCGAGGAGAGCCGGTGTTCGAGCCTGTTAACTTCATTGTGCACACAATGCGGTGTGTCGGCTCCTCAAAAACGAAACGACTGATGTGCAAATGGCATTCCCTGACAATCGGCACATGATGGCACGGCAAGGTATGTGAGGTCAGAGACGGCGCTGAGTCGGGCTGATGATCTAAGAGCAACGGGCACCAGTCTGCAGCGCTGCTGGCTGTCCCGAGTGTTGATGTAGTCTCTGTTTTTAGGCAGTGTGTGTGTGTCTGTGTGTGTGAGCTGAGGCTGCAGGAACCGAGAGCTGTCTCAGTGGACTGAGTCCCACTCCCTCTGCTGGCCATTCATACTAACTGACACTCTGCTGTCCCAGTCCTGTAACCAAACACCCAGAATCCGCTCGCGTTTTTCTTATTTAACCACACAACACAAACAGTAATATTACGGTCATCACTACAGAGTGTGTCATCAAATGCCCGCACAACGTTTTTGGAGCTGATAAAAGAGGCAACAAATGAAAAAAAAAGATACATTACCCCCCAGCCCTTTGTATTGTCTACAATGATCCTCAAAAAGATGATTTTGCAATCCTTAAAGTCATTCTGTGTGCTGCTAGGACAGTTTTGGCATAACTCTACTGATCCTATCTGTTTCTATGTGAATGTATCTTCAATCTTATAACCGCCCTTTTTCTGTATTTGTAAGTAATCTTTTTTAATATCCTAACTTTGCATCACTGTTACATATGTTCCTTTGCTACCCAAGTCTGATATATTTAAGTAATCTACTGATTTATATGATGACCATTTTGTTATTCCAATTTATAAAAATATATGCATTTACATATGCATTCGTACTCTGACATACAGCTCCACTGTATTATGATAATGTGGTGATGCAGCCTGCATAATACAATAAACCTTTTTCTCAGATTTGGCTTCACATGAAAGACATCTCAGCGGGCAAAGAAGTGCGGCGAGCTGCAGAGTTAACCCTAACAAACCTAACGAACCACCTTGGCTGGCAGGGTAAATGGACAAAGTCTTATTGCCAGCATCTTAAACGTTTTGACATTTAAGCCAGTGCACACTCCCTCGGTGGGTGGCGAGTGTGATCAGTAGCGTGTGAAGCTGGCAGCTAATTTGCTTTGAAAATAGGCAGGCAGAGCGGGGTGCAGTGAAGGCCGCCATAATGGAGCCGCTGCAGATGCCTGCCATTATATTGCTGGCCCTCCTGCATGGCCAAACACACAAACAGAGGTCCATTCTCTCGGCTCAGCTCAGCGGCTCCAGCTGCCACTGTCTGTACACACACACACACACACACACACACATAAATACTCCTCAGTCTCCTCTTCCACGCCCCCCTACTCGGAAACAGCAAAACACTACTGCAACTTTAAAAAAGCTTCGCATTGGTCCATATCTCCAGCTTATAGTCATATTAGAAATATCTGATTTCTTCTAATAACAAGACCCCCATGACCACATGGCAATAACTGCTGATGGAAGAGGAGAAAAAAGTGCAATATTTTATATTTAGGCCATAGAGGGCAGGTGAGGCTGATTGAAAAGAAATTACAAAGACAGAAAAAAAAACCAACATAAAACAAAACAACATCTGCTGTGCCTGGGTCAAAGCATTACCTGGGCGATTGAATGTACTTTATCAAATCCAGACCAAAACAAATCTCTTTAATCAAGCTTTCATCACCAAGAGCAACAAAAAAAGCAAGGCAGTCCCTTAAATTAACCTCTGTGTCTGCTCAGTGCTCGTCTGTGCCTCAGACTCGGCGGGGATATTGCACGGCGTGGCAGGTTGGCTGTCGGAGCAGAGGCTGACGCAGAAGAGCCTCAGCGTGGGGAGAGCATTAAAGCCCACACCTCTGATAGCTCAGTCAGCTTAATCATGGAAGGGCTTCTGAAGGCTTAATTAGATAACTAGCATGATATGCAATCTCATAAGCCCTGGGCCAGAGATAACGAATAGTGAAGGAGAACGATGAAGATAGGCAGAGAAACAGGAATGAGGAAGTTGAGGGGGAGCAAGAAAGAAAGAAAGAAAGAAAGAACAGTAGTGAGAATACAAAAGAGCGGAAGAAAAAAACAAAACTACAGTGAAAGGGAGCAAGAAAAAGAGGGGGAAAATAAAATAGTGCACAAAAGATGTGTATATCCAAACAGAGAGGTGAGATAGAGAAAGAAGGAAAGAGAGAGAGAGAGAGAGATTGAGAGAGGGAGACAGAGAGAGAGAGGGAGAGAGAGGGAGACAGAGAGACAGAGAGAGCGAGGGAGAGAGAGGGAGACAGAGAGACAGAGAGAGAGGGAGGGAGAGAGAGAGAGAGAGAGAGAGAGAGAGAGAGAGAGAGAGAAAGAGAGGGAGAGAGAGAAAGAGAGAGAGGGAGAGAGAGAAAGAGAGGGAGAGAAAGAGAGAGAGAGAGAGAGAGAGGTGGCCAGATCCCTGGATTGTTCTTTATGGGTCAGAGGGTTTGACAGTTTAGTCCTGGGGGTTAAACCCAGGTTACAGCATTAGCAAAAGCTCCACACCACAGTTTGACAATCTGGGTAAGAATGAATTCCTGCAGGAGAGTCTCAGTGCATTCATCATCTCCACTGCCCCAACGGCGCACACACAGGGAACAATATCTCTGTCTCTGCCCTCCATTTTGCAGGTCGCAGATTGGAGGATGAACTGGGCCTTGCTTTTGCTGATCATCAGCGGTCAGTCGGCGGTTGTTTCCCCCCATGTGGAAATGAAAAGTCAACTTAAATAAATGGGCAAATTCATCTGGAGTGCCACTTTGACTTCCTGTCTGGGACGTGGTGTGTATGCGCCGAGACAAGCTCTTTATAAAAATACAGATGACCCCTATGTTACGGGCCAGTGGCTGGCGGCACTTCAGCTTGACATTTCTTCAAAATGACGCCACCAGCATGGAGACTGTACTGCAATTGTACTTAGATAAGAACTTGTTGTTTTTCCTTTAACCTTCTCACAGAGAGAGAAAATCAGGGACCTAAACCTTTTAAAGTTCAGTGTCTTTTGCTACACATTAGAACACTATAATTACATAGTTACATACTCATTCTGTAATAAAACCTGCAACCATTACTTTTGATTATTTCTGTTCACACGACAGTAACTTCTCATCACCCTCAAGACACAATAAAAAATTCTCATCTAATACATACAAACACAAACATGGTGTTGATAGAAACTTTAGAATCGGGGGTTAGACCTTGTTCTAGGGTGGGATGTAGGGATGTGATTAGAATTGTGTGATTGAGGGAGAACTAGAGGTAGTGGTAGGAACTAGACATTTTTACATAGGTAAGAGTTCTCCCATTGGTTAAGCCTTCAGATGCTGGACTGAAAACCTAATGCATAAGATTACTAACCAATCATGTTTTGATTTACAATGGGTGAGACCAATTTCATGAGGGAAAGCATCAATCTAGACCACATTCAGTGACTGTGAATATGAGCAGCAGCCTGATCAGTGAGTTTCTGTCAGAAAGCGAGCGGCAGCAGCGCTACCCCAAGACTCCACTGAAGGAATCACTCTATAACATCAGTAACTGTATGTTAATATGTATTACAGTGCTCAGATGTTTGTGTTCAATCCTCAACGTTGAAAATGATAAGGGGGGCCTCAGGTTACAACAGTCTCGATGTTGCGACGCTCACTCCCACCCCCCCTCCGACTTGGCTTACAGCGTTAGCCTCGTACTTACGGACTATGTGGGCGAACTAGTTTGGTTGCGCAGTGGAAGCATACGTAGTAATGCAGCGTATGAGTGAGTGAGTTTCACTTTTCTTTTTCTGCGGCTTTGTAGTGCTTTATGATTTTGCGACTATCTTAGGGTCGGTAAATTACTTAGACTAGGGTGTGTTTCGACTCACCTCCAAATTCGGGTTACATCACTGTTGAAGGCACCGATCTGTGTCGTAACTTGAGAACCTCCATACACTGGTGTAGTGTTATATACTAGAACACACAGCTAGATACCCATAGAGGTGAACATTATCACAAAGACATGTTATTCCCTCATTTTCTGAACATGTTTTAGATTTTTATAGGTTTAAACCTCACTAGTCAAAGTCCACCTCACAAACTGTGGGTAAAAATGTAGAAAAGAAAAACAAAAAGAAGACAAATAAGTTAATTCCATCATATAGATTGCAGGGAAGGGCATACAAATAAATAAGTAAATAAACTCATCTCTTCAAGTGAGTATGATGCAATTATATGCCATGAGTCCATCGTTCTGGGCGAGAGTAAAAAAAGAAAAAAGAAAAAAAAACAACAACCAGATCTCATTGTTCTTTGCACTTCACTGACATCCAGACACAGATGGTGTAATGAGTCCACAGGCCATTAAAAAGCAGCCCAGGTGTGGAGCTCTTCCCTCACTGCTCTTTTCTTCTTTCTATTACACCACGACTGCTAACTGGATATTGAAGCAAGGCCTATGACTGCTGTCAAAAAATAATTCAATTTCAAATACATACAGAGACCTTAGCTTGGGAACAACTATGCTATTAAAAGATGCTCCTTCTCTTAAGAGCCATACAGTTTGGTAGGTTTATTCATTTTAGCGTACCTGTCCAAATTGCTCCTCAGATCAGGAGAGACTGGGGCAATGGAACACAATTTTTCAAGAGGAGAGGTTAATAAAAGTGAGCCGTTTGATTGAGAGAGAGACTGCAAAGTCAAGTGAGGGCAGACTATTTTAAATATAAAGCCCTAAAATTCTCACTGATGTGAGACAAATTAAGGAGCACAACCCTCCCCCCCTCACTCCGCATCTCCACATTCGAATTTGACCTTTTAACACGCATCTCAGTAAAAAAAGTTGAAGTTATATGAGAATGGTGAGAGATGTGACTTCGAGCTGAACGTCCTATTACTACTGCTCTTAAAAAGAAAAGAAAAAAGAAAGACAGAGAGAGAGAGTGGGAGAGAGAGAGAGAGAAGTAATACGCCTTTCCCCAGAAGCGAAAATACAGAGGTCTTGATGGAGGCGAACATTAAGTCAGTCATTTTCCAATACCCTCCACTGCTCCCTGCTCTTGCCCTCGCCGTAACTTTTCACATTCATTGTTGATGGCAAATTCGGGCCCGCTGCTCTGGCCCGTTTTATATTTCATCTTCAAAACCGAAATGGGATTGTGTATTACCTTCATCATAAAAATGCATATTTCGATAATTCAGAGGCTTTCACGTTGGGCCCCGCGCAGAATAATTACGACGGTCGATCACGCTCTCCCCTGCAGCAAAGCATTCCGTCAATAATCAACCGCCCCGCAGAGATAAAGACAGAGGAGACCCCTCTCCGTCATTAACATATATGCACACTTCCGCCTGATTCACTGTGTCTGATATTGCTGAATAGAGCCCCTGTCAGCACGAGCTTGATCACGACCATGATGATCATCTGTTATGGTCCTCAGAGTTTTCATGGAGATGGATGTAGTGCTCTCTGGATTTTAATTTGTCATTCTCCTATGGCCCATATATTAACAACAAGCAGAAAGAGAGAGAGAGGGGGGGGGCAGACAGAGAGACAGAATCTCCTAAAAGTATGCTCCAGTTCTAATATTCAATATATCAAAATAGTTCCAATATAAGACTTTAACAGTTTACAACACTGATTATTAACTTAGTCAGGAAGTTATAATAGAATAAAAGAATAAACTCCCATTCATCGTTACTCTTTCACTGTCTGCTTCACCTGTCACTTTAATCAGAAATCACATCTTGCTGTGTCCCTTGTGTGTATATTTGGTATAGCTGCGTTTTAAGGTTTATGGTGTTTATGAACTAATCAACAGCCATTTATGACCTAATTTTAACTATTCATTAACCTTTATTAATGATAATCTTATTGTAAATTGGTACCAACAATAAAATATTAAAATGTAATTTATACTTTTACTGTTTTAACACATTCTCTGTTTTTAAATTATACTGATTAAACTGACTAACCCAGATGAAACAAATCACTCAAATAATAGTTAAAATAATTAATATTTAAAATAAGCAATACTCAATTACCTATATACCTGATATTGAGAGCTATATAATATAGAAATAAGCTTAGCAGTATTTGAATACCTGAATACCTGTCAAGGTCCAGGGGGAGGAATCCCCAGGACCCTGAACTGCCTCTTGGGAGAAAACAGGCTGGAAGACTTGAAGT
>JBBPDC010000038.1:16917001-16928421 GCA_037974485.1 Hemigrammopetersius urotaenia
TATTACAAAAAGCTATTGGGGTGTTTATAGCTGCAGACATATTCCGTTGTGAAATGTGTAGACATCTTCGTCTTTTTGAAAAGAAAATAATAAGCTCACGTCTGCTTTGCTTTCTTTCTTTTTTTGATGATGTGGACAGTTTAATTTTATTCTCCATGTTCAAAGTAAGAAGCAATAATACTTTAAATTGCAATTTAAAGTAGTTTTTGATTGTGTCCACATTAAAGGAAATAATTCTGCCCTATATTGTCTTTATATAATTGCGTGGAATGTTTTTAACGGGCAAAAATACTTAAATAAATGAAAAGTTTAATTTGTCTCATCTTTTTTTGCTGATCCAAAAACTGATCCGATCCGTGACTTGAAACCATGATCCGATCCGAACCGTGATTTTTTTTGATCCGTTGCACCACTAGCAGAGTATGCAAATTTTTGCTCTTTAGCCAGCATTGAACCTACAAACTGTACTGACCCATCAAAACTCTGATCCCAGCTGGTGCCTCTTCTAACTGTCTTCTAAGCAATGCTATGTTTTACAGCTGAACCAGGGAGGGGGGCATTAACTCGCTCCCTGTAACCAAGATATATTTGGGTAAGAATGGCAGAAAACTGGTGGACTGAACCATTCACATGGGTGGGAAAAAGCACTTGTAGCAACGAAAGCGAATAGGACAGCTGAGAAATGTGTCAGATTATTAGGATAGGTGATGCCACAATGGCCAGCGTTCTATGACTCAGCGTTCTTTTAAAGATCAGTACTCAACTCTTGATTAACTAATGAAAAAACTGAATACATGTGTAACACACCAGATATTAACACACGTATAGTGTGAATCCTAATGCAACTTCACACCATCTCGTCCCCACTTAGGACACACTACACACCACAACGCCCCCCTGAGGACACACTACACACCACAGTTGTCCCCCGAGGACAAATCTCACACAACAGTAGGGCTGTGCGATATGGACAAAAGAAACCCATTACGATTTTCTTGAACAATTTTGCGATTTTGATTTTAATCACGATTTTGTTTTAAAGTGTGAATATGAAACATTTTTCCAAAATAAAACAATTACATCTTTATCAAAGACCTGTAACATGTCTCTAAAACAGACCCATGGCAAAAAATATATAAATCACACCGCTGCCTCAGGTGTTGAAATAGGTTTGTTGTTACCCTGTTCGCCGCAACGACAGACTGACAGTGCTGAACTCATCATCCCTGTTTCTGCAGTCTATTCGTCATTAAGGTCAGTCTCCTGTTCTCGCGCTCTGTTTAGGCACGCTGCGTTGTGATTGATACAAAAAGCATACCATGGGAGAAGTCGGGAGTGCGAAAAAATCATGCTGTTAGGCGTTTTAGAAATCGCGCATATTCACATCGCGATTTCGATACAATTTCGATTAATTGCTCAGCCCTACTTCCAAGTCCTGTATTTAGTTTAGTAAACAGAAACCCAATAGTTCATAAAATTCCAAAATCCAGTTCAACTGCTTTGACATAAAAAAGAATCTATTAATGTGTTTTCATACTCCTAGGTATCATCATTTCCTTTGAGTAAAGAATGGATTCCTACTGTGTATGCATTTGTGGTATACTAATCTGGCCACAAGCGTTCTCTAGGATGAAATGCATTAACTTACAAAGCGTCTCGAACTCCTGAAATGGCGATATCTCAGTGGCTCAGAGGCTTCAACATGAATCTCCAAACAGCCTGAATGAGGGAGCCAGTGGGGGGGCAGCGGAGGTAGCTTTATTCCAGAAATTCACCGTCGCTGGACAGCAATTAATTTGATGCCGTTCTTGCTAAACTCAGTCAGGGTGAAGAGACTGTCTTGTTCGCAGTCACATCCCCATCATATTAGAGGCCTCTATTCCCACTGCAGTTGGCTCGGCGCCTCAAAAAGTGCTGCTTAATGAAAATGAAAATTGCACTCTTCCTCCATATTGATTTTACGCGCCTTTAAATCTGTGGAGGTCACCATCAGATCTGTGTAACTTATTTTGTGATACACAGCCTATTACGCCAATTAATTTCGCTTTGGGCACACACCTGAGTTCCATCCAAGGATAAACACCTGTGGGGCACTCCAGGCTCTCCATTTTGGAGCCTGCTGAGCAGCAAAGGCATTCTGATTTCATCCTTTCTGCATAATAACAACATATTAGTACTCCATCTCCAATCTTAATGGACACATCCAAAGATAATTACGGCTCCCCCAAAGCTATTTGTGTTGAGTGAAATTGAAGAGGCTGTATGTCAACCCTCATCTCATACTTCATCTAACTCCAGGCAACCTTCTTTACCCTAAAGTGTTAGCATCCTCTCTCCGTGTTGTCTCCCATTTAATTAACTGAGGTGAATGGGAGCCTATAAATTAGTGGATGCTCAGCCTTGTGTCCAGACTGTGATTTCCTTCCTCTGGTTCCAAGTTCGTCATGATCACTGCACCATGTTTAAGAACAGCTTGCCTGGTAGCACTTAGCATTCAGATTCTGCCTGGTGATATTGAGGAAACTGTTGCCTGCAACCTGCAATTGAGCTCGCTGGACTTCATTTCCACCGAATATGATTAGGTTCTCTGTCACTCACACAAAGATACGGAGTCAATTTATGCATATCAGGCCTGGTGCCTTGTTCTTCCACAGACAAGAGCCTTTGTTGCTTTGATAAGTGCCTGAGCGCTAAACAGGTCTGAAATTAATTCCTAATTCCGCCTTTCTTTTGCCTTCTCTTCCTTGCATTGGACCAAAGTGAAATGTCACAAGCTGTGTTGGAGTCCACAAGCAGGCCACCCATAGCCTCTTAATTGGACTAGTTTCCCGGCAGGCCAGGCGGGACTTAATAAAAACACTGTTATTTCCCTTAATCTTTACACGTCTGATGATAAAGGGGCTAGGGCTGCTCAAAGGTCAGCCACTGCAGATGGAAAAAGAGTGGTGGGCAAGCCAAGAAATGGCCAGGCCAAATCGACAAATGCCTTGATACTGTTCCTCTGGGATATGTTTAGACAAAAAAAAAAGGTCAAAATAAGCATGAAACAACCTAGGGAACTTCTCAAGCCCTGCCATTCAAAAGGCCCTGAAGGCAATCATTTCTGCTGTCTCAGTTTCGAGTTTTCTTCCATGCAAAGAAACAATAGCATCTCTCAAACATTTACTGCGATATAATGGCACAGATTCTGTGAAGGCTGAAGTGTCCTGAGTGCAGAAAAGAGCAGTACATACAGCAGGCCATAATAGGAAACATGCTGTCCTGTCCAAACCACTTCACCCACCTCATCCATCACGCAACAGAGCTGCGTCATGTACCCTCTGCTAATTAGAAAGCTTCTGAAGTGCTATTGTCCACATTTTCATTGCCTTTTGTTTATTTGTTTATTTTAGCCCTTCTCCAGAGCCAGGTAACCAACTGTCCACTGTAAGCTGTACGGAATTGGCAGAATAAAGCCAAATGGGACCTACAGGAGAGGAGCAGTCTCCCCCAGAATGGCCATGCAAAACTGATTAATGTTGGGCCAGTATAAACCCAGATTACACTTCCAGCTTAGAGCGCCTGCTCCATTGCCTAACCCAATTAAAACATCCTATTACAACCCATTCTGATGCGAGCCGCAGCAGCAGCGCTACCTTGATATATACGAGAGTGACCTAGCCTGGAATATGCACTGGATATGCACTGGACCTGACTGGACAAAGCAAACTGTGTGGCTTATTTGCCAGCTCATATGAAAATTTCACTGGAGTGGAAATATTTGAGAATATTTAAAAATTATGGTTTAGAGCTTGTAGACTTGATAAAGGACTGGTTCAGATATCAACTAGTACTTACTGTCGAGCAGTCAAACACAGGAAGCCCGACCCACAAATGAACTTACATGAAGAAATGTGAGCACTTTAATTTGTCGTAAGTGTTTTGAAAGTATTCATTAAATAATGCAGTAAAAAGATGACCTACTTTTGGTTACATTACACTTCACTTCACACTTCTGCAGAAAAGAAAACTCACACACCATTCAAAGGAGCAGTTGAACAGTCACACAAATTGAAAGGATTGAAAGATAGCCATCTGTTGAACTGACGAAGTAGGAACGGGAGATAGAACTGTCTTTGAATCTGACATTAATAAAACAGAATTCCAAAGAGTGTAACACTGCGATAAAGCATCCTTAAAGAACAGTTCAGCCAAAAGTGTGAATAATCTTAGCATGGAAAAAAAAAAAACACCGGCGATACACCGTTCTTAAGGAAATATTGCAGTAGAAAGAGTTAATGTTGTTATTATTATTAACAAGAAATGCAAATATGAATAATAATTAATAATAATTAGATTTTTCAAAAATCAAAAATGTGATTTTTCAAAAATCAAAAACGTGATTTTTCAAAAATCAAAAACGTGATTTTTCAAAAATCAAAAACGTGATTTTTCAAAAATCAAAAACATTTCATATCCATTTTAGATTAGCGTGTACAAGGCACTGTTTTAGTTTTAACATCATCAGGCATTTTAATGTATTTTTTACTTTGTGTCATTGTACCTTTTGTAGAGTGACTCATTCCATTAAACCCCACTGGTGACGCTCCCACATGTACTCATAGTCAGTGACATATCTAGACATTCCAGAAGGCCTAGAGTGTTGTTTTCCTTCACAAAATTGGCCTCACTGGAAATCAAAATGTGATTGGTTGATCACACTGTCAGTTGAGTTGCTGTTGGTAGTTAATCTGAAACAATAGTCTTTCAATCCACGTTCCAACCAATGTGAAGGTGACATACCATTAGTTGGTTAGGTTGCATTAATTGTTAGCAAAGTAAGTTTGGGAGGGGTATTTCTTTGAAGACAAACTCTGCGTATCTGTTAAGTCAGCACAGCGGCTAGATGAGATAAAATACAAGCAATTCACTTGAATTTATCAGTCTATTGTTTTCTTTTAACTATTCGGTTTTCATTTAACATGGTCAAGCATGCGATAACCCCCTTTTATGCAGCATTCTTCCAAGCCAGTAGGACAAGATAAACATAATGGATTTAATAATCAGCTGTTTATTGATGGATTCATTCAGTGGCATCAACATTCAAGAGTTTTCATTTTCAAGCCTTATCGCCAATTTGTCCAGATTTGCATTGAAAAAGGCAACTCTTGCTTTCTTTGCCTAAGGCAAACTCTTAAAAAATCTCTCCCTGAACACCAGCCCTGTTTTACTCTGCGCTGGTATGCAAACAGAAATGAATAATTCTCTTTGAGCCTCCTCGACACCCCTCTGGATTACAGTTACTGAGGGAAGAAATGCCTGTTTTACTCTGTGGCAAATGCTACTTGTGTATGGCTTAAGGTCAAATTAGACTGTGAGCCTAACAAGTTGCTCAGCATCTCAAGGCAGGGGAGGTAGGGTGTTTGTGTACTAGTCTGCACTAGAGGGAGGATCTTCCTGCTCACACAGTTGGCTGAGACAGTACAACCTGATACCAGATACAGACTTATTTATATGCATTTATATCGATCATACCTTGACAACCCAGTATATCATGCATAATTCAAGGCAAAATTCTTGTTTTACACTAATTTTTCATCAGAACCTACTGATTTTTCCAGCCTTGAAATTGTTTTCTAATCTTTAATCCATGTCTAGGGGAAGATAATATTAGTTAATATCTTGTTTCACCTCGTCCATACCCAGATTACTCAGTCTGCTCAAAGATAAAGTCATGCCAAATGTATTTATACATACAGTAACCCCTCAGTTTTACGTGGATCAGCATAGAGTCTAATGCGTATTTTTCTGAGAAATGAAAGGTATTGGCGCCACCAATCCAGCAGTGGCGGTAATACATTGAAAAGTTGTCGACCGCCATAAAAAGAAGAAGCCTGCTGCAGCATGACTGCTCTGTGCTTTGGCCTCGTATTTTAATGTTTTTAAGCCCCCCCCCGTCTAAACATGGGTAGAGAGAGAGTTATTTCAATGTTTCTTTTGTGTACTGTAATGCAATTAAAGTGTTCTGAGAGCATATTTGGGGGCTTATTTAGGGTTAACACTATAAAAATAGACATTTTTAGGCATTTTTCGCATCCCCTGGTGAAAAATGGGGGATTGCTGTACTTCTCTCAATAGATTTTCTAAAAGCAACTTTACGGAAAATTCAACCTTCCTAGTACTGTATTCTATTCACAATATGAAAGGAACATGTCCAGATTTCAGATTCCAATTGCTTTTAAGCAAGTCCATCATAAGTACTAGGGCTCTCATAACATTTCTGTTTAAGACTTGACTGATCCATACATTCCCGCTCCTTAAGTGGACACTGGATGGCCATAAATTGCCATAATATGGCATATATTGTAAACTCTAATAATGTTTACCTACCGTTTCTAAACAAGAGCTGACTTTTTATATATGACCAAAGCAGATTTAAACTAAAAAAGGAAAAATATTACTAAGCGGCTCCTTCTGAACTTTTCCATGGCCCTCGGTTTGAGAGCCACAGGCTTAAAGGAGCAACAGGCTTGAAAGCAACAAGGTCAAGTCTTATTTTAGCAGAGACACAAAATGTGATTAGTTAGCATACATGCTGATAGCTTGAGGACACTGAGAACATTCTCATGTTTGAAATCAATATTTTCCTTTGTAGTCTCTAATTTGGATGACAGGACTGACTTTTTATTTGTCAGAATTGTAGACTTAACAATTTCTTTATTATCAGAATACTGAAGGGAATCCCTGGTGACCACAAGCTAGTTTGGAACTGGAGAATTTTGAATAATCTAGATCACTCTCGACACCAAAAGACTACAGAGAGAGAGAGAGAAAGAGAGAGTACATGTGGCGTGGGGGGTGGCAAGGACAGGTCAGCAGCAAGGATGGAGCAGCCGACCCTCACTAGGATTAAAAGCACTGTTGCTTTCTCCTTTCATCTGTGGCTTATGTCCCTTTACTATTTTGGAACACTTCTGTTATATAAACTCTGGAAGCTCCCAGCAAATGAACTCAGACTGCTGCACAGAGACACTGTGTCAGGCTTGTATACGTGTGTGTGTGTATGTGTGTGTGTGTGTGTGTGTGTGTGTGTGAGTGTGTGAGTGTGTCTCCTGCAGATCTCTACTGGAGATCTTTGGCTTCAGTTTGTGCTTCAGCTAACCCCTCCACGTAGAGGCGATGCCCCCCCATCAGGCATTTACACGGCAGCGGTGCTCTCTTCAATGATATTTAAATTCACCCGCGACTTATAGGCAAAAACAGGCATGCACACATGCATATGCACACACACACGCACACACACACACGCACAACCATACACACACGTCACTCACTCAACACTAAACCCATCTTGATAAGTACAATTAAGAGGAAGCACAAGTGTTTTGTGTCGACAGTCACAACAAATCGGAGAGAAGGACGGGGGCGGTTCTGCTGGGTGCTGCAGCTGGCTGTTATCAGAGCGTGATTGTTAAGAAGAATGTCACTCTCCCTTGTGCTCGCCTATAATCGCGGCTTGTACGGAGGAAGCTCCTCTAAAGCCCAAAGTCACTCACAACTAGTCACCGGCAAAAACTGCCCACAGTCACATGATTCCTAAAGAACCAGGGTTGCCCTGGCAACCAGACTATGATAAATTAGCCTGTCGGAGCCCAGCATTCTGTTCCACACAACTCTCCTGCGAGCCGGCCGCTCTGAGCTGCTCTTTCCTGAATCTGGGGCTTCACCCGGCAGATACCACGGACACTTGGCAACTGGTGGAGAACTGCAGCAGCATAGTGCATCTGCTGTAAGCACACTTTAAATGCTCCAGGCTATTTAATTAATGGTCAGGCGCTTGTCTGGAAGCATATTACGACATTTACTACACGAGATGAGACAATTACTGGTATAATCATACACCACAACACACTCATAATCAGCACAGGGATGTGCATTTGGACTTACCTTGTTACTGCTTAACTCCACAATTTTGGTACTAATAAAATGTGTAACTAAATAGTGATAAATAAAATCCACTTTTTGTTATCATCACTGTATATGAGAAAGCATGCATAACCATTCTTAAGTTCAATTTAAAATTTCCTGACAGTAACATTTTAATGCTAAGGACAGAGCTAAACAAAGAACAGAGATTTCAGCAGGAGCGCCGGAAGCATTTTTAATGTGTGTGTGTATGTGGGGGGGCGCATCCGTCCACGTCTGGGGGGGGGTGGGTCTCAGGTGTTGTCCGGGGGGTAAAGGGGAGGGAGGGGTGTGTTCTCGGCATATTCTCGGACATTGTCCGGTAAACAAAAAGGGGGGGACCAAACAAATGATTTTGAAAAATGTCTCCACCTGCTCTTTCTGTAAGAAACTGGAATAATTAAGTGCACCAATGCATGATTTTTGTGTGTATCATTACAGGTCATTATTATATGATCTTTCTATTTCTATTTACAGTCAATTTGACATGGTTCAGGAAAGAAAGAGCAAAACAAAAAGTCACCTGTTGGAAGCAGAGCAACAACTTTGTGCTCAATGGTTTGTTAAACATGACTGAGGTGCTGCTAAACTGTAACTGCTAAAATAGAGTCTCCTGGACTTGGCAAACTTCCACTGTGCTTATTCCTGTCAAATGATGTGAAGAGAAAACTGGTGAGAAGGTTTGGAATTACACTGGCCATCTGGAGCCACAGAACTCTACGACTGCCCCAGACAGCCAATTTAAATGTCACCCACAGATGGTGGACATTTAAGATAATGCTTCCATACATCATGGTATAAACAGGGGTCGGGGGCTTTCAAAATAAAAGAGAATGCGCTTTTACTTACGTTAATCAGTATGAGCAGATACAGCTGCCTGTTACGTGAAGACCCGAGGCTATGCTTGTAATTGATTTAAGCTATGTCCTGCAAAACATTTCAATTGAATTCATCTGGCCTATCATTATCAATCCAAGAAAATGGTCAACAGATGCAATTGGGCAGCCTTAATTACATGCTGGCCTAATTTTATTAAGGATTCACATTGAAAACAACGATAAATTCAGTGCCAAGAGGGTCTCGAGTAGTCATGCACATGCATATTCAGGGGCCTGGCATATGTTTCTCGGCATGATTCATAAGCAAGAGGGAGAAACTCAGCATTGACTGAAAGGCTACTTCTAACTTTGACAGAAAAGTCTGCTGTTTTGCCAACATTTCTCCAGAGCACATTTGTCACAGGTTTCCAAGTCCAAAGGTGGCAGAAGCGTCGCTACAGGAGTACTCATTTGCGTACTCTCGGGAAACTAAACCCAGAATCTTTTGATGCACAAAAATAACTCACGGGCAAGTAAACACATACGTTTCCTTTTTTGGAAAATTCAGATCTTAAACATGCCTTCTCAAGCCTTTCTTAGATAAGATTAGATCACGACATCCAGCGACCCCAATTAACTCAGACAGTGAGCACAGTGCAGCATGATGCCTCGCTTTGCCCACCCCAGAGCTCCTTCCTCCAACTGTAATCGAACTGCCAAAAAGGGACAAAACAAAAGACAGACACCACCATTGTCTTCCCTCCACAACCCGAGTCCGATTTCGACGGCCGTGTTTATGAACTGGGTGGGCAGCTTGAGGCATGGACGAAAATCAACGCAGAGCGGCTTTTAATAATCAGTGCAGGCTGGAAGCAAAGCTAGTGTTATGATTTTATGGAGCATGCAGTGCAGTGCTCTAAATCCCAGCAGTGCGCCCACATACTGCCTTTACTATCTCATCTGTCTACTGTCCATCCAGCTGTTCTGTCTCAGGCCTGGAACAGGCAATCCGCACTTCATACATGCCACAGGACAACAGATCGCCAGGACTTATGGTGTTTAGGATTGCAATTTATATGATTATTATTGTTTTAAAGACTACGTACATGTCTTTATTATTTTAACACCTGAACAGTCTTCAGATCTAAATGTCAAAGTCCTATTTGAAATATCCAGTGAACTAGATATTTGCACATACACACACACACACACACATACATACATACAGTATATATCTCACAGATGCCAAATCCTACTCCAGAACATGGGCTTTTTTGACTTATCCTCGTGTACTTTAAATTATTCACATGGCAGAGAGCTTATAACAAAGATTTGATTCACCTGCTGCACTTTGATTAATACTGTTGCAAAACACACATATAATCTCAAACCTATTCCTAATTAAACTGCATTTACTTCAGAGCACCCTCCTGCCACTTGTTCCCTCTTTGGGTCCTTAAAAAAAGTACTCTTGTTTGCATAGTAGAATAGTCTGAGTGAAAGTACAGACAGCCGTTTTTCCTTCATCACAACGTTCTAGCACATCATTCAATTCTGTTCTGCGCAGGTCAGTCTACCCACAGATTAGATTCTCACCATTTCTTCTTCTACTTAAATATATAATCAAACAATGAGGTGAGCTCCAGCTGCACTGGAATGAAATCCGCAGCAACATAAGATGAAAAACCTCTTTTAAAATATACAAGTAACATTACTTTTCCATTTACAGAGTTGCAGTGATATTCCTTTATAGACTTTGATCATCCATACACTACAGATCAGGATGAAAACAAAGTACTAAGTATTTCTTCAAACACCACTCCATTTAAAGGTTTCTTAGGGAATTAAAGGTGCTTTTTCTGTGGCAACGCTCCAAAGAATCCCTTTGTTTTAAAGAGTGTACATGTATACTCTCCTGAGTTGAGTTCAATGGCAGTCTGTTGTATGAGTTTGCCCACTGTAATCTACAGGGTTGAGGCTGCCAGCTTTTCTACCCCCCCCAGTTGCCCACACCCCCACTGTAAAGCCTTGCCTGTAGGGCCTGAATGGTGCCCAGTGAATTTCAGGCCTCATTGCTTTACTGTGTATGGCCAAGTGAGCCACCACCAATACCAAGCCTGCATGCTTTTACGCCTTTGTGTCCTTCCCTTTAGCCTTGGGGAGGGAAATGTTTACACAGCGCCTCTCTCTCTCTCTCTCCCTCTGTATCACCCTCTTTATAAAGAGTAGCGTTTCTCTCAGGCCCCTCCCTCCTCTCCGGCATGGCTTGGCTAATTCTTCACTAATCACAGGGAAATATGTGTCAACAGTGGTCGTCCTCAGCCGCAGCCCCACTGCACCCACCATCGCCCTGCCAACAGCCCGTTTGACAGCAAGAATTACGCAGTGAGATATGTGTGACGTACCGAGCATGCAGCCATGCTAAACAACTTTGCTACTGCCCAGGCTCTGATAACAGAAAGAGAATTCTCTTTTGACAATAAGTAGCCACTGGTTATTCACCAGCCTCATACGTATTCTCATAAATATTCATAAAGTGCAAGGAGAGCAAGAGAGAGACAGACAGATAAAATATAGAGAGGAAAAATAGAGAGAGAGAGAGAGAGAGAGAGAGAGAGAGAGAGAGAGAGAGAGAGAGAGAGAGAGAGAGAGAGAGAG
>JBBPDC010000038.1:16939172-16974574 GCA_037974485.1 Hemigrammopetersius urotaenia
AATGAATGAATGAATGAATGAATGAATGAATGAATGAATGAATAAATAAATAAATAAATAAATAAATAAATAGACTTATGTGCCCAGAGCATTCAACAAGACTTCATTTAAATATAATTTTAGCGGACCTTGACAGTGCTCGATGAAGAATGCCCAGAAAGCTGGAAGCTAAAGGTGGTCAGTGGACAGTGCAGGATTTGCTCCATCCTCTGGGGAGAGACTTGTATTTATAGCAGGTATCCAAAACCTCCTCTGCAGCCAAGGTAAGAAAATGCAGTGAGGTTCCAGACCTGCGGGGCATATAACGGATTCCTGGCATACGTTCACACCCTCACTTCTTCACACATGCAAGGTCCTATCACTTGTTTCTCCCTGACAGGACATCCATGGGGCCTGTGGTCAGAACGCAGCCGTGACTTTGCCAAAAGGCGAAGGGAGGAGAGCACAAAAGAGAGGCTGAGCGGTTGAGCCAGGGAGATGAATGAGCCCCTGCGCTCATTCGCACACTCGTTATGCATAGGGGAACGCTTTATCTGGGAAGGATGAACTCGTTTACAGTTAAGAGGATATTTCTGGCCGCGTGGCTCGGCAGGTGGAGGTGATTTTGGTGGGATCAGGTGTGGAGCTCCTGGGTGCGCTTGTGAGCTAGTGGCAGACTTATTAAACAAGACCAGCCTCTGGCCTCGCCATCCAACCTCCAGCCCTGCACAATGTACAGTCTCCCTAATGGTAAAGCAGTATCACCTCTAAAGCTCATTGAGAATGCTAGAGGTTTTAGGCCAAACGAGCAGGGATTACATCGGATTCAGGGTCTGGCTTAGCTCTAAGTCTGCCTAATGTGGAGAACAAAAAAAAAAAAGAATCTAGTATTAGCAATTAGCTCACGTAATCACTTTGACTTTTACTGATGGTGACAGCCTGATAACTTTTTATTCTCAACCTAAAGGGCTTAATGTCAGCATCTCACATCTGGGGTGAAGCGGTGATAATGTGATGCATTCATTAGGTACTTTTTAGCTGTGCAATGTTTCTCCAATTCAGCCCTTGAGCAACCCCGTGCTGCACTTTATCACTGGCCCAGCAATAACAGACCTGGCTCCATTCATCAACCAGTCATCAAGCTGTCCATGTGCTGAATCAGGTGTTTAAGAGCAGGGACTGATGAAAACTTAGTCAATACAAGCATTTCCCCAAATCCCAGAGCAAAGAATTAGTGTTAAAGGACACATATTTCACTTTTGTTTTCTAATTTAATCTAATTCCCTTTGAAAGACAATTATGAAGAGTAAAAAACAAATAACGTACTACGTTAGTTTCGTTATGATGTGTTTTATCCTGTCGTTTAACTGTCTGTGAAGAACATATCATTTTTAATGACCGATTTTTCTTTGGATGGGGCAGGATACAGGGTGTGGCTTTCAGTGATGGTGGAAAGCTCAAATAGGGCAAAGACCATCTACAGTCAAAAAACATCACACACATGTGCCTGCCATGACACACCAGTGTAATGCTATGAAAGTTTCTTTTGCTTCTATACAATACATGCTAATTTCCTCCAGCCTGGTAATAGGGGTTTGCCTGTAATGACAGCATCAAGCGTAGGTTGAAAGATTCTGGAAATTTATAGCAGCTCTATAGATTAATTGCATATATGTGAAACAGATATATAAATAAAATGTTCTTTATTTAAACTCTGTCTCTGAATGTGACTGGGCCCTTTTAGCTTAGCAAAACTCTAGTGAAGAGTAAACATAGTCCAGTTTGCCCACAGAGAGCTTATTAAAATTGATGAAAAAGAGTCTGCTGGATCAACCACGAGCACAGACGTCTAATGTTTGTGATATGTGTCACTATATCACTGTTTACACTGTCCTGTCAATTACCGTAATCTGTGAGGTAAACAGCAGCAGAGTGGGGGGCAGGGTGTTTGCTCAACATGATGCAGCACCAAGCAGGAAATCCAAACATTATTTTTGTAAAAAAGAAATATGCCAAAACAGCAGAGACTTTGTATCGCATTAGTTTCTCAGGTGGTAGATGCGATCGTAAATAACGTATATGTGAACAGGTCAAGGTGTACAAGGTTTATAAAGATCAAAATGTTTCCACTACAAGCTATGATCAAGATATTGTACACATTAAACTATGTGATGCACTGACTTGCTCATGTTGCTCTACCTAATTTCTACTTCTTAGTATAACAGTGCTGCCCTAGAAACCCCACTGACGAATATGATCCCTGCAGTGTCTTTAATCACATGCATCTCATAAGGCATGCCTAACAGTCCACATACAGCTGAGTGCAAAAATGTGCATGCCCCTGCACAAATTACTTGACTTTTCAAGTAAGAATGTAATCTACGTTTGCTAATTTTAGGCCATGGTTTCTATTTTGTTTTTGCATATTGGCTAAAAATGTAGCAGCCATGGCACATTTTAAATGTTTTATTTTGTTTCAATATGCTAAATTGAACAAATAAACACATTCCTGGAAAGGATCCACACTTGTTTTAATTAAGAAAATCAACAAAAAAACATATAAGATAACCCTTTAGATTTGAACCTGCAACCCTGATTCTCTCAGCATGGAGCCAGTTTTAATCTATTAAAGAAAACAAACAATCCAGATCTCAAATACTCTCACTAATAAATTGACTTTGTTGCATCTTTAGTTTTTCAAGTATAATGGTCTTATGACATACAGAACTATGCTGGATGGGGTAATATGTGCAGTAGTGATAAACTACAGATGGAAATAAATGGAGAGAATGAGATAAATCACTGCACAAAGAGTCTCTTCTGCTGCAATGCTATCAAATCTTTAATGAACTGATTGGTAAACAGTCAAACTTCGATAACAAGTTGAATCACAAACCCTACACTTCCAGAGCATGCAGCATAGGCCAGCAAGCCAGATCCCACAGTAAAGAACTGTATTTACAAAGCCAGATATAGAGGGCCGCTTGAAGTTCTGTTTGACGTCACTTTAGGGTTCACAGGTTATTCCCAAAAATGAAAGGCACTGATGAAAAAGGAAGTAAATAAACAGACAGAAAGCCAATGGGGCCGGAGCAGAGCAAGAGGGGGAAACGCATTACCTGCAAACAGAGGTAATCAATCTGACAGCAAATTCTGGGAGCCCACCAGCTCCACTGTACTTTCAAGCCTTGTGTTTTTATAGATTGCCATAAATACGGTCTCGGCTTGTGAACTTCAATTGACCTCCAGGCGCACTGCAGTCAATATCTTCCATTGCGAGATCATTGAAGCTGTTAAACCAGCACCAATATGTCCCTTTCTCCAACCTATGCTCAACTAAGAGAGAAGCTCCCCTGTGGCAAATACAATAAAGGAAATGAATATCGCTTTTCCTCTGTTTTTACTGCTCCACCTGTTGGGGCATTCTGTTGAAGTTGCACAGTAACAAATCCCAATTCAGGGGGAAAAATTGCAAAAGGCAGGAAGGAGGAGAACAATGAATTGTGATGCTTTTTTTTTTATGGATTTTCCAGCTACAGCAAAAAGTATGACTGGAAAGGCAGAGAGAAAGTAGACAGGACTCAGTAACAGTCTGTTATTTACTGCTCCTTGCACAACAGTCAACACAGGACTTATATCCCAAGCTGGTTATTGCAGCGCCTCTGATATTGACTATGGGCACTCAAGATTCCTTTTTTCAGAGCTGTATTAGAGAAGGAGAGATTATGTGACGCGGTCATGAGAGGAAATCTAAACGCTTTTTGTATGGACACACAGTAGCACGGGTTACTGCGCTGCTAGTGGAGTCAGAGGCAATAAATAGTTCATATGACAAGCTTTTCACGGTGGGATTGGATACTTTATCTTCACCACCTACACAGTCATCTGCTACCATAACACTAGTCCCTATAGCACAGAGCAGAGCGGCATCCATCTTCTGGACATGATCCAGAAAAGTGTGTGGGTCTGAGTGGTTGTGTGCGTGTGATGAGGCTGCCACTGTTACACTGATGCTTTTGGTTGTATTATGAGGGCACGTTTTAATTCACTGTGTAGGGGGAGTGCATTAACCCCATTTTATAAAATGTAGATTTCATATAATGTATCACATACACCCTTGGTATGAATTTATTATCTTACACATTATGTTCACTGGAAGTAAATGCCTATATAAAGCATGTAGCTCAGTTTGGTGGTTAAACACATCTGATTTGACCCATCTGTGTTAAAGCTGTTCTAACACTGGTCCTCCAGAACCACAATCAAAGTAAATGATTGTAGGCAATGTAAGAATAAGTAGGCATTGTGTGAATTAGTAAGTGGTGATGGTGATCTGGAGCCACTAATGAAGAATTGCGCAATGGTCAATGCTCCAGAGCACTACCAACTATCGAATTATCATCATGACATCAACTGAGGACTGAGAGCACACAGTGTACTATGTAGGGCATTTGTTTACCTTTGATCATACTGTGTTCCCTCAGTCCTGAGTGGCTGGTTGGACTGCATGCCCTTTGGCAGTACAGTCCACTTCCCCACAGGGTGCTAGTGACACTTTTACACACTGGCCACATAGGCACACCAGCCTGGGAGCCCAGACTTCACTTAGAACACTGACCCCCACAGCTCACTCAGCACTGACAGTGCTGTGTTTAAGAGCACCTGATTTTTTAAAAGGCCACAACCAGATGCTTCCGAGTGAAACATCTCAATCTCAAAGCTGCTTTTTTGAACGCCAGGCTGTTTAATGAAAATTTAGCATTGCTGTGAGGCCCGTACACTCCGCCGGCTACTCCCAGGATGAGGCATGCATTGTGCATGCAAAACAGATAGACAATTAAGAGGTATCGGCTTATTTGCTGTTGAGGAGGCCCAGCGCAGAAAGGTTAACCGAAGGATCCTCCCAGAACCATCTAATGAGCTAGCTGAAGCGCAGCTCTCCCTTCGCTCCACTCCCACATGTAAGATTGTTCATTTGAGGGCTGCGGGCAGGAGAGATGAATGCTAAGGGTCAGCAGTCCCTGTTACCATCCGGCTCCCTCTTTGTTCCATAAGCTTGTCATTTTTTAAATGCTAATAAATCACTTTTTGCCAGGCAACTCACATATTTTCTATGGAGAAAGGCCACTGCAAAGGCACAGAAATGCTGGGACTCATTAACATAACTTAAAATGGTCTACAAACAACTCCATCTATGACAGTGTTCTTGGTTCTCTGTTTGCAATCATCCCCTATAACTCAATTTCACAAGGTAGAAAGGTAAGAAGCTCATGGATGGGGGTCATGAGAGAGGCCTGATACTACTTTGCTGGCTATGGATTAACAAGCTACAGTCACAGTAACACTCGAGACCTCAGTTCCGCTACTTTAACACCTCACATTTTGACTGAAAATGTACTGTCACCTTCAGCGAACCTATGAAAAATGAAGACAGATGAGTGAGCTTTTGAAGAGAAGGCAAACGCGAGTTGAGCTTGCAAGTAAATGAGAGCGAGAGCAGAGTAGTACAGTCCATCTGTGTAACGGAAAGGTAGGGGAGTTGGGAAGGTGTTGATAACAGAAGTAGGAGTTTAGGGCCTTTCGCCCGAGCACTGCAATGCATTGGCAATGAGGGGGCAGAAATGAATCATGTGCAGGAATTTTGCAGCTGGTGGTGGGGGATGCAATAACCCAAGGACCCTGTGCATACATAGCAAGTCATAATAAGAACTAAAACAAAAAAGCAGGAGAGCAAAAACAAGGGCAGACGACAACACCACAGAGTCAACACCACCTACGAAAAACGGAAGAGACCCTGCATAACCAGATTCAGCTGGTGACAATAGGGAAGCTCAGTTGCTACGGTTACATGGAGCAGTTTGGCCTGGGGTGGTACTGTGACAGAGTATCGGAGAATAAGAGAGAGAGAAAGTAAGAGAGAGAGAGAGACAGAGAGACAGAGAGAGAGATCAGACAGCCTGCATAATCCCAAAGCACTGTCATCACTATCAATGCCAGTGGGGGGCGGGGGGTTCAGCTAATAGGAAACTACTCTAAAAAGAGGCACATTTTTGATAAGAGCCAGCACACTGTGTAATCATAATGGGAAAATAATTAGCACGGACAATTACGGCAAGTAATGGAAAATGCCTTGGCTTGGGTGGGTGAGTAGTGTTGCTTAACGCTGCGGATACTGTAATCCGCCAATTACTGTCAGATCTGGATCTGTAAACTGTGTGGAGGTCTGACTCAAAAGGGGGATTTGTAACATGATATTGCACATGTGATGGTAACACTGGTGCCATGTCATTGCTTAGGACAACATGGGGGCTACAGGACCAAAAGCACAAGTATGTGGAAGCAGAACAGACATAACAAACGCTAAGTATTTAAGTAAAATGAACACAGTTCATATCACACAAACAAGCTTATCAATATCTAGGGCAAGATGCCCAAACTCCAACCAATCTCGTTTATGAAATTTCAGAGCCTTTTCCAAAGTAATAACTCATCTTGTAAACCCACAGAAAGCTAGCGGAGCTGAGTGTTTTTATTTGCCTGTGACAACCATCTGTTTCCTCATAAAGCATTCCGTGACAAATTGGAAATACGCATTCGTGGAGATGACAAGGACGCTGTGCTCTTTCTGAAGAGGTTGATCTACGCTCTCGATTTTACTCAGCTGAAGTCACTTACAGAGAAGTGAGGCAGAATTGCCTTTTTCGAGTGGTGTCAAGCAGCATTGTGCTGCCAATCTGGGATTGTTACGTTTATAATGATTCACCATGTAAAGGTCTTCCAGTAATTGAAGAACCACTTTTCTAAAGAACCTTTTGTAAATGAGACATATGTGTGTGAAGAAGCTTTGTAAAGTTTAAAGAACATCTAGATCAATGAAAGGTTCTTTACTAGATCTGTAACCACAAGCCAAAAACCATTTAGGAATCTTTATTTTTAAGACCATGAATTGAGTCTGTTAAATTTAGCACGCTCTACTGCCTCCTTGTTAATGCATGCTAGGAATAGCCTTCTACGCAGCAGCCTGGGGTTTGGTTCCTTGCCCAGGCAAGTACACCAAAAAGAGTCCTTGGGCAAGACTCCCAAAACATCTGCCTACATCTGTAATGGGACTGGTACCAGCTCAGTTCATTTCAACTCTACTTGCTTTTTTTTGCTTTTCTATAACTAAAATTTGGTACCTGGTACCCGGTACCATTCTTGGTACCACCTTGGCCGAGGTTACAAGCGTGCTGAACCGATACTAAATGATATAAATATTGGATGTTACTGATTGGTGGTCGCTATAGTTACGTAAGTGTTGTTTACTGAATGTTAACATTAGCGTTGCTTTTCAGAATGTTTGGTCGCTATAGCAACTAGTTGTAGGGGAAAACTGTAGGTCCGAAACCAAACTGAACAGAGTAGAACCGAACTGAACCGAACCAAGCTGGTACCAGTCAGTGAAGAACCCCCATAACATGATGAAATGTAAGTCACTGATTATGAGAGCCTGCTAAATGTACAGTGGTGTCTTCTATATAATGTCGCACTAGTCCACCCGAACAAAGAATAAAAGACATCACTGAGAGGAAAGGTGAGGAGGGGATGGTATTCATGATCTTGACTTGCTGGCAGTGCTTTATTACATTTTCCTGTACGGTGGATACTAAAATGAAAGCCAACTAATCTGACTGCCAAGAGACATACGGCCACTCTTACTTTGGAGCAAGGAAGGCACTGCACTGCTGTAGTAATGATGCGATACACAGTGCATATTGCTCACACAAAAGATTCATGTGGAGGGAATGGACTTGAAGGATTTTTTGAAGAAGAGCTTTTTGGAGCGATGCCACAAAAGAACCACGTTCAGTTTCCTGAATAACATTTCATAATTAAGACAAATATGCAAAGAGCTTTTAAAGAACATCCCTATAATGTTTAGGTTCTAGAAGTTTTTTTCTAAATGTGTAAATCCAAGATCCAATTGGGAATTTTATAGTTAAGTAGTATGTAGTTTCTTCTCTCTCTCTCTCTCTCTCTAAGCACTGAGGAGAGGTCGAGTGAACTTCAGCCCCTGGGAGAGAGGCTGGCGAGTCCCACCTGTGAATATAATGATGTACTCCGTGTAGCCAGACAGCTTACCCACTTGGACGAAAACTAAATTAAAAGCATGGCGTAGGCTGTACTTGCAGGAGATTATGGGCCGGCCGGCACTGCCTCAGCAGCTCCCACGCACCGGTCCCTCTAATACAGCGCGCTGTTTACCCAGGCTTTGGAGCTATTCCCCAGGAATTAAGTCCTGCCGCTCACCTGTCACTCACCCGGGCCCCTTCTCAGTTGCCTGAAACCCCACCAGTGAGAATGACTCTTCAGATAGAGAGCAATCTCTCCAGGCCACCAAGTTACTCCAGGCCCCACCCCTGGGGCCAAGAGGAGGAAGACACACATCTGCCGGGCGGCTCTTTCATATCCCTCATCCACCCACTCGCTCGCCTCCCTGATGGAAGTTTATTTCCTTGCAAACACTGAGGGGCATCGATGATGGGTAGAAAAACAAGACAGAAAAGAAATTATGAGGATGAAGACACTGTCATTTCAAGGAATACCTCCCCCAGTTGTACTGTGACTTGTATAATACTAACTGGCCTCTAATTCATTAGTGTGAATGTTATAAGTTTTGAGTAAAGTACCCTTTCAATACAAGGGCATGAGAAATGCATAAAATTATCATTTGTACAACTGTTTGTTCCTTACCTTGTGTTCAATGCTGTATATGCCAGTGTGTGTGTGCGTAAGTGACTCACTCAGCAGTGGGTGATTAATGACCACTTGGGGTTGGCATTCTGTTAATATAGTGGGAGGTATGAAAATTGGATGTACCTGTTAATATTGGTTTTGACTAATGATCCCTCCTGTTAGTCATGCACAAAGGGGGACTAATGAGGGTGACGTCTGGTTATTAATGAAGCAATACAATGTTTATCATGCACCATGTTGCTGGCAAATGAATGGGTGTGAAATTTGATCTATTTGAATGTAATTGAGGCACATCTATCCTTAGATTGCTTTCTTAGGGCTAGAATGAGGAGGGCAGAAACAGAATAGTACTGATTAGTTTCTCTGGAGTATGACAGTGAGGCCATGCCTCTAATTCACCATTCATTCATCATTTCCTCATCCTCCATGCTTAATGTGATCAACAATCACATTAGATGCAGGAGAGCTGATTAAGACACCTCTAGTCTCTACATCTCACTCCACTCCACTACATCTTCCCACGTGATCACCTCATCAGAAACGATGGAAGGGAAAAACAAAAATAAACGTTCAAATCACTCAGAACCTCCTTCTGTATGTGCAGCTTAGATTCCTTAAGGTATACTATGAAAGGAAAGGTTAATCAAAACAACCTCCCACAATTTTCATCTTAATTAGCACTGGACATCCGAGATTAATGTTACTAACAAACGCTACAAGTCAATGGTCGGCCAGAATTTTTACATAAACACATCCCCAAAGCACAATATGCAGCTGAATGTCTTGGGCAGCCTTTTTAGACAACAGGGTCTGTTTTCACAAACCAACAGGGGTGCTGAACTAGATTCAGTTTTATTGTCCAACATCATAAACAGGGATGATTCTGATCTAAGATCAGTTCCCTCCAGTCCTGGTGTAAGTTTTAATAGTGAGGTGTCCTAAACCACATGGCAAGCTAAATGTGATTTGAGTTGACTGAGAGAAGGTTTGGGCATATATTTATTATATCCCATTTACTATTTACAACCATCTGAGTGGCTATTGGCTTCTAATCTTTTTTTTTCACCTCATAGCTCTAAACCAGAATAATAACAATTCTGGCAATTTGTTTTGCTGAACTATTCTATAAAATATGTCCACAATATAAAATACTAATGGTCTAATAATTTCAGGCATGAAACCAAGTAAATAATAAATGTTTGACAATTCATTACATTACACAGAACAACTGCTAAGGGACTGCATCCCTGTACGGTAAGATTTCAGTAGCATGTTATTATTCCGTCCCAGTCATCTATATTAAGACTGATTAAAATACGCTTTCCATTACTCATCACATACATTAAAACACAGATTCTGTAGCGTTTTATGGATAGGTTTAAGTGTGGTTTATTTTTCATGATAAGACCACCACTTGCATTTTCAACTATCTATAATATTTTTTCCTCCATCTGTTCTATGTTAGAAGCCTAATGAAGGCTGTTTAAAAAAAGCTCAGCCATGCCCCGGGTTTGACTCGCATAAATCTCCGAAAGCAAACCGGCACATTCTTCATCTCATTCCTTCTCTTCTAGGCACAGGCATAAAATGCTCATTCTGTGACAAGGGGATGAAACTGAAACCCAGCCATCTGTTCAAATATCCCAGTTATTGTCAGATACTAATGAAAACAATCTTTCAGTGTTAAATTTGAATAGGGAAAATTGTATTTAAAAACAAAAACAAACCAAGAGGGCCTGACTGATGAAATGGGAGGGGGATGAGGACAATGACTGCATGACTGCACTGCATTCCCCACAGATGCTGCACTGCCTCTCAGTCTGTGAGCAGCTCAGAGTGTGATTTCTGCTCATTGAAAAAAAAAACATATAAATATAAAAAGGCAATTCATAGTCCGCTAGCTGTTTGCCGCTTGCTTTCTCTCATATGAATTCAACTAATGACAATGAATTACAGTAAGACTGCAATTCCACAAAGACCTGCTACTTCACTGTTTATATTGCTTAAGTCAACAGGATTTGCTAATCATATAATTTCATCCTGGAAGAAGGTTTTGCTTACATGGGAACACAATTCCCCCCAGTATGGAAACACAGTAGCAAAGTTTCCAAACAGCCATGCGGAGTAATATAAATCACCTGTCTCTTATCAGAGCTTCTTCCTGCCATTTGAATATGTCAGCTCCCCTTAATATTTTGCAAACAACTGATAAAAGAATGGACCATTTATTTAATATTTATTTATTTAATCATTTTATGTAACTGCTTAATCCAAAAAAGGGTCGTTGGTACCCAGAACCTGGAGACCCTGGAGAAAACCCACAGCACCACAAGGAGAACGTGCAAACTCTACACACACATGGCCAGATTCGAACCACCAACCCTGAAGGCGTGAGGCAACAGTGCTACCCACTACGCCACTGCAGAGAGAATAAAAACATTTTATTTCCTTGTTCTACAATGTTATCATATCAGAAGTAGTTTCATGACAGTGAGAAGGATAACATCAAAAGAGAACAAATTCTCTCCAGCAGAAGGAGTGGGAACATGGGGGGGTGGTGAAATGTCCTAAACCGTTCTTCACCAAGATGCCCTTTGTGTTTGATTCACCAAGCAGGCGTGAGGTGGCCGGCTTTGTGTTGGGATAGCAGCAACCATTGGCGCTTTCACACCATCAAGAGTGCTGTCTCTGAAAATAGCCCAGCAGCCTTAAGAGACGGAGGCTCAGTGTTTTGTGACTGGCTCACATCTATCGGCTGTGTTTCCCGCAGGGCAGAGCGTGGTGCGGCGGGGAGGAGCCGACCTGGCTCTCCTGTGACAGATGACATCACCGTGTCAGTGCTGGCAAAACTCTGGCAGATCCAGGAGAGTTGAGTGGAGTAAATCTGGTGACTAAACCTTGTGATTTAGGTGAATGGATGACTTACAAGCCTCGCACGGATAAAAAAGCCAATTAACTCGGAAGCAATTTCCAGCGGCGGATTTGCCTCGTGACATTAAGCACAGACATATGGTAAAGTTGCATGTAATTGGATTACGGTGATTAATACAGCCCGGCATTTGGAATGTGTAAAACATATGAATCATGACTAAAACGGCCCACTCTCGCTCCGTCACTCCGAGGCCAGGGACATCTGCCAGTCACTGACAAACATACTCCAGCAAACGGGGTGCCACTGAAGCAAAATGAGCCCAGTTTTATTATATTGTGCTGCTCATTTGTGTTTCACAGTGCAATTTATTTCTTGATGTGACAAATCATTTCTAAATGATCGGTGTGGGTGACAAAATCTCAGCATTCCTTGCACTGTTTGCCCGAACAGAGAAACGGGATGAAACGCATCGCCTGTCAAGCGATGGCGGGGCTCCAGATGGCGACTAAAATGGTCGCCAATGCGAATGGATTATTTACTTTGCGAATAGTTTTTTAATTTCAGTCACCAGCGCCAATCGTCTCTCAGAACCTAGCTAAATAACTAAAAGTACAAGAAAAGTAACATCTCATAACAACGTGCCATTCCTACCACATTATCGCGTGACTAGTTATGAGAATTTTGAGTCGGATCATTTGAATCAGATCACTAAGAAGATTCGGCTCCTTTGGCTCCCGAATGCATAGACAGACAGGGAGACGCCGCATTCACTGTTCCCAGTTCACACAACACGGCAGCATGTGGCCGTAATGCGAGTGGCGAAAGCATTATGTAAACTAACACAGGTAGACGTTTTATTAGACGTTTTATAGACGTCATTATTGTCTGAAAACATTTCACTCATTTCTCTCTCTCACACACTGGTTACTGTTTTATCACTGTATTGATCAAAGATACAGTGACTGCTTGCCCTGATGTTGACTGTCAGATACCATGCTCCGCTACTTTAACCATCTTGACTGTCCCATCCATCCATTATCTACCCCTTTTTCCCGCACTCGGGGTAGGGGGTCGGGGGGCTGGAGCCTATCCCAGCTGCAATGGGCGAAGGCTGGGTACACCCTGGACAGTTGCCAGCACATCGTAGGGCCACAAACAGAGACAGACAAACATTCACGCTCACATTCACATCTAGGGGCAATTTAGTGTGCTTAATTCACCTATTCCCAAAAGCACACATTTTTTTGGCTGTGGGAGGAAACCGGAGTTCCCGGAGGAAACCCACATGGTCACAGGGAGAACATGCAAACTTTTGCTGTGTTTTAATGATAGAAAGTGGTAGTTTCGACCATAAGATGCCGGTTCAGCATCTGTTAGCAAACTAGCAAACTAACTATAAACATTAACTTCATAAGAAACACTGTGTTTTACTTTGGCAACAATTTAGTGCATGTAGTGATTTCTTGGTTTTGTTTTAACGCTCTTAGACTGGACTAAGACTGCAGACAAAATGTACCATGGCAATACGTTTTTATTCATATCACATTTGACAGAGATTTTGGTCCTAAAATATATAATATAAATATAATATAAATAAAATAATTTGGCTCCCAGTAATTTGGCACCCCAACGGCTCCTAAGGTTTTTATTTTGTCTGGAGCCCTGGATGGTATATTAAAAACCAAATATATCACAAACTGCTTCAGCAACAGAGACCACAAATGACACCCCCCCGGTCTGTGGTTGCAAAATGGCAGGAAAACAATGTGTTCTACATATTGACTTTGTTTGCTAAGTGGCCGGATTGTAGGTACGAAGAGTGCTGACATTTAAACAGCTCTGGCTGCCAAGGGGTTTTTTTCCATATGTGGGCTGGTGGAAATACACAGCAGGCCCGTATCATCAGTAAAGTGCCATGCATATTCATCATGGGATAGTGGATGTAAAATGCATTAAGCGGATGCAGAATGCCTAAGTAGAACAATGGGCTTTATCAGGGGAGCGTAGAATAGCCAAATCCGAATAAGAGGCATTTTACTTGTACAAAATGGTAATGACCGCATTTGAATGACAAACGCACTATGAAAATTTCCCCAACTAAATCCTGTTAGGACAGGACACCTTAAAAACACTCTGCGCTGCTATTAAAGCGGTGAAATCCTCCTCAGACCGAATCGGCAAAAATATGTGGCTTAAGATGAGTGACAAAACAAGACAGTAACAGTACAATAATACTGCTTACACACATTTTCAAGAATATTTCACAATAAAGTGCTCAGATGCAGCACTTCTGAGAACGCTCAGAAATACAGCAGCCGAAGCTTGTGGCGTTACCAATAACTACCCATTCCAGCAATTTTATGACACCATAAACCCAGACCTTCAACCAGCGTCTTTCATACTGAGCTCTCAATCTGAATTCTTAACGCTCTTTTCGTTCCATTAATCTCCTTATTCAGCTCAACCTTGCAAAACAAAAACAACATCCTCCAAGTTAATGTTTTTTCATTTGCCGCAATTAACAATCTCTAGAAAACAAAACAAAAGCAGGACCCGTAAAGGGGAGATTTTCCAGTGAGCAAAAGGGGAGGGGTGTTCGTGTCTGTGGTTAAGATCGCGTGGCATGGCACGGCTGAATCTCTTGGCTCCTCTACCCAGTGTGTGTTGGAACTATGTCAGTGAGGATGCTCCGGAAATCTGTAGAAAACCGTAAACATCTGTCCTCTTGCTAGGGCTGATGTCCTCTCAGCCAAGGGCTTCTCGCCCTGCTTTACTCGCTGCTGCCACAAGACTATCGCGCCAGGAACCTGCTTGGACTCAAACCTCACAGATGTTACAGTGTCTTAACAAACTGTCCCCCTGTGTAAGCCTCAACGTCCTTTACCTTCTGCTGAAGCATCTATGCCGAGGCTACGGGGAGAGCAGCTCATTACAACCCTTACACTGCAGTGTGGTGCTCTTACCAAATGGCTCATGTGCCAAGCGCTGATTATACTTCCTGCAAGAGCAACACACTAACACTAAGACTTGTGTGATACACAGTGGCAGGAAATGTTCATCAAGAACAACAGAATAACATGGAGCCAGGCCTCTTCTAAACAGTACAAATTAAGGGATGCATTTATTTTATTCTAGGCTCAAATCTCTGCGGGCAAGTGATCCAGCAATCAGCTATATCTGACGTCACAGGTCTTCAAAAGGAATAGTTGCTAAATATACGAGAGTGTGCTTCTCAGAGGGGTTATAAATAAAGCTTACGATTGTCCCTATCTCACAACTACAGCCCTCACATCCTTCTCTAGGGGCCTGTTATGAACCAGCAAGGCTGGTGTGTATAAAAGGTCCTTGTTGCTAAAACATCCTGTCGTCCTACTGAATCTCTAATCACTTTCGACCTCCATCCCTTAACCAATCTGTGAATAAAGCAGTTACGCTATAGTGGAGGTCATCTAGAAATAATCACTGCTGAGCCATAGGTGGCTACTGAGTCAGCTTAGGAAACATATCAGTCACCTGCAAAAATGGGGTGTCAACCTTTCCAGCCATAATGTTCTTCCACCCCAGGCTCCCATATTCATGAGGGCTCACAGATTCAGTCACTGGGTTGAATAGACAGCTTAAACACACACTCACAGTCCCCAGTCAGTTTTCATAAGATATCAATCATGCAGTTCATATTCCAGGTGTCTCTGTGATAGAGAGGCACTCTGACTAAAAAAGAAGGGAAATGAAGAAAGAAATTGAAGAGATGAAAGGTAAGGAAGACCACAGGCATATGATGATGTCCCCCCTATTCTGGCAGCATTCTGCTATGCCGTTTGAGGGAAGGGAAAATTAGTTATAATTGGAGTGATTAATATCAATGATTAAACGTTCCTATTAATGATGATTCGTATAATTGAATTCAGCGGGATGCAGTATGATGGCGCTGTAATTTACACATGCAAATCAACTCGGTGTCCTCAGTACCTCAGTACGACGACTGAGATCCAGGCCTAATTCGTATTTATTTTCCAATGTTTTGGCACGGGCAAAGGGGTTTGGCACACTTCTCTATTCACACCGAATCCCTGCCCCTATAATCCTCCCTATTGTGTTGATTTTTCCAGCAGGAAAGAATGACAAATTTGATGTTTTAATGGGTGGGGGGGCAGGCTGACCTTCAAAGGGATTTTTGGATTTACAAAGGTATTAAACTAGTCGAAAAAGACAATGCCAGATGACTTTAATACTACACACAGGACAATGAAGACAAAATCTATGTATAGAAAGACAACGATATAACACAGAAACATTTTCACTAAAGGAGGATTAGAAACTGAGGTTAGTGTGGAACATTTTGGCATCGTGCAAATGAATGAAAGTGCTTTTCTTCACAACTTGGAACACACCAAGAGCTGGAATGAACACAGCTTTCTCTTGGCCCAGCGAAATGAACCAAATTACAAGAAGCAAGAAGCTCTGAGCAGGTAACTGGAGATATAAATCTTTATCTGCTTGGGTAAAGCCTAACGCATGATTAACTGCTTTTGTGGACAATTTACAGCTGCAGATCTCCTCGGCAACAGGATAAAAAATGAACCCAAGTGAAGGATTGGGGCAAGTTACAAGGCCCGTGATAAATTGCTTCAAGGTTTTGTGGCGTCTGGTAATCTTAATCCTCAATAATCAAGCATGTTAAGAGTCTGCGCAGGCAGCAGAAACACGCACGACTGCTTTAGCTTCAAACCTCGGGATATTTCCCACACCACAGTGGCATCACTCTATCCCCATGTCAGAGTGTCTATTTACAAATTCAGGTTCACCCTGATGAGAAAGGAAGGGCTCCAGTCCTAGGAAAATATCTCAGAGCTTTGGGCCAAGTGTAATCCCCTGAAAGTACTAAATGCTTATTTCAGTTATCTCACACTTCCAGAGCAGACAGGATACAGCACGGCACAACCCTGAGGGACTGACAGGACCTGTGAAAGATGCGTTTATTCTCACACTGAGTGGTGGTGCTTTGGTCCATGTCTCCTATGACAATATCCTCACCGATGTCCATTTCACATGGGCAACGAGAGCTTTGGTGCATGATTACAGAAAACGAAATGTCATAGCTCTTCATCCTAGCTTGGCCATCTGTCGGAAGAGAGCGTGAGGCTGAAAGTGCTGACCCGCCATGGCAGTGGGCATCTTGTTCCCGGTGGGAAGCAGCTTTGACCTCTAAAATGTGGCACAAGTTAAAGGGCCAACAAATTGGCATGTGGTGCCACGTCAGCAGGAGCCGCCACTGCCCGTCAAGCAACGGCAGCTGACAACGGCGGCGTATTTTACGCCACTAAAATAAAAACAGCAGTATTAAACATGGGCAGATCATCTGAAACCATCCATGTGGAAGCCAGTACAGAAAATTAATTAGGTAAATAAGTGATGACTCACTCCAATCCAGCTGTCATAGCATCTTTATGACACCATAATATGGTAATTTTAGAAAACAATGAAATCACATATAACGGTTTATCATTACAGAACAGCTTGGAAAAAAATGCTTAAACTTATGCAAAAGTCTACTGAGAATTATTTTCATAAATAGAATGCAGTAAATTGTTGTCAGTGTGAGGTGAAAATCCAGCCATATGCTGTAATTCAGAGAGGTTTGAGCACGTTACATGTACTCTCTGTTATGTAAGAAGACCAGCTATCCATTATGACTGCAGTGAACTGGTCCACACCCAGCTCTTACCAACATTTTGCTTTTATTTCCTCATTTATCTTCTATACCAAGTGTTAACTGAAATAAATACATATTTATATACCTAAGAATGCTGTGGAGGTAGCTTAGTGGGTAGGATGCTTGCCTCCGGACCATGAGGTCATGGGTTCGAATCCTACCTTCAGCACCACTGGGTCCCTGAGCAAGACCCTTAACCCCAAGTTGCTCCAGGGAGACTGTCCCCTGCAGTTAGGGAATGGAAGTCGCTTTGGATAAAAGCGTCTGATAAATGCTGTAAATGTAAATGCTGTCACTGCAGAGTGGTCCTTTCTCTCCATGAGACAGGAAAACAGTTACGTTTTGGCCCAGAACCCTTTTGTCACTGGCACATGCGTAAAATGATTTTAGAGCGGCATTTTAAAGTAATTGTTGCAGTAAAGTGGATGGTTTGTTTGGCAGAGGGTAAAACTGCAACATGGCTGATGCTTAGTATTAAAGGACTTGCACTAGCTCAGCACCCAATCTGGAGAAAAAGTAGAGATGTTCACATCTTTTCTAGCAATTCCCCCTTGTCCCACGCTCACTCTGTCCCTGAACCTGTTGTATAGTTCATTTTGAAGGTGTTAAACATATCCGTCTGTTTTCCCCAGGCAGAAGTAACATCACTGTGTGAATCCCAGTAAGCAGCTAGATCATCCACAGTGGCAGTTGGCCTCCACCGAGATGCCCAGAAGCAGGGCTGAGCTAATCCCTGATTCCATGGCAGAGATGGATGCCTCAATGTGCATCCATCCATCTGTTGGTGCCCCCCTGCCTATCCCCTCACAGCAGCTGCTGTCGGCCAGCAAAATCGATGCAGCAGTGGGCCCAGGCGTGAGGGTGGTCATCGTGACAAGAAGCCCCCATCTCAGAGATAACTCCTGTAAGCTCTGAGCTGTAAATTACAGGAGTTACACATGAAACACTGCTTCTAGTGCAATTTCCCAGCCGGGGTCCTGATACGGTAAATAAAACCACAGGGGCAGGGCCAGTTCCCCCACCATCCGAAATCAGATAAGCATCTCCTCAAATAATGCCATTACTTACATCTGGCCTGCCGAGAGAGGCGAACAAGACTGGATAACAGACTCGAGCGACTTGAAAGACTCCCTACAATCAGAACGCTCATGCCCGGCACCCGGGTATTCAAACTTCTCAAGCAGTAACATGTCTTAATCAAGCCACACAGTTAATAAGGCTCGGTGCTAGAGAGCTATTCACACTTATGGCCACAGCGCTGGTCTAAGATGAAGGAGAGGCAGAAATATTGAAGACAGGATGGAGAGAGAGTGAGGGTCTGGAGAGGACATGGAATGAACAAGCGGGCACAAATGGTCAGGCTAGGCCAAACTCTGCACTGTTATCTGTGTTCACCAAACTTTGGCTCTCTGGTGGCATGTGGCCCTCGTCCATCAGCACTCGCTTCTTTTGTCCTCTGCCAAAAGCACCCACCAGACATAATATCAGCTCCCATATCAGCCATGTCTGGCCTCAAAGTTCCAGGGTCTGCTTAAACACACACTGACAATTATAGCTTCGGGCTGATCCTAACGCTTCAGACGCAGCGAAAGCCAAAGAGCTTTTTCTGCAGAGTGAGTTAACAAAGCATAGCACGTTATCCATGCAGTTTATTATGTTATTTGACTGATGGAGACACTTATCCTATGGTTCCTATACTGTCATGAAAAATTAACCACATTTGACCACTGACTATAAAAGCTCTTATAAGACCTTCTAACAGCTAAGGAAAAAAGGACAAGGAGGGATCCTGGGGTGCAGTTAAATGGTTGTTAAAAGATTAATAAACACCCTCAAATGAAGCATCTCCCTTGACACAGTGCTTACAGAATAGGGTCAGACATTAAACATGCTTCTTTAAAGACCTCGTGGCAAGCCCACCCAGGGGGGAGTGAGGGAGGGGAGAGAGAAAGAGAGAGAGAGAGAGAGACAGACAGAGAAGGATACAGAAGGACATACAGGGAAGTGCTCAAAAAGAACGCTAGGATAAAAGGAGAAGGGAGTGGGGTGCGGGGGAACAGGGAAACACTAATGAAACCAAGTATCTGGGGTATATGTTTCGAGGGAGAAGAAATTAATAAGCATGAAAAATAATAATCCGCAATGCAGGGCCACTTGGAATGAATACAGAAAAACACCAAAACCAATTATTTTGGGAAGAACAAAAGCCAGTATTGAAGAATTGAAAAGCAGGTAAACAAAGACGCTAATGTGGCTGCAGGCAAACACACCTTAGACACAATTAAACCCGCATTGGCTACATCTGCGCCGCACATATCACACTGACATGCTGACAGGACGTGCGCTTCTCCTGAATGTAAGCATTCAAAATCATGACCGTTTACACACCGTTAGCACCCTGGTTGTAAACACATTTGTCATCCTGGTATAAAAGAGGCATTGTTCCAAGTCTCCTGCCATCAGGTGTTACGGGAGGAAATAAAAAGCTTCACTTTTCTCGCTTAGAGATGGTTGACAACAAGAGCAAGTGTTACTGTGTTCCTTCATGTCAAGGCAGCGCTGGAGACGCTTGTTAGGTTTTTTTTTGGCTTCTCAGTCTGCAGGTACCAAACACAGACCATTGGACAGATGCCAAGCCAACAATAATTGTTGGTGCCTGAAAGAATGATAATGCGGTTGACAACCATTTTTAGGTACTTTTTGATGGAAGAATCTTTTTTTTTTTTTAAAGTGAATATTCTGTCATACGTGAACACACCACTGCACACAGTGTGAACAGCATGAAATTCAACCTCTGCATTTAACCCATTCACCAAGTGAAGCAGGGGTGAGCAGTGTGTGGGGATGGTACCTTGCTCAGGGTACCTCAGCGGTGCCTAGCGGTCTTGGGAATCCAACCCGGACTTTCTGGTCGCAGGGCGAATGCCCTAACCACTAGGCTACCAACTGTGAATGTGAATGAGATGCAAGTATAAAAAATGTCCACAATATTCATGTTTTATAAAACCATTAGGAGCCATTTAGGATCTATTGATTTGAAGAGTGTGTGTAAACAAATGGAACAAGGGTGTGAAAGAGTGCCAGTTTTGGGGGCTTAATTGCTCTCCAGAGTTGACCATCCTTCTGCTGCATGACTAAGCTCACAGACAAGGGGTTTCAACTTTTTTGATTGGATTTGGAGAATATCTGGGGAAGTCTTGACTCGTGGCTAATCAATCTCCTTGATAAAAGGGATCAGGGCGCACAGGCCACTGCCAAAAGATATGGCTTCGGTGGCTCTCTTTTAAACAGGACTTTATGCAAGTTTGACATGCTGCCAGGGTACCGTTTTATATGGAATGGTATGATGAGTGCGACTTGCTCCATAAATCCACAACAATACTGATAATGATGCACAGACAGTTGTGTGTGTCTCAATCCATTAAGGCTTCTCACTAGCGAAGCATCTTCCCCTCTCTGTATACCCGAGGGAGCTCGCTCTTTATTCAAACTCTTAACAGCATTACAACAAATTAAGAGCTGTGACAGGTGTGTGTATATTTAGTCCTCCTAGTGGCTTTAAGTGCCTTAAACAATCACTCACCAAAAGACTTATAAGTCATAAATGTTTGACAATGTTACAGCAGACGAAGCTCTGCTTTTTGGGTCATTATTGTATGGAGTACATGCAGTTCAGTAATCTTGTTATGAAAGAGAAGAAAACGACTCAAGTTTACTGCATGTAGCATTTTGGCTAAAAAAAAAAAAATCATACTTGTTGCCTACAAAACCACTGCAAGCAAAATAATTGCTCAAATAAATAAGTTAAATCAAAGGTCAGTGGAAAAGTAGTGTGGGGGAGAACGTTTTTGACTGCAAATTGGTTGAGTGATTTCTCAACAGGACTAGGAAAGGGAACATGTGCTCCATAATAGAACCTGGTGATTTACATTCAGCTTATACAGTATCCAATCAAGCATCAGTCTACTCAATTCAAACACAGGCAAAGATCTTTCTCTCCACGTCGTATTCTTTTGCTACCTTTTTGGCTCAGCTGAAGCGGAAAAAAGCGTGTTCACTTAAATTATTTAAATGTTACACTTACCTGTAACTTGTTTTGGATGCTGGGGAATCCTCTCAAAACACCCACTATAAAACAACATGCCCACAAAGCAGCAGCTGAGGTCACCCTTCCCCACCCGTACTCTTTGAAAAGAGTAGAAAAACCCAACTTTATAAATGGATAAAGATTTGCTTGAGGCGGTTTTGATTTGCTACCATAGTTAACAATAGCGCTAGCCACGTAGCTTGCCTAGCACAGAGCAAATGAGTGTAAGAGAGAGGCAGCTCTAGGTGAATGAGAATACTTGGCCTCGATTGAAGTAAAGGTCATAGATACAGCAGGCTGCTTAATTCCTTTGCTGCTGTAGGCTGGTATATTGCTTGTACACCACTGATGAAAATGGCACTGCCAGTTTTATGCTTAAGAGCATCTCTGCATCTCACATGAGGCTAAATCTGCTCATAGGACTCATTGGTGAAAGACAATGACAGAATAATCTCATTTAAGGATGGAACCCAGACACTTTACTTTCACTCTCAGTCATCCTGAGAACTTCTGAAGTGACCTTATCTGCCCTATAGAGGGTGCTGGGTGGAGCTGAGAAGAAGAAGTGGACCCTTACCTAGCACGCCGAGCCGGTAGTTCAGGGTTATGACAATGACGTTGCCATAACTGGCTAAGATGCTGCCATCAAACATATTTCCAGTGCCTTCCATATAAGATCCCCCATGTACGAATACCATCACTGGCTTGGGACTCCCACTTTCACGGATGTCTGTGAAAAGGAGGAAGACACATATTCAACGACAAATTCAACCGGACACCTTAAAATGCAATAAGAATTGATCCTTTTGTTTCAATTTTCCACATTGGCTTTACTATTTAGAAGCCTAAAATAGTCTAATACAGATTTAGATGTCAGATGCTCAGTTTCTTAAGCAACGTGTATGTCATTTTCCTAAAGTCTGGATGCATAGTCATTATTTATTTCAAGATTTAAGAAATGTTATCTGCACTATTTTTACTTCCTCCAGTCCCGGTTATCAGCATGTGCTGTGAATTTAAAAGGACATGAATAAAGTGATTTCTGGTGAGTGTTGGCACTTGACCCATTCTTCACCTCGTCTGCTCCTTGATTTGTAGCTTCTCTAGCCAATGACAGCAAACTTCTCCTCCAATCCTTTTAACAAAGACGGGATGTGAATAGTCTCATCAAGCCTATATTAACACGTTGTTTAGGCCAAGTAATCCGCTTTGGGCGAACCGTTTCGGACCACGTGGGAGGTATTTTGAAAACAAGAACAATGTCAACGATTACTTTCATCTTACGCAGAGGAGACAGCCGTTGCGCCATGGGTGCAAAGAATTCTCACAAATCTCAGATAATTTATTGAAGTAGAGTGCTCAGGGACAACGCTTCCATGAGGCCTCATAACAAAGTGAAGAACAAATGAAAAAAGCAATTATTTTCCAAAATGTTTTTTCTAGGTCTAGAGACGAGAGGATTTCAGTTAGTCCCAATTCACAGTTTCTTTTTCACTTTTGTTTTACTTTCTTTGTCTAGGAGGACTTACAGGAGTCAGCTTCATTGTAATACTGTGTGAGTGTCTATCTCTTTGTGCCTACTATGTGAGAATATTTCAATGAATATGTGTACATGTGAGCGTGTGCGCGTGTGAAAAATGTGAGAGACGGTTTATATGAATAATAATAGTGATAGCCAGACAGCGGGTGATACTTTGGATTTTCACTTTATTTTCTTTCGCCCAAGATCACATATCTTAGTCCTCACATCTCCCATTCACTTTGATGAATTAATTGAATCACTCCAGAGCTGTTGGATCCACAAAAGTGCATAAACTAGCACAGCAAGGACACAGGAGCCCAACTGAAGATAATGACAGATAGCGATTCCTCAAAGAAACGAATGCTGTTGTTCATTTTCTTGCTGCGTACGAAGGAGGCGGAGGAGAAATCCTTTGAAATCTTGCAAATTAAAATGAAGCTCCACGTTTTCCCACAGTATTTTGGAGGAATAATACATCGACTGGGATAATCACTTATCAGAATTGTATGCATAGAAAAGTTCAGCAAAGCTGATGCTCCCACCATGGCCTAGGTTGGCACTGCACCAACATGTGTGCATCTGCATGCCACTTCAAGAATAATCCTCTTGAGAATGGAATAGTACATTAGCGCAAATGGAGCACTGTTTATGGAGAACAGGCCCTCTCTGTATTATAACTAAGAACGTTCTTCGACATACCACGAGTATGCAACACTTAGTAATAATATCAAAAGAATGGCAACTTCTTCTTCATCCTCTTTGTCTTCTTTGTGCTGTGGTTATTAGAAGAGAGTATAGTTTCAAACAGTTCATGTGACGCAAGCCCAGTGCATCACTTTGGTCGATCAAAGGGCTAGTTCTGAAGACCAAGCTTTAGTTTCTGAAGCACAAATCCTATTAATTGAGTAATCCAGTTCACTGCCCGCCCCCTCAGTTCTTCACAACGTGTGTGCTGGTCTCCATCGGGCGGCTTGGCTTTGCCTGATCAGGAAGGTCCATCGCGGTAAAGCGGCATCGACTGCTCTCGCTCCTCCTGATGAGGCGATGAGGCCAGTTCCACACTATTCACACGCAGGTGCTCAAATCAAAGGCACGGACAGTGGGCCGCCCTCCAGCAGCTCTGGTCTGATATTAGAAGTGCCATTATGCCTCTTCAGCACGCGGGAAGCCATTCTGACTCAAAGAGGAACCGCTGAGAGGCTAATACAGATGGGGCAGAACAAAGCTCGGCTGCTGAGGCAAATTTCGGCTTCCCGGAAGCCATTAAGGTTCCATAGGAACAGCAGGATGCTGAGGCTGTGACCGTCTAGGGGTGATCCTGGACAAGTGCTCTTAATATTCTTCCATTTTGTCATTGCTTGACATGCTCGAGACCTGCCTACTAACGTTATCGTGGATAATCAATCAGATTGTGACCAGGAATAGCTGTCTAGAGTATATATCACACTATAAAATTCAAATAGTCACAGAACTTTAGTGTCCTATATATTTGTATATATACTTGTGTGGGCAGAGACTAAAGTGTCCAGTAAATGGAGCAGGTCCGGTGAAGGTACTATAAACGCATCCTGCCATGTTCTGGGACGGCACTCGGCCCAGCATATTGTTTCCCACGCTTAAGCGGATTACTTTGTGTGCTCTGAATTTTTGATGGAGTTAATGCGCAACACTCGCCAGGATCTCACTGTATATTTGTGTCACTCTAATCTTTTGATGTGCAGATCAAAGAGATCTCGGCTCTTTCCTGGTTTTAGCTGGTTCTAATTGGTGCTTATTTCAGTCGAAAATACAGAAGGCAACCTTTGTTAAGTTTGTGGTCTGCCATTAACAGAAAAGGACTTTAAATTTAATGGAACAAACCTGCTTAAGAACTGCTCCCTCATTCATATGTTCATTTCAGTTTAATACCAGTTATTCAGACGCATTAATTTGGAAAGAATCAATGCTGAGCATCCCTGCGTTTGCAGATACAGGGTAATTGAGTGACTGAGTGAAGGATAAACGAGTGGGCAATAAAATGCTTTGTATGGTTTTAATGCTGCAAGTATGTAGTCTTTTGGCAATATTACGGATTCCAGGAACATACAGCATTGCATTGGAAACTGAGCTTTCAGCAGCCTCGTAGTCACTGCCTTGTAGTTTAATTGACTTTTCTACTTCAGACGTTTTGAATTGTGTAATTCTCAAAATGCGGAAGGGTTAAAAAAAGTCATGCAAAAAAGGTGTTAACGATTTTGGTATTAGGGTTATTAGTTATCTGTTTTTCTACATTTTATTTTTATTTTATTTTCTGAGGTGGGATGCAACATGTAAAAATGAAAAGAAAACAAAAAAAAGAATTCAAGCAAAAACCTATGGAAGGTTAACAATTACGTGTCTGGAATGACAGGAGACATGTGACATACTCTTAGAACACCAAGCAAAAAAGACAAAACACATCCAGCGAAAAACTAGGAAGAAAAAGAATCTTCACTCTCAAAAAAAGGACAAGAAAATTTAAGAAAAAGAAAGAAGAAAAAAATTGGAGGGTTTCCTTTTCATGCATATCAGTTTGGCATCAAAAAAACAAAAATACCTTCATCCTCTGCACCGTCATTATCACCTAAATCATCATTCTGTTTCTTTGTAAGAGGACCTAGGATCAAGAATGGAGAAGATGTAGGAAACAGAGAATACAAGAACACACAAGCCTTAAAAAGGCGCTTTAGATACAAAGAGTCTGAGTCTTTTTTTCTACAAAGCAAAAAAGTTTTAGTGAAGATCTAAGCAATATTCAAACATTTGGGGATTGGAATCTACAGCAGCGTCAAACACTGAAGTCAATAAAAGAAATAAAGAAAAGTAAAATCTACTGGATCCTCTGAAAATCCAGTGCAAAAAAAGTCTCAAAAACACTTTTTGTCAAGGTATGAATAAGGCAAATAGTGTAATTTGGCACAAGTTTGTTAAGCATTTCTGATGTTTTAGGTGTCAAAAATCTTCAGAGCTGTCAAAAGGCGATAAAGAAACAGTTTCTGACCTTAATTTAAGCCGTTTTAGCCATTAGAACACTTGTTTGATTTAATCTGGGCAGCCATTGATAGCCCTCTGCCACGTTTATTTTACAAAGGTGGACAGCGAGCGACAAAGTATGCTCAAGTTGGTTAATTAAAGCTATATATGTACTCATGAATATTCAACGCTGAACAGAGGTCAGCACACTTGCTTAATATTTGTATGTACTGACATTACTGTTTGGGGAAGCAGAGGGATAATGAAAGGGATTATAATAGATAATGAAAGCATTCCATTTCATAAAGTGGCCTAAAGAGGCAAAAAAGGGGGGAATTCAGGATATGGCTCCAGACATATGGAGCAGGGTTAAATGAGAACACACTCTATGTTCACTTTTTAATCTGCAAAAGAGTCACACAGAGGGCTGTCAGAAGCTGCCGCAGACTGACGCTCATTGTTCGAAGTTTCGTTGCGTGATCTGCAGCACAAAGATCACGGCAGCAGTCGATCTCACCCACACAAACGTATGCACGCACCTGCACGCACGCTCACATTAAGATGCATTCACATACAGAAAAGCACACAGAAAGCCAGCCAGGGTCATGCGAGGGCTAGCTGGATGCATGCAAGTGAGCGGTCATGTGAGAAGACCACAAACAAAGAGCTTCTCTTTTTTTCAAGCTGCAATCTGTTCACTTAATGACACGCCCAGGCCAGCGCTCCTGACCCACACTCTCTGAAGGATGATGGGACGGACGGACGGACAGAGGAGGGAAGAAGGGGGGGCATGCACTGCTTTGCATCCATTTCATTTGATGAAGCTTAGTTTTTCATAGTCCCCGTTGTTTGCCCGGCATGAGACGTCTCCTTAATTCCTCCAGACTGGGACAGAAAACAACAGCAGGTGTTATGAAGGAGGAGAAAATCAATGTTAATGTCGTAACGTCGCTCTCCTGTGGCTCTGGCAGTCGCGCTGAAACATACATATACAGTATGAAGACACTTATTGAGTCTGAAAACAAAACCAAAGGCGTGACACAGCTCGGGTTCTTAATAAGGCTTCCCAAGACATAATGCCTTGACAATCCACGCATAAACATAACCAAGGAGTAAATGATTGAAACAGACTGGACATCAATATTTCATACATCCACACGACGGAAAAGGTTTGCTTCGCAACTTCTTGCAATTGTTTCTGCCAAGATATTGGCCTTGCCTCAGACAAACCACTGTCTAGATCCCACAAGTAGCTGTCTTAAGAAAAAAGTTTTTATTTCTTTGTTATTTTAAGTGCTAGATTGTAATCCCCCCGCCCCCCAACAGCTCTGATGTGTTCTGCGTTTCTTAATCTTTTTTCAATGGAAAATAGCTCTAGGTTCATTAATGCGGAGGTGGGTTGCTTGTGCTCATTACAGAATTCAACAAAACTCAGGATGCCTTACATATTTATCTCCATCAGACATAATCCATTACAGGAAGACCTTTCCACCACAAAGGCAGCTAGAATGAGCCTAAATTGAACAAACTGCAAATTCTTACCAAATACAGAGTCTACTCTGATAAACCAGCAGCAGTAAAACAAGTAAGCCCACACAATACTATCAATTATAATGAAAATGACCTCAATATCCCTGCCTGCTAGCCCCTATGCCTCCATAGCTTATAACAGAAAGAGATTTTTATCTGTGCATAATTGCTTTGAGAGCAGGCTTCATTATCTGGGGTTCAGGAATCACAGCAAGGATGACTCCACGCCGGCTGATGTGAAGGGGAGGATGAACCGAAACTTCAGGCCTACAGAGGGCTGGAACGAGCTACACCCAGCTTATCCCTCAGCAGTGTTTAATGTCAGACATGTTTACAGAGATGAAGAGACAGGAATCATAAATGAGTCTCTAAAGGCGCTTTGTCCTCAGCAGACGTTTTCAAGTTGTCAGAGAGGCATCGTACAAAAAGAATACCAATGGCATCGGCATTTCTTCAATGTTCACCTACTAACAAAAACAGGTGTTCAAGCTCTATTAAACAACAATAAACACACCACACGTATATAGCAACATGGAAATATAGAAGAAAACAAACAAAAATGAAAAAAAAGGGATACAACCTTAACTTGGAACGGATTCAAATCTTACTTTTGCTTTTGTCCATGGTTTCTTGACATCATCCCATTCAGGCTGCCCACACATGCTCTACTGAATTGAAATACAGATACTGTACAAGCCACTGTAAACGGAACTAGCTTAAACGACATGATTCTGCAAACAGTATGCATTTTTAAAAAGGTAGAGTACAGCCATAATGATGTGCCCATGGACAGCAATAATGTTTAAGTGCCATTTGAATGTTGCCCAGTGGGAATCACTACCATGCATAACATAGCAGTGATCCAGGAATCATCGGTCCACATAATGCTCTTCCAAGATTTAAACAGCCACATTTTGTGTTCACATTAAATCTCATCTCCATGTTCTTAGCGGACTGGGCGGAACCTAGTGTGGTCTTCAGCTGCAGTGAATTCAGAGAGGTCAAATGTCTCACCACTGTTTTTAACTGAGTTCATGTGGCCTGTCTGTTAGCTGGAACATGTCTGGCCATTCTCTTGTGACCTCTCTCATTAACAAGCTGAATTCTCCAACCGACCTGTCACTTACCGGACGCTTTTAGCTTATCTGTGTAAACTCCAGAGACTCAAAAACTGTAACCACCACAAAAGTCCAAAGGGAAACCTTGTATTTAAACTCCTCAGCATGTACAACTCTTATTTCATTCAATTTTGTTTGGACACTATCAGATTAACCAACATGTTTGGATTTGTTTAAAATGTCCCACAGTCATTTTAAACGGAAATCTTAAACCTGGACTGCTTTAGTGTGAGGAAGTCCCGGTGTCTTGCTCAGTGCATTCAGACCAGTGTCTCATTCCATATAGCTCAGACAGTGAGTTGGATGGTGGATGTCACTACATAAGAGCCCTCTATCACCATCTCTGTCAAAGTGACCCAGAGGTGCAGGTTTGGGAGGGCTGGGTGGAGTGACATTAATCCTATTGACCAGTGGAGAGAGACACTACCTACACACCTGTCCACTCTCCGTCTGTCACTTCATCATTAAGGCCCCCCACAGTTCCCCCCTGACCTCCAGCGATTGGGTTCACAGACTCTCACGCTCTCTCTCTCTCTCTCTCTCTCTCTCTCTCTCTCTCAAACACACACACACTTTTTCTAAACCCACAGACACCTATACACATCTCTTCTTCTCTTCTGCAGTCACAGAGTAGTAGATTGATTTATCATTTGTGGTCCTCACTGGCACGAGCATATTCCTCCGTGTGCTTACTATTGATCTGCAATTCACCCTCCGGCTGATAAACTGCTACTTCATGCCTTAGGCCTCTCTAATGCTGCATGCACACAGACCTCACGCCACTAGGTGCTTCTGGCCTGGTTGGCCTGCACTCCACGAACCTGCCGCAGAAGTCAGATGGGGTAATTAATGTTTCGAGACGGATCAATTTCAAATCGGCCCTATTGACAACTCCGGCTATCCATCAGAAAGACCTTCTGCACCATGGACAACTAATGGGTAGAGAAAATCCCAGACAAAAAGTGCCAAGCAAAAATAGCTGCTAATGAGGTCATCAACAGGCCCCAACCCAAAGGATTTATTTTAACGTTGATCAGTCATCTAGTACCAAAATGTTTTAGTAAATGATTTCCGGAGACCAATGGGCTGTGCTTGCAAAGACTAGTGTTGGTCTATTGGCCTGAGCATAGGGTTCAATATATGCTGACCAATCGAGTAGTTGGCCTGGAGTCAAGCAAGATGTGTGTGTCTGTCTGAACACTTTAAACTCTGTTTGCCAAGCTAATCTATTCAATAAACTGACTAAAAGAGCTATCCGTCTTCTTAACAGATGACTAAAGAACAGATAGAATGAGGGATGGAGATAATATTTCTTCAAATGTGCTATGTTGCACAGAGGTAGTGCCTTTATGTGTTTTCTGCATGTTAGATGGAGCCTAATGAGCACACAAAGTGAGCAGAAGCTTTCCAGTGGAGGCTCTGAGTCATCAGTGTCATTCAGTGAAAGCTGTCTGTGAAAAACCTACAGTCTCTTAATGAATGATCTGAACAGATGCTCAGGTTTGCCATTAGACCAGTGGAGCTTTCTGCTCCCCCCCACATTCTGCCACAGAACTTGGGCATTCAAAGACAGCAAGAGGTGGGACTACTTCTCGGCCTGTACTGTACTTATCAGGATAATTATTTAATATTATTTGACATACTACACACTGACAACAACTTGATGTAAAAAACACTGAAAGTGAATAAGTTAAGTCCATAGTTCTTTACAACTGTTTGCTATAGATTTTCATTCGCAAACATTTAATTGATTATTTGTCGATAAATTCACAAGCATAACTGATTATCAAAATGTATACTCACTATATGGACAAAACTACTGGGACACTTGGCCATTCCACCAGCAGGGACTTTAGTGACACTAGGCTACCAGGGGCAGTTGGTAGTCTAGTGGTTAGGGCACTCGCCCTGCGACCAGAAAGTCCGGGTTCGATTCCCAAGACTGCTAGGCACTGGTGAGGTACCCTGAGCAAGGTACCGTCCCCATGCACTGCTCCCTGGGAGCTGTGTTCGTAGCTGCCCCCTGCTTCACTTGGTGAATGGGTTAAATGCAGAGGTTGAATTTTGTGCTGTTCACACTGTGTGCTGTGGTGTGTTCATGTATGACAAATGGTCACTTTCACTTCATTCAAATACATAGACTTTAATATGGAGTTGGTTTTCCTTGACAGCTTGCACTCTTCTATTGGCATTTGTGCCCATTCATTCTGTAGAGCATTTATGAGGTTGGACGGGAGGACCTGGCTCACAATCTCTGTTCCAGTTCATCCCAAAGGTGCTGGATGGGGTTCTTTCACTCCAATGTCATCCGAGCCTTTCTATATGGAGCACGCTTTGTGCACTGGGATACAATCATGCTGGGATAGAAAAGGTTCTTCCCCAAACTGGGTTCACAGAGTTAGAAGCATGGCATTGTCTAAAATGTCTTTGTCTGCTGCAGTATTTAGACTAATCTCTTCACTGAAAGTAAGGAGCCTAGCCCAATACAGGTGTGTCCCAATACTTTTGTCCATGTAGTGTATGTAATTGTTCTAAATATTTTTTGCTACTGCTCAACATTCACAAACACAAAGTTGATTAACTGTTGGTTAAATCACAAGCAGCCCTAAAACTATGTAAATTCAGTTTGGGCCAATTCTAAGAACCCAAAACAAAACAGTGAACGGACCAATCAGAAGCCATGTCAGAAGTGTAATGCAGCCCAGAGTATCATGGTGCAGGTAGCGCAGGTCTATTTGCTTAATAGGTGGCCTTTTTACAGTAAGATTTTATCAATACCACCCACCACTAGGTGGAAAAGCTTCCTTTTTGCTTCCTAAAACACACAATCCTGCAAGCTGCCTCACGAGCAGCTCTGGCTTGCTGAGGAGGAAGTACAAGCGGGGGCAGGGAGAGGATGCAAGTGGAAGAGATCCTGCGAAACGGCACACTCCAAGGAAAACATCCCCCCGGCCACACTTAGGGATGTATACTCGAGTACACAGCCATACAGGCGGCGTGTTCTCCGATGCCTGACTGGGACAAGGCTTCTCACACATCCCAGCTAAACAAGCCCCAGGCAAGCAAACAACCAGGATGCAGCTAAAAGCTTCGGCAGGCTCGCCGTATGCTGTAGCAAGCGAGAGCGATAGAGGGCAAGGAGGAAGTGAGAGAGCAGAGAGCGAGAGAAAGAGGAAGGGAGAGAGAAAGACAGAGAGACAGAGAGAGGATGATGTGCAGACAGGGATAATCAGAGAGTCAGCTACAATGAGAATGAGAGAGAAAGAGAGAGAGCAAAAGAGAGGGAGAGAGGGAGAGTATTGCTGCAAGGAAAACATTTAAAACCTTGACATCTCTAACACTCCAGCATGGCTGTTGCTTTTACTATGGAGCGCTTTATTTTATTTATTTTTTCCCACTCCCATCCACTTTGACAGCATCTATTACTGAGGCATTTATAAAGAAAGGGGATTCTCCTGGAGGAATTAAGTGTTATTTCCAGCAGGCATTGTCAAACAGAGCCAACGTCAGCTTCCCTTGTGGCAGCCGTGTTGAGCGGGCATCAACCCCGCTCTTCGCACACCACTGTTTTACATGACAGCATCACGTTGACAATCCTTTCACCTTCTCTCTCTCTCTCTCTCTCTCTCTCTCCCTGTCCTTCCCTCCATCCCTCTCTAGCCCTCTTGTTTTGTCTGCTTCTAATTCTGGCAGAAATTCAGCATCAAAAAGCTGCTCCTTTTCCCTGCCACTAATTCTGAACCTCAACAGCATGAATATTGCATTCCACTACACGAACAGAGCCTCCACGTTCCCCCGCTAATGATGAAAGACATCACGGCCCGCCATAAAGACGCAGCGATGGAAGGAAAGCGAGATGCATGGAGGTGAAAGTGGCCTTACAAGGAGCTCTCATAAATATTTGATCCCGCCCAAAATGGCTGACATTCAGTGGCTCTGAGGAGAAAAGGGTATTCGGATCCACTGAAGGAAGATCTAAAAGCCGCCAATTGAACATATCAATAGCTGGCGCCACGAGCGCCGGGGTATTTTCCTGGAGAGCCCCTGTGGAGTGCAGGAGAGAGAGAGAGACAGAGAGAGAGACAGAGAGAGAGAGGGAGGAAAAAAGTGGTGAACAAAATGTCACGATGGCCTTGGATTGCGAGCGGCCCTGCTGCTCATTAGAGAAAGAGAGAGTGACAGGGCTTAAAGGCAGGTAAGATTTGCGAGGGGGGATTTCATTAAGAACTGTCAATGCCATAACCGCTGACACTGAGAGATGACAAAGTTCGTAATGAGCATGCTTCCCCGAAAAGATGGCAGAAAGAAGAGTCCAGCAGAAACATGACAGATTCACGCCTTTAATCATTGGCCGCCGTAGCCTACACCTTTGCCCGCCTGTGCTGTGGATGTTAACTCCTAGCATCAATTCAACACTATGCTGCTGTTTTTCCACTGTAAGTCAATATGTCTCCCATTCTATTGTGACAATGTATGAGCACAAGAGACTACAGTGTATAGATCTTAACCATCCATCCATTTTCTACCCTTTTTTTGGGGTTTGTGAGATGTGTGAAGGATGGGTACACCCTAGACAGTCTAGATCTTAACCCATCTCAATGTGGAATGTCATTGGTTTTTCTGTTGGGAGTATATTGTTAGTATATGTGAGCCATTGTAAGTGTCATAAAAGACAAATACAGCAGCACACAGACATTTGAGTAATAGCTATCAAATAGGGCCCCTGATACCAAGTCAAAATCCTTTAAAAAAAGACACATACTCAGGGAGCATGAAGGCCACTGCCCTTTTGTGCTACTATAAAAGACTCAGAAGTGTACTCTATCTTTATTCTGCGAACACAGCATTTTTATATCCAGCCCTTTTTTTATGAGATCTCTGTCAAAATTGACTCTCACAAGCGGTTTGACTTTGCTCAGCTTATCACGATCTCTATAGACAAACTGTGTGTGTTTTGGGTAAAATGCCACTGCGAGAGGGCACATGGTTCCACTGATAGATATCACATTTAGACAGATAGCATTTACGGCCACAGTGGCTTTGCATAATAAGCTTCAGCCTTACTGGGCAAACATGAAAAACTGAAAGCACGGAACGCACATGTGCTGTAAATAATCGGACAGGCACCGGTCCCGAACGATAACGCGTCACATCTCAGCAAATAAAGGGCGGACCAGGTGTCGGCACTGCAGGAGCTCTTTTCTGGCATCTGATATTTGTATGTCTTAAACAAACTGCCTCCTGATGGTCCATAAGAAGAGTGTAAGATTACATGCGGACCTGAGTAGCATATCAGAGATGGTCATCTAGTGATTTCTCTCCCTCCCTCTCACTCTTTCACCCCCCTGGCTCCCTCAGTCTGGCAGTCAGAGTGTATCTGCACTCTCAATGGCCTCTGCGGGTGGCTAATACTGGTCTAAAAGCAGGCAAGGGCTGGGGAGAGAGAGAGAGAATGGGGGGTGGGGGGGGGGCAAGAGGGTCAGAAAGAGAGAGAAAGAACAAGAGAGAGAGAGAGAGAGAGAACATGAGAGTCAGAGAGAGAGAGAGAGAGCGAGAGAGAGAGTCGGAAAGAGAGAGAACAAGAGAGAGAGAAAGAGAGAGTCAGAGAGAGAGAGAGAGTGAAAACTAGAGAGGATGAGAGAGAGAGAAAACGAGAGAGTCAGAGAGAGGAAGAGAGAGAGAGAGAGAGAAAACGAGAGTCAGAGAAAGGAAGAGAGAGAAAACGAGAAAACGAGAGAGTCAGAGAGAGGAAGAGAGAGAGAGAGAGAGAGAGAGAGAGAAACCGAGAGAGTCAGAGAGAGGAAGAGAGAGAGAGAGAGAGAGAGAGAGAGAGAGAGAGAAAACGAGAGTCAGAGAGTCAGAGAAAGGAAGAGAGAGAGAGAGAGAAAACGAGAGAGGAAGAGAGAGAGAAAACAAGACAGTCAGTCAGAGAGAGAGAGAGAGAGAAGGACAGACAGAGAGGAAGCGAGAGTGTGTCAAAGAGTGAGAGCAGAAGACAAGTGTGAAAGTAACAAAGTGGACAGAAAGAAAGAAGGAAAGAGAAAGAACAAGAGGGACAGCATAAGAGAGAGAGAGTCAGAAAGGACAGGAAGGGAGACAGAAAAAGAGGACACAGTGGACGTGTATTTATCCTATACAGGGGGTCCTCAAGTTACAAAACATACGTTCCTACGACAGTGATGTAACACACCCTTGCCTGAGTCACCTACCGATCCTAACACAGGTGTAAAATCATAATCTAGAGCATAAAAACACAACTAAGTCACAGAAAAAGGAAACACTTGTGCTTTTAACAGTCCAGAATGGCGTAGATGAGCGTACCGGGGTGACGCCAACGCCCTCACTCATGTGCCACATTTCTTTATTTGTGTATACTGTGTATTCTTCTGCCATGTGTAACCAAACTAGTTATGAGAGTGGGCACCGTAAACTCCAAACGCTGTAACCCAAGGACCCCTGTACAGAACTGTAAAACCACTGTTATGAATTTACTGTTTTTGTGATGTCACTATATAAATCGACCTATGTAGCCCTGTCCATTTTAGCTTGGACTACTTTTTGAATGAGGCATGGTAAGATGATCAGATATCAGAAAGTAATGCACATTGTGACACAGAAAAATCCCCTGCAGTACTGTGGTACAGTTATAAGTTTATGTGTTGTGGAGTTTGAGCTGTTTCATTCTAAATGATAAAGAGGCTGGAAAAATAAAAAATAAATTGTTTTAAGAACACGAACCTACACCAATGGAATAATCAGACACCGGGAAAAATATAATGAAAGGAAAATGCAGAATATAGGCTCTGTAATTGGTACTGAAGTGGTATAGAAATGCTCTTCACACCTGGCCATCT
>JBBPDC010000038.1:16987980-17003910 GCA_037974485.1 Hemigrammopetersius urotaenia
GTGTGTGTGTGTGTGTGTGTGTGTGTGTGTGTGTGTGTGTGTGTGTGTGTGTGTGTGTGTGTGTGTGTTGCAAGTGCTGTAAATGCACTTGCTCCCTGCGGCCATCAACATCATTTCATGAAATCTAGGCATCTTTATGCAAATACAATTGCATCAAAACAGAAAACGTGGAAACAGATTTAGGAGAAAAAGAGAGGAACAGCAGAAAAAATGAGAGGAATTGCGACAAAAATTATGTATGATAAGGTGGAAAGATGGACAAAGAGCCAGCGGGAGTGAGAGATGAGAGCAATGAAACTGAGTGAAAGAGAGAGGGAGGAGGGCGAGAGAGACTGAAAGACAGGAAGATGGAGAGATAGAGAGGCAGGGAGGGAAAGAGGGAGGGAGGCAGAGACAGAAGGACCGATAGAGATGGAGAAAGTATCTCCTCCCCAAGGCTTAGAGGCCGAGCGTGTGAGAGAACACGATGGCTGAGAGGGAGAACACTGTGGCTGCAGGGGCCGCGGCTGTCAGTCTCTCTCTCCCTGCCAAAGCACAGATCTTTCTAGACCTGACAGGACACTACAGCAGGCCGGACAGCATGACCACGAGCCAGTAACTAGTACGTGCTGAGCAAAAACAATCCAGTGCAGCATCCTCACTCAAACATACTGCTTTACACAGAAATATACACAGAGATCTCTCTGTACTCTGCACTGCACCCAAATGGAAACACAGAGCATTGTACACAACATAAAGAACCTGTTGGCTGTCAAGTGTGGCTAACTGAATTCACAAGGAAAGTCCAACCAGAGTATGTGAGCGGAGCAGAGTGGGAGCGGAGCAAGGCGTGGAACGGCATGATTTTGCCTGGTGTTTGGAGCGGATTTTTTGAAAGTCGGAGCGTCGCGATTTTCTCTCGCTCCGAGAGCGCTCCACTACCACTCCGGCCCATAATTCAACTGCATTAGCTATAGCATGAACGAATTCATGCTACTGTTCTACTAAAGCACGTTGATATTTTTCTCCGAGTATTGTGTATTTGTTTTCACTGAACACAGCTTCGATATAAAATTAAATAAATAATGAAAAATTACAGTAGAGCTTTACTTAGAGACATTTTTTTCATGGAGCGAACATGGAGCAAGGATCAAGTGAGGAGGCAGCGGGGAGGGAGCGAGGAGCGGAAAATGGTAAACCCAGAGCGGAGCTGGAGCGGAGTGAACATGAAATGCTCTGAGCGCGGAGCAGAAATTCCTCCTGCTCCACTCCACTCACATACTCCAACATACTGCTGCAATGTAGGCAGCAGGTTAATGCATTTAGAGGAGGCAATTTGACACTATTTACTGTAACCATGATAAATAAAATCCCAAAACGATATGCAAAACTCAGGGCACTCTCAATTTATGATTAGATTTGTTAATAGGGAAATACCGGAGGAAGTATTATGATGCGAATTACTACCAATGCAGAAATTGGGTAAAAACATTTATACGCCATTATGAATGAGCCCCTGAAATTCCATTAAAATTGGCCATTCACGCATGTACTGGCTGAATTTTGATTGACCATTAGTGGCCATTTTGTCATGTAAGTCTAATGGAACTTCAGGAGATGTGAGCAAGTGTAAGCACACCAAATCTCACATTTTTAGCTTTAGTGATTCTTGAGAAAAATTAGCAAACTAAATACACAAATGAATGTGCCAGGGTACGGTGCCTCTTGCAACAGATTATGTGTAATATCTGGCTATCTATTTGAACACAGAGCTAGCAGTTCTAACAGTCTTGCAGAGATACAGCTTGCATTTTGTAGCCTCCTGAAAAATGCGAAGATGATCTAGTTATGTATTATGAACATAGATATTGCCTGCATTTCTAAAGGTTTGAAGTATTGTGAAGTTATCGTTTTGTAATTTTGTGCAGTTACTCATCCATGAATGCAGGTTTACTAAGCAACTGGAACAGCAGTAATGATATTCATATTTACTGAACTGGTAGCTATAATTGTACTACAAAGAAATGTGGTTTGCAAAATGTGTACCAAAATAATACATGTTGTGAAATTACCATGTATAGTTATGCTTTTAAACATTTTGGGTATATTTTATTATTTTACACGGAATAATACTCTTAATTTCAATAATACTGAAAATGTTAACGCTTTTTAATCATTTTTTTAAATGATAGTAATAAGACCATTTCAACACTTTGCGACCCTTCTGAATGCTTTTAAATGAAGCATAACACTTTCGCAGATGTGTCTTATTTGCTTAACTTTAAGTAGCTTGAAAAGAACAACTGAAAAAGCCTCCCGGACCACAGACTAAACCTTTTCGCTCTCCTTATGGGCAGCAGGTTTATTTCCACAGAACTTCCCAATTAAGTAGGAGGGGAAGTTTTCACTGGAGGCTCGCTCTTGCTCCGTGACCTCGCTTCAAGTTGAGCTGCCTGGAGATTTGAGCAACTTAATTTAGGTGGTGTCCCATCGGACCTGAAGGGCGATGTCAAACGTATTCACCATCTGCATTCGCACGGGCCTCTTATGAGCAGCCCCCTCTTTTTCCGAGTGCTGAGTCAAGGCCTGTTACTGCATGCTCAATCAGAACTAAAGCATATTTTTGCCTCTACTGAACCAGATGTAAGCCTTTTTCCTGCTACAGAAACAATAATTGCTAGAAGCTGCCAAATTCACACAAAAACAGCTTATGTCAAGCAAGGTTTGTTTAACATTGTCTTTGTCCTTGGTTGGAAGGTGTCTGGCACATGCAGTCATCCACCCTCAAAGAGTAGCTCCACGAAACATGGCGTGTCCCCCCCGAAATTCTCTGGAAACAGCCATAACACGGTTCTTAATTAAGCCCAGAGCGAGAAAAGAAGGGCAGAGAAAGAATGAATGAGGGACAAAGTTCCCATTTCTGCATCCAAATTTGAAGATTTCCATCACATCTCGTCTCGACTCCTGATTAATGCAATCTCTTCATGAGCAGGACAGAAGACAAGAGATATCAGCTCAAAATGAGCCTGAAACTCCTATTAAATGCTAATCTCTTCCTGCCCGCTCCCCTCACAGCTCCGAGCCACTCAGAGGAAGGGAAGACTCACACCCAGAATAAATTGCAGAACACACCAAGAGCAATTCAAAGTTTAATAAGAAGTATATTAAGGCCTCATCTTCACTATTAAACATTATAAGTGAGTGCCTAATGTCGTTCGCCTTGCAAATTGAGTCTTGGCCACCCGAATTGGAAGTGTCTGATAAAGCAAATTATGAAAATTGTAATTCAGTTAATGTAATTCCAAAACAATCCGCATGTGCAGCAGTTGCTCGGAGAGCCGGAGAAAAAGCAATGAAGGTGGTTCGGCTGCCAGCCCAATGTCAGCCAAGCTGTCAAGGGGACCAGGTGTAGCTTAAAATTGACTGAAATTTAAAAATTTCAAGTGCCATGTTCAAAAATTTGAGATGTCGGACGTTTCTCCTCGCTCACTACGGCAGTGCTTTGCTGATATATTCCAAGAGAACTGGAGGCATGTTTTTTGGCCCGGCTCTGATGGCTGAGTGAAGATCTGAGAGGGACCAGGCAAGTGGTCAGGAGGTTGGATTGGTGCTCTGCATTCTTGGAGCAAGTGATAAAGTGATGAAAGGGGAGTGAGGGGAAAGTTATCCATGAGGGTCCCTGCACTCTCTACTATTAAGTGTTCCATTGTCACACTGGGGAGCCACGCATATGCTTAAAGCTTCATAATGAGGGCCGGGAGTCTGACTATAATACTGTTGCCATGGTAACAGAGTGCTGACTAAACCACTGCAGCACTGGGGCCAGACATGCGATGCATGGGAATGGGGGTCCGCATACAGACCCCGACCTCCTCTGCCCATGGACAGACTCACAGAGAAAAAGCAGAAGCCTTGGACTTTGACACTCTGAGACTATAAGGCACTTTCTATTGTATAGTCCCATCAACACCAAGGTCTGTCCAGAATAGGTGAGGCCATTTATAGCGTCCGTATTAAACCTTAAATCTTAGCAGCGTGGCAGCCACTAGAGCCAGGGTGAGAGAATGACCACTGCAGTGACCTTCTCTTTCCGAATCCACCACCCCACTGAAGACTCAGAAACTGCTTCGACTTGTTAAACATCAGTTATGTGCGGATTTTATCCGAATGCGAGCACATGAGCACACAGCAGCTGCCTGTGGTATAAAGCAGAATGACCAGGCTAATAAAAGAGGAGCTGTAATGTATTGAGCAGGACATGCTGCTGTAACATAGCGCCACAGAAAAAAGGAGGAAAGAAAACGAACCACAGTGAGGAGGCTCAAAAACCACAACAAACCAATTTCAGGGCAAACAGCTGAGAGGCAGGTTGAAAAAACAATGTGAGTTAAGCAGATCTGACATATTCAGACCACTGAAGAGAACAACAAAAAAACATTTCCCAGAATTCATCAGTAAAAACAGCTAACGCAAGACAATCCAGTTGAAACAAAGCAAGAGCTGTCAGAAAATATGAATTTTATTGGATGATGTTTAATGTATACTTGATATGAAATAGAAGGCAAACATATACACTTGGTTAGATACAGCTACCTTGAGATCTGAACCTGATTTTCTGAAAGCGTGTCGGATTCAGGTCGGGTTCAAAATTCATGTTCGGGTTCTCACTGTCTACCTTACCCTTCTCGTATGCAAAAATTTCCAGCTGCTTTAGTTTTTTTTCTCCTTCCTTAATATTTCATCACCCTAAAACAGCTAAGTTGAGATGTTTGAGTCTCACACTTATGTTGTTTACATGCTTTAACACCAAGGTCCATGAGAATTGCACTTGGGAGAAAAACTAAAAGTAAACAGCAGATAAACACAGATTAGTGCCCACAAGAAGGTGTTTATAATTTATTTTCCCAGCCAAAAAGACCAGCGTTATCCAGTCAGGTGTTATTTGGCACTTCAGGTGATGGTGAGCCTGTTCACGTCAGTTTTGGACAGAAATGTTTAGACTCAAATGGGTTTTGGACTCAAAACTGGATGGTGTAGTTCAGTTCAGGTTAAGTTAGGACAAATATTTGTTTGTTTGGGTCAGAAGATTCTAAGGCCATATTTGGGTTCAGACCAAAACTTCAGTTCCTATTCAAGCTCTACTACCTTGTGCCCCCATTAATAAGGTGTGGTATATTTATTTTAGTGCCAATAATGTAAGTACTTATAACCTTCTCTATATATTCTCTATATAAAAGTCACCTTTTTCATAACTGTACCCCGCTCTGCCCTTTATCACATGACTCTACCACGATAAATTCTGCACAGAACAATATATACAGTAATAAAATCATGGATGATGTTTTGTTTATAGTGTTATTTCCAGACTTAATAACACACACAGGGTCAGATTAAAAAAAAACATGTTGGAGTGTTTAGTCTTGTGTGTTAGCATAGAGCTGCTTAATAACAGAGGGTAATTTGTGCTGACTTAAGAGTAAATTAATCATGAGGCACATGAACAGGCGGGAAGCAAAAATATGCTAGTGCCATATTGTTCATGGCGTATTTATCAAGGTCAGTTCTGTTAATCAAGAGTGCAGCAATGCAATCACCGCAAGTTTCCTCCCGCAATCGGATGCATGGATTTCTGCAAGTACCATGGCTGATCGCGTGAGCGGACAAAGGAATCCTTCAAGATACTTCTAGGAGCCAGAACCAATCAGCTCGAACTCCACTCTAATCCAAAGTGAACTCTTTTCAGATCCATCGTCCTAGCAAAAGCTACAGACGTGCCATGATAGTATTGCCTACTCATCACTCATTATTTCTCTATATAGCTGAGATTCAGCTGGGAAATTACCCCACTTAATCAAAATCAATCAGATGTCATGGCTGCGCATGAATTCCACACTAATGTTATGACTTATCCAAGCATTAGAGGACCACCATAATGATCCAGCTGAGCTTTAACACATTGATCCCCTTCTGCATTGCATTCGGGCATCATTTGCCTAAGCTTTGCCGTAATGAGCTGGATCTTCATGTCAACTAAAGGCAAGGATAGTAAATGGCAGCCAAATGTTGCGGGTTCAAGGTTTTTGGGTACAGTAAGCGATTTTCCTGTAGGGCAAAGATACTTGCTGAAGCTACCTTAGAAATTTTGCATGACTTAAGTATACATCCATGAGCAAATTAAGAGGGGTGGGTAGGGTTAGGTCTGTTGCGATCATGAAATTGTACCGTCATATAAACAGGTGGGGAAACCCTTAATCAAGTAAATATTCTCATGAAAATACTTATTACAGTATTCGGCTCTCTACAGAACTGCAGCCGTATTTAACACAATAAGGACACATGGACTGAGGGTCAGTGGGCTCTTCTCTTCCTGGATTCTTTCGGTCTAAAATAAAATGATGAACCTATAATCACAAAGTGGTGACCAATCACTAAGCAGTATATAGACACCATCATAATACAAACTAAATACACACAGGAAACCGGAATCTAAATGTGAATGACTGGAAAGTAACAAGAAAGTTGCGTTACTTACTTAATCATAAATATTCCATACAAAAATGGAAATCTGTCAAAAATGGAAGTCTTACTTGGATTTACATGTAACTGAATCATCTTTTGCATTTGCACTGAGGCATCTCTCTGTATGGAATATAGTTTAGTTAGGCGTTTACATGACCCTTCAGGCTTTTTCCCATACCCAATCCTGTAATTGTGGCCTGTATTCGACTGATACCATTACTGAGTATCAGATCAGAGAGGCACACTCCTAGTTTTTATAGTCAATAGAAAAAATAATCACAGAAATGTCTGTCTCAACAAATGAGATTTCTGCTTTCCTTAACTTCAACCCATGGAAATATGATGCACACAATTCTGAGGCAAATGTAAGACTGTGCAAGCTAACAACTGTGGAAAGATGATTATGCAGTAATTGCAACAGGCTTAGGTGGGGTAAAATAACAGGTCTGAGACTACAGCTCCTCATGGATGTGCTTTGTTGAGTTTTAAAACATGACTTTCTTTTTTAAGTGGAAACTGTAGGATCAAGATGCTAACCGCTAGCCTCTTCGCAATGCCGGTGTCATATGCTAAGCTGACTCTGCTGAATGTACTTGACAGGACTGAGACAGCTTCACTCTTCTTGGTTTAACTATATGCACACAGACTGACACAGCCAGTGCCTGGAGGCAGCTATAGCTTCTACATGTGTGTGTGTGTGTGTGTGTGTGTGTGTGTGTGTGTGTGTGTGTGTGTTTTCCATTTTATGCTCCCAAAACTGACACTTATAAGACTCATGCAGAGGCTCACAGCCTTTTTAATAACTTACATGGGCTTACAATCACAGACTTTCCATCAGCATCAATGGGTATGATGTACTATGACCTCACATCTAAAACTAAACTTAAAAGAGAGATTAGTTGTGCCAGAAGATGCACAGAAGCATGCAGCGTCCTGCAGTAAGCTTAGCCTACATCTTCACCATGCTCTGTCTCTGGAGGCCATTCCATAAACAACAGTAGGATAATCAGTGGCAGATTCCTGAGTGCTTGGGGGATGTTAAACCCCTTCTTCCAGCACGGAGGAAAAAATATCAAGACTCAAGACTAACAAGCTGATGAATATTTACAAGTGCTTGCACCTAGATTCAAGCCGAAAACACAATTTTCATTCCCATCTGACACAGTCTATCATCCATCAAGTGATTTGTTTCAACTGCAAACTGCCTCTGAGAGGAACCTGTTTCCCCTGTCACATTCAATTAAAAGCGCGCTTATTCAAGTAGGTTAGGATCAATTAATTAGCGGCAAAAAACCATTAGTTTCACGCAAACTACTCACCAAGTATAAACAATCATTCCCACAATTGCTCCATTAAACCAGCTGAAATGTTTGCTTTTATTCTAGGTTAAAAACCTCCAGGCGAAAGGGAGTCCATCAATAAACAAATTAATTATGTCACTTAAAAGGACCGACAAGTGAAAAACGATGACAAAGGGAGATGATCTTGATTTGGGGAGGGGGAGGGGGTGTTCAAGGCATGTGATCAATTTTAGTTAAGCACAGCATTAACAGGCTCACGCAAGCAATACGCACATGTTCATGGACCCCAAGGCCAAAGTGTCCTTGTTACCTGATGCTGAAAGTGCAATGAAGAGTGGTTTATAGATATTGTGTGATTTCCTGCATTAATCTGTAACAAATTAATGATCCAATCTCATCTAATTGCTAATCAAACTGTTATGTTTAGAAACCTAACCCACAGGGAAGAAAGGAAAGGCATGAGTTTAGCTTTGAAAACAAAAAAATGGATTTCCATTAGTTAAAAGCTGGAACATTTTGTATGCTGAATCGAACAGTCGTATTTTAATTCTTCAGATTATTACCCGCACGATACTTCAAAAACAAAGAATGAGCAAAAGAGCATTCTAGCTTTCTAAAAAAAAAAAGATGAAAAGAAAAGCATAGAAAAGAACAGAAAAGAAATTAATCAGTGGGAGCTATGTAGGGGGTTCACTAACAGGACATCAAAGTATGTTCTGATGTGCACCAGATAAGTCCTTCAGAGTGGTGGGAAATGGGCAAAAGAGGAGATGAAAACACCCCTCGCTGAGCCAGCCAGTTAAGCAATGCAAAGGCCTCAGAGACGGCAGGCTTGCTTGTCGCCCAGGTTGGGTGGCCTCTGTAATTGGACGAAAGCTGTGGGGTAGAAGCCTGAGGCGCTCGCATTACTCTGCCTGTGTGGATTGAAGACAAAGCTACTAAACAGTGTGACTATAATGCCCAGTGCAATTTAGATAATGGGATGTCTGAACACAATGTAGATAACAGTGCTGTCATGATTATGACCAACCTCAATTCTGGTTCTGTGATAGGAATCAGAGTTGACTCCAATAGTCAAACCCACACAATAGTTTAAACCTGATCCCAACAGCAGCAGGCAAAAAAAAAAATTGCACTAATGAACTACTAAGCACAAACCACACCATTGTCATTGATTGTATGAAGGGCAAGGCATCTTGACATTTTAACATCATGCTCATGCTACCCCCTCAGCTGCTTTTGTCAATTTATATTGATTCGACCTATTTGGCCTTACAAAGGCAATTTGGAGGGCTAAGGCCTTCTATGATCTCAGCTGACCAAGTGTTAGCTAAACTGAATCTGATTCTCCTCTTTCCACTTCAGGCACTACAAAATGCTTTTTTTCTGCACTGCCCAAACAAAAAGACAGTGTACTAGTGCATCAAGTTGTGAAAGGGTAATATTTTTAGACAGGCTTTCTAGAAAGTCTGATCAGACACAATAATATTGATTATCTAGATTCTAGATAATTTATCAAAAAAACGGACTAACTGTCTAAAATAACCTGTCAGTGGACAGGTTATTTTAGACAGTTAGTCCGTTTTTGATAAATGGAAAAAGATTTGAGTGACTTTAGGAAGGACCCAATTGTGATGGGTAAATGACTAGGTCAGAGCATCTCCAGGTGCTGCAGGTTGCCAGCCTGCAGTAGTCAGTATTTACTCAAAGTGCTATAAGAAAGGACAACCATGGGCCAGCAATAGGGTCATGAGTGCACAGTATTCAATAATATGCATGGGCATCTTTTTCGATCTAAGAGAAGAACAACTCCTTGGCAGCAGTAGCAAAAACTGCTGAAAAAGTTAATGCTGGCTATGACTGATAGGGTCAGAACACACAATGCTTCATAGCTTGCTGTGTTTGAGGCTATGCAGAATGTCAGAATGCCCAGGCTGACACCAGTCCCCAGGCAATCACTATGTAATCATCAAAACTGGATCATGGAGCAGTGGAAGAAGATAGTCTGGTCTGATGAATCACATTACTTTTGCATCAGATGGACAGTCGGGTGAATGTGTGTCACTTTATAGCAACAGCATTCCCTAGTGGCAGTGGCCTCTTTCAGTAGGATAATGCCCAAGGCTACACAGCTAAAACTGTTCAGGAATGGTTTGGGGAACATTTAAGAGTTTAAGTTGATGTTGATTTAGCCTTCAAATTCTCCGGATCTCAATCCTATCAATTGTATGTGGGATGTGCTATACAAACTAGCCTGTTACAAGGAGGCCCCAGCTCATTAACTGCAGAACCTACTGCTAATGTCATGGTGCCAGAAACTACAGCGCATCTTCAGAGGTCTTGCAGAGTCCGTGCCTCAGTCAGTCAGAGCTGTTGTACTAGCAGTCAAATGGAGACTCTACATCCACTATTGTCTTAAAAAACAGAACACAAAGTAGGAGATAATATTAGATGCATACAAACAGTTACTGCTCTCATAATCCAGTTCTAGTTGAACTGCTAAAAGACAGAACAAGCTCGTAAAAGACTGCATGTATTTAAAACTATGTGCCTCTGGCAAGGAGAAATTTAGGAAATGCACTCCCTAGAGAACAGGCCCAAGTTACTATGCAACGTCCTTTTCCGTAAATGATTATTCTGATATGGAACTATTTATGTGCTTAACGGATGCCCTGGAAGAACAAATGGTTGCAGTGATAAGGAGTCCCGCTAAACCTAATGACTGTGACACATTCGCATTCGCTGATAAACTATTCCACTGACACAGTGCACGAGACATGCTTCTGGTTCAGTGATGAGATTTTCTCACTAAAGCCAGAAACACAATGTTTTGGCCACAGCCCAAATGTGAAAACACAGACCTCATGTGATGGGGTGTTAATATGATGGGGACTTGCGAGAGAGGGGAGAGAGAAATAAACAGAAAACTGAGCCGGGGGGCACAAAAATCATTCAAAAGAGTAAAGCGGCTAAAGGATGCAAAGGTTTTTTTTATAAAATGCATGATTTCAATGAAAACACATCACTGTTAATGATTTTAAATGCATCATGTGCACAAACCAGTGCAAATGCCTGCTTGTTGATGTCAGGTAATGAACAAATATCCAATTCCTCTGATATTAATCCACTAAACTGAGCGCCGTGGTGGGCTACAAAAGGATTATGTTTGTCACTGACCAAAAAAAAAAAGAGAAAGTGACTAGCGCTTTGAGAAGAAAATGGACCCGTGCTAATTGCTTTTCGGAGTCACCGTGGTAAAAACTGTGAGAAGCAACAAAAAAGGGGGCCGGACTGGAGTTCAAGCTATAAAACCTAATTATACCTCACAAAAGCAGCCTGTTCCATTTAGAATAAAGAAACCCAGAGCAATAACGGCTATGCCATTAACAATTAGTCTCCACTGCACCTAATTAGATGGAGGAGATAAAAAAAATCACAGGTTCTAAATTTAAACGGTGAGTCTCATATATTCTGTGGAGCTCGATACTCTCTGGTAATGACATCAAAAGAACCCCAGCACCCAGAGATTGCTTGAGATCGGTCACTGAATGGGTGCACGGGGGCTACATTTGCTTGCCAGCTTAATGGTAATAAACTCCTTTAGCCTGAGCTGGCCAGGGGTTATAAATGGCCGGTCCCCCTGAGGGTAAGCAGCCCTAAATGGTTATTCATTCCATTCTAGACCGAATGGGCTGAGGCTAAATTGGGAAATGAATCTCCAATTAAACTTTGGCTAATGCCCGCATGCTGTTTACTAAATTAAGCAAGCTCGAAGATCTTAGAATTGTCTCGGCTTATCTAGGGCTCGCGACTTAAAGGTGAGCATTCTGTTGGTATAATTAATAAGATTCATGCTATGAATCATTAAAAGGGTCTGCTGGTCTGGAGCCACCTGGCAAGCATGTATTAAATATCATCCTGCTCTCCACCTCTTCTTAACCAGGCTATAACTATTTCATGCAATATATAAATTACCTTAGACTTTAGACATCTCAAAAGATGAACTTATACAGCAAAGGAAAGCACACAAGGCCTTTTATAATAATGCATTTAACCAACAGGTGTACAAAATAATATATAGACTATATTAAAAAAATATACTTCATCAGAGTCACTGCTGCTTCAAAGAATGGATGTGAACAATCAGTACATGAAAGAAAAGCTACACGTATTTTTTGTCTGGTCTTGCTATACTTGTAAATGGAAGTAAATGGAACGGAAGTGCGTCGGTCACTCAGGTATTACAGTAATCAAAACAATCATGAGGAAGCGAGTCAGCTGGCCAGAACAAGTGCTCTGTACTGCCACTTAATCAATACAGCACCGACACCAATAAAGCCTTGTACGGGCGTTGCGCCTTGCTTAGCAAACAGTCATAAGACATGCCTGTGGTCCTTTTAAAGGCCAGCAAATTAAGCAGAGAGCTTCCACGCCCTTCCCTACTCAAAGCATAAAGCCTTCTTAATGTTATATTGAGGGCGTGGGTGGGTTTAGAACACACACTCATTAAAGTCTTGATTGGTCACGGATCCAGGGAATGTACGGTGACCGCATAGCGTAAAGTTGTATTCACACATCCCTTCACCATGCGCGCCTGAGTGGCCATTTTCATTTGGCAGCCAGGGACATGACCAGATTGTCTCTTCAACTTCTATTTAGCAGGCGGCCCCTTCAGGTTGTTTTCACTCAATTTATTGCAGGGGGGCCGAGGATGTTGCATTAGTGTCTGGCAGAGAGACACATGCCAACCCTCCTCGTCAGATGCGCATGTCCATATGGAATATTTGGAAAGGCCTCTGAACACGGTCTGCCCTGGCCAACACCACCCACTTCCATTTGCTCCCATTTTCTCCTTTCCTGAACATGGCTAGGAGTGAGAAGACGGCTCACGTGCCCTTCCACTGGTGCATTTCAAGGGACTGAGAGAATGAGTGGGCACAGAAGGTGTAAATGGAGAGAGGCTCGGTCTCCCAGTCATGGCCTTGTCCTACAGTCGTGTGATGAATGTGCCACCTGTTCTACTCTATGCTTTGTCAGATTATGTCACTCTGTCTTTCATTATAAGACCCCCTTCAAAAACCACAAAGACTCCGGGAAAAAATAAAGCAGAGTTCAGGAAGAAGCATTCATTTTTGGCTAAGAGGAAAAAAAAGCTAATTCTAAAGCTCTTTCAAATCACAAAGACATTCTTACTTGTGTTCATTTGATAATCATGTGCTTAAAGAGATTAGTTCTGTGAAAATTCTACTATTTTTTTCTACTACTATTATTTTTAACTTGTATGAATGGACCAAACAACAATAAACGAAGGGTTAGCCTTTCAGTATTTCAAATAACTTTACTGAGAAAAAAATTAGTGGGTTCATTAGGCTCCTTTTTCACAGAAGCTATGAAGCCATAAATATTTCAGCCTGTTTAGCATGTCACTCAGTTCAGTCAGGTATTTAAATTTTACTTTACATTTAATTTAATCTGAGCTTTCAAGTAATTGAAATGACATGTGAACGATGTATTGAATTATCTTAATTTGATTATACAATAGAAAATAATTCACAAAGCCAGTTTCTGTTTCACTGGAGGTATGATCACTAGACGATCTATAGAAAGGTTCAGTCAATCAATTCATTTTAATAATGTTTAATCAAGTCTAAAAAAGGTGACATGATTGTGATCGCCCTTTGCAGGCATGTCCTAATACAAAATTTGGAATTTATCTTTACTCTTTAATTATATATACATGAACAGTGACAGCACCAACTTTCAAAGTGCAGTCAGAGGGAGGAATGTTTGTCCCTTAGAGGCTGACATTGTAGACAGTGAACCGGTCCCAACACGGCCCATCCTAACGAGCGGCAACAAGCTCTGAAGCGGCTTGTTATACTCATCCCAAGCAAGAACAACCAGCTCTGATATACCTGACACACAGCACTGAGAGCAAGTCCCCAAAAATAGCCCGCAGAACAAAAGGGTAGCAGAAAGTTGTACGTCAGGTTTCTGCGTTGGCATCTGCAACAGCCTGCGTGTCAGCCAGCTTACCCCTGGTAGCACAGCTATTAGAGCCCATTAATTAATAACTGTCAGCACTTCTGGGCTATCGCTGAATCCTTTGTCACATTAACGAAACCCTTTACTAATCGACTCTTAACTGAGATGATCACTAGAGATTGGCTAATTACCTTTTAATGTATGCACGCTGAAAAGACATTAAAAGTGGCGCAAGCCAGTGACAAGGATCAAGAGACAGATGTGCCGTGTTAAAATACTGTGGCCTTCCTAATTAAACACCAAAAACTCAACAAGATTCCGTTCACTCTGAAGGAGCTCAAAGTCAAAAAAGGGCCGGAAGACCCTAAATAACACTAACAATCCATTATCATAGACAACAATACTGACAAAACAAACAGAAATAATGATAATAATAATGATAATAGTGATAATTACAAGCCAGTGTCCAGTGCAGGTGAAAATGAACCATAATAATATGGAAGTACAGAGGTTTGAAAGGAAGTGGTATAAAATCATTCTTGGCTGTTCCTGGCCTTTCTTGGAGCACACCCTCCCACCCCAAAACACAAAGACACACACACGCACGTACACACACACACACACACACACACAAGTAAACACGTGCCCATGCTTTCCACACATACCCTCCCACCAGGCTCCCCCATGCATCCAACACACACACACACACACACACACACACACACACACACACACACACACACACACACACACACACACACACACACCACAAAACAGGGGCGACCCTGGCCGCAAACCCGGCTGGAATATAATAGATAATTTGGCCAGTAAATGGCAGGTATTATAGGAGTCATCTCCACTTGGAGGCATATGATTTAGAAAGACACTCTGGTAATAGCTTTGCAAATTTCCTCTGCCATTTGACATCGGCTCACCACACTGGAACGTGGGGGGAAAAGGTTAGAAGTCAATGACTATCCATCAAAACATCAATCTCCCTTTATTCTCCTCTCAGCTCTTAAATACCAGACACAGACAGAAAGCACTGCTGTGTTTCCACTCTTCCTCCCCAGACTCAGTCTGGCAGGTCAGGGTGGTGCCAGCTGCAGTGGAGAGAGAAGTTTGCCCTTTTCCGCTGCTCAGAGACCAGTTTTGTACTCGGTCTTATTGCTGTTAGGGTTGCGGGCAGGTTAGGAAGAGCTGGATGTTGGCTGTCAAAGAACTGACTCCTATTATTTTGTGATATGAACACCATAGTTATTATCCATTTACGCTATAATTACAGCTTAAAGAGTACAGTTTTAATTTTCTAAAAAATAAAACAGCAGGGTTTTATTTAGCTTCATTTTTTTAGTACTGTGGTAAATAATTTGTCAGAAACCAGGGCACAGGCTTGGCACAATTAATACATGATCGCCTGACCCCAATTATTTGAGATCATCACAATTAAAGCAGAAAACATAAAAACTGACATTTTTACTTTTATTGCATTTAGTTCATAATAATGTTACAATAATGTTGTTGCATTATTTTTATTGTCTATTTTTTATGTTCTATTCTCTTGTTGCACTGAACAAAATAGTGTCTCTTTCAGAATAAATAAAGTTCTTTCTTGTCCAATCTTATCTTAACCCTGATTAGTCTTGACCAATCACTGATGAACTAAGTAAGTTTCCTGAATCAAGAAACCTGCAGTATCAAAAATGTATATAAAACAATGTGGGTAAAAATAATGTGGGCCAGTACTAGACCATACCAAGGATTCACTACTGTGTTTTAAAACATTGCAAGGTATATAATTCTGCCATGTCAGCATGAAAGTTATTCAGAGTGCCTTCTTCAAACAGCCCATTGTTGTAGGGTCTCATTGGTGATGGCAGGGACTGGGAGTACAGTAAACCCCAAGATTTACACTGATCAGGAGTCGCAGATTCAGTCACACACAATACCGCAGAAACTGCAAATATCCTCCGCCTTTTTTTTGAGAAGTGCACTGTATTATTTGGGGCAGCTGGTGGCCTAGTGGTTAGGGCATTTGCCCTGTGACCAAAAAGTCTGGGTTCGATTCTCAAGACCACTAGGCACCTCTGAGGTACCCTGAGCAAGGTACCGTCCCCACGCACTGCTCCCCGGGCGCTGTGTTCGT
>JBBPDC010000038.1:17014655-17042146 GCA_037974485.1 Hemigrammopetersius urotaenia
AGAGAGAGAGAGAGAGAGAGAGAGAGAGAGAGAGAGAGAGAGAGAGAGAGAGAGAGAGAGAGAGAGAGAGAGTTTTTGAATCTACTTTTAGTCACTCAGTACATGTGATGTTGTCGAACTCCAGTTTGTCAAAATCAGAAATGAACATTCACTCCTTCACATTGAGTTCTACTGAGGCTTCTGGGAATTTTTCAGAAAATACAACACTTCTCCTCCTCCCAAGATTCAAGATTATACATCATCACACCCTTGCAGACTACAGAAGAAAAAAGAAACACATCGCAAAATATAATTTTGGTAAACAATAAAATCACAATCATCTTTTATCAAATACTATTCATGGACAGACTATTGTAGGTCGAGGTTTAAAAAAGACCAAAAATCCACCAGCAGAGTGTTTTTCATCTGACGCCTAAAGGCAAGATTTAAAGAGCCCATATCCTGCATGTTTTATGAATTTTATTTTTATCCCAGATCCACATGAGACATTAGTGTGGGATTATGACTCAAAAACATAATTCATTCTTATATTCCCATTATTCACTATATTTTCATCAATTAGAACTAAACAGTCTGTTTTTGTTACTATGCTGTTAGGACAGCTTTATGCAAATGACCTATGTTTTGACTGGCTGTGCCATTCTGTGCCTCAAAAAGCAGTGTGTACTGAAAAGCTCCTGATGTAACTGATGCGGGCTGTGTACGTGGATGAATGTATATTTGTGACATCACAATACCAATGCATTAATAAGCATTAATAATACCCATACGCTGTTTCTACAGGTTGGTTTCCATATACAGACTGCACAGACTAGAGGGTGAACAGTACAGTTTGAAACACTTGACCTGTATTGACACACTATATTAAACTCTTAAGACAAAAAGAGCAAGGAAAATGTGTTTTACTGTGATATGAACGCTTCAACATCTGTTAATCTGCATTAACTTAATAAATCATTTACCAAAGTGGTAAATGTCATTTACCAACATGGCTTCAACACATCGGCAATGACGTTACACACACATTATTGTCAAGCATTGTCAAAACAACATAATACCGTTCACCCACAGTCAATCAGGGTTCGGACCTATTTAAGGCCTCGTGTATAGTTTGCGTCTGTCATGGACGGAACACTATAAAAGGCAAAAGGTAGAACAGCCATTTTATACACATATCATGGCAGTAACAGTGGTGCAGTGTTCCATGAATACTTTTTCAGCGGCTGAAATAAGGCAGAGACAGATAGCATAAGCACTGAAGCACTGCAGAACATTGAGTAGAAAGAGTTCACCTTATGTGCGGTTATGTAACACATGTTCACACATTTTTCACACTGTAGACTAAACATTCGGTAAGTCGATGCTATCAGTCTCCCCATTGGCGTGCACTTTGGGGTTTTGGTGTCAAATCATATTTTTGGCTGTAACAGAAAAAATGTACCGTTAGTCTTCGGCAGAGATCAGGTGAATTTTGCTTCAGCTATGACTCAAACAGTGAACAGGCAGCTCCGACAAATGCAAGGTGTTTAACAGCTAAAGGAGGCGAGCGGATTCCGATTGGCCTGTATTGTAATGGATGTGGCCAGTGGAGGAGGAAGTAGTTGATAAGTGCAAATTAGTTAGAGAACGAAAAGGTCACAGGAAAAGTGGGGGGTGTGGAGGGAGTAAAGCCCTAACCTCTGTGGTCAGAGGGGTTTGGGGGGGCAGAGGTTATGAAAGAACAGGCAGAAGAAAAAGCTGGACCACAGCCATCTCCGCTCCATCTGGCGTCACAGTCCTAGCTGTGATTTTTATTTTTTTTTTTTACTTTTTCTTCTCCAATTATTTTTTAATTGGCGTGGCAGGGCAGGATAAGGTCAAGCCGAGAATGTTCCAGTGGTCTTTTCCTGCTGCAACCTTAACGGTGCACATGAAATGCAGGGCCATGAAGGAACAAGGCGGGATGGGATGTTTGTTGGAGGGTGGACATTATCTCAATGAAGCCATGATCGATTTGGCAAGTGCAAGACAATGGACACCAGATAGCATCTCTTTTAATTGAGATATTAGATTCTGCAAGTATATTGTACGCTCTTCTAATTTAAGAAGCAGCACCGTCTCCCCAGTTAACTCCTCATAGATGTGATCAATTGTGAGCCCCCTTGTTCTCCAACCTGTGACCTGGCAGCAAATCAGAGAGCCAAGGCCTGCACTTTGAGAGAGGAGTGAAAGCATAAGACAAGACACTATAGGCAAACATAATACAGAAGTCCTGCCAACTCTACATATATATATGCGATATCAGATTTTGTACTAAAAAATGACCTGAAATATATTTTTTACTAGTAATACATTTAGCAAAATCCTAGAAGAGAGAGTATATATATATAATATATATATGTATATATAATACTTTTTTGAGAATATTAGCAAACCACTGGAACACATTAATAGTAACATTTGTTATTTAAAAAACACATATATAGTGTTTTGCCTTATTATCAAAAATAACAATAATTACACTGATTTTACTTACAGTGCAATTTTCTAAATGTCAAAGCTTGTCTGTGGGCCCAGATTATGTGGATGCCATGGGCTGATTCTGAAGGAGTTGGGGAGATTGCTGCCTTTTTTTTTTTTTATTTTCATGTCAGTGCATACATACCTCCTTTTCTACATATTTTCTTGCCGGGTTTCCTGGCACATTCCTTGGATATTCTTTTGACTGCAAAATGAATAGAAGACTAAAAAATAACATGGAGCTCCGTTACATACAGTAGGAGCATGCAACAGAACTGAGTGACTGAGACGAGGAGGAAAAGAGGTTAACATGAAGAGCTGCTCTCACTGCCTTTAAATCATCATCATCATCATCATCATCATCCTTATTTTCATTATCATCATTATTACTTTAAATGAGCTTCTCCCTCTATGATCCTATTTCATTGTGCCAGCACACAAAATTTACACATTATAAACTGCTGGCAGAAAAAAGGCGTGAAGGGGAGTCAAGAAGGAACCAGCTTCACCTAAAATGGATGTGCTATTGCACATAGATATGTGCTTGTGCAAGGGATGGCAAGGGAGGTTAGGAGACATGTACAGCCACACTCACACCCACGCTGACACGCGCACACACACACAAACACACACACCCACACTCACACTCTAGCTCCTTCCCACTCAGCCACACATACATACACATAAAAGCAGTGGCATGCACACTGACATGCAGAGGTCATGCTTTTCTAGGTTCACTCGCTACACTCAGCACAGAGGAGATACCAATACAGAGAGATGATGAGACAGGATCGATCCGTCTGTCCACAAAACTCACCATCCTCCGTGGGCACATAGATGTTTAAGAAAAGGCAGTCCTCACTCTGGTCCTGTACATAGGATGACACCACCTCCAAGCTGTTGGTGAACCATACCGGAAGCATGACGTCCGGCAATCTACCCTCTAAAATGGTCTGGGGGCAGACCGGGCCAAACTGAGTGGCATTCCGGATGTCCGGCCAGGTCAAGGGTGGCTCGGGGGGCTGGAAGCGCCTCTCCCCGATAGGGGGTGCCGCATAGGGCACGCCCAGAAACTGGATGACGGGTCCTAGGATCTCATTGTTGAGTTCTTTTTTGAAGCCTCTTAGCTTGCCATAGACCGTGGTGACCACTGGGTCCATCTCGTCCAGCTTCTGTGAGGCAGCTGGCAAGGCCTGCAGGGCCAGGCCCAGCAGCCAAAGTAGGGATGACAGGTCAAGGCCAGTGCTGAGGTTAGGCCGTGGTCGCACGGCTCTCCAACCAATGCGGGGCCTCCGAGCCCACTGAAGGAGCATGGTTCCTCTTCGGCCGCACTGGCTAGCGGCACGCTAATCCCCCCCCACCCGCTGACAGCCAGCAGTGACAGCAAAAGCAGTGCTAGTTTATAATATCCACTTGCGGAAAGGGTGCAATGGAAGCCAAAGTGGCCGGACCTTCAGAACGCAAGGCCGTCAAAACTCTCAGCGGCTCTTCGCGTCGCCAGTATTCCTTCATCCATTTGCTACACGCAGCCAGGCGACATCTCCCTGCGAGATGCGCTATTCATCAGGTTGCAGCCTATCGACAGCACAAATTTTCATCCTGGAGCGGTGACCATTTGAGGCGGGATGTCCGCGGATAAATCACACCGGGTGCTGCCTCGAGTCTATATCCTGCAGGGAATAAAAAAAGAATTCATTAGCATCAAAGCTAGAGGCCAATGGGGAGAGCAACTTTATTGACCAGTACAGTCCTGCATGCACACTCTGAAGCAGAATGTTCTAGAATCAAAGTTTACTGACGTAAAACAGCGTCTATCAGAGCCAATCAGTAAGGTTAGGAAAATCTCTACACATTCTGGAAATGATGCAACTTCAAAAGAGCCAGAGATGATCTCATCTCTGGTAAAAATGATACAGTCTGACTGGCATTAAGGGAATAGTACACAAGGCAGCACACTGTTTGGTAAACTCTGTTTGGTTGAAAAGAGACAATGCAGAGGAGGAACAATCGGTCAGCTTATTAGCAAGGACAAAAACAAACTAAGTCTATAGAGGCTGACATTAATTAGGATCATACTATGAACAAACAACATCAGAAATAGCTTAACAAAAAAACAACACATTTTTCAAATGCCTTCTTAGACAACAAAATAATGAGGGCACTTTTTCCGCATATTATACAACATGATACTATTGTTTCTGTTCAAATACTGACACTGATTGAATACTCTGGATAGTAGGGGACTGCTGTTTGGGTAATATGTTGGGGGGTTTTTTTGTTTTTTTGGGGGGGGATGGTAAGAGAAATTATCATGTGGCTACCAACCAACAAACAACTTCACTTTAAGTTTTGTGGTGCTGCAAGCAATTCTGTGGAATTCTTATTTATCTAATATGATATCAGCTATTTTTTGGTCCTTAACAGAAAACAAATGAATAATATGGCATCAATAACTGCAGATGGTAGTGGTTCAATAGTTCTGAAGGAAAACTGAAATCCATGGTCTATGGTTCATCTTGTGGTGCATGCGATATGAGGCAAAGATTTTTTCTGTCTCTAAGTGAGCGCCCTATTTGATGTTCAGTGGTCATCAACTCATCAAGATTAACCCATGGTATAAAATTCCAAGCAGACAGCAATTCGACATTTCAAATCACGCAGTATAAAAGCTGAATAAAGAAAAAAAGGCAAAGCATTGTGAAGAACTAGTAGAAGCACATTGCACTATGATTTAGGGTTGCAGGGATTGACCAATTGACTATTAACCGCAGTTAAGACTTCCCCAACACCGCCAAAGAAAAAAAAAACCCAATAAACAAGTGGATCATGGCATAAGCAGAAGCAGAACCAACCACCACAGAGACTGCTGTATATCCACCTAGGAAGTGCTTGAAGTCTCCTGTGTGTGAATATTTTGGATACCCAAAAGATGCTAAAGCTACTAGCTACTACAAAAGCTAGATACTAGCGTCCCCTCTGAGAGAGTGTTCAGCAGTAATGGCAATATTCATTGTTCAAGGCTGCGCTCAGAAAATGTGAACATGCTCCCCTTTTTGCTCTTCAGCTTGGACTGATCTGTTAAAGCTCTTGTGTAGACAGGTTCTTTGGACAGGTTTTACAATCTTTTCTTGTTTTTCTTTTATTATCACAGCATTTTAACTGCATTTTTAAGTGAAACCTGCATTTTCAAGTTAAAATGTATGTTCAAGTCATCAGGGAGGCCTGAGTTCATTTCTCTTGCTAAAAAAAAAATGTGTCAAAGGAGCTGGATGTGTTTACAGAGCAAGTTTACAGCTTTAAATATCATCTGTTTGCCCAGAGATTACTTGAATTTGTTTTACTTTAACTTTTTTGACTGTGGCTCACAGACTTACAGCCTTACAGACGGTTACAGAGGTTACTTTTATTTAACAAATTCATTTTTCTAAGCAGTATCTCTGGAAAGCAGAAGTAAATAGCTTCTGAAATTCAAAACCTTTACAGAATGTGTTTGTGTGATTTATAAATGTTAATACAGTTGTGAAATCAAATCACGTAAAATAACTGTGATAATCGTGAAACCGTGATTATTTCTCAGACTATAATCGTACCCTCACAATTTCTAATCGTTGCAACCCTATTAAGATTACGATGGTTCTTTTAAATGGTGAGGTTTGCTTCAGTTACAACACTGATACACAGGAAATTTAAAAGCTAGTCTCCAACACAATTTCTGAAGCACACACAAGTGAGCAATTGGATGATGTGCTCAATGATGCTTCTGGTGTATGGAACTAAAGAACCATTATTATTCTTCTAGCCTTTATACCTCTAGCAGATGGGCATGCAGATGCAGCAATGACTACATTTACTCGCGGCCTTCATTTAGCATGACCAATAAATACATTTCCACTAGTCCCACAGCAACACAATGGGGTTTAAGTTCTCCAACAAAGGGCTGCTTGTGTTGAATATTACTGTACAGTCACAAACAGTCCGGAAATCGCTTTCCTCACAGTTTCACATTCAGCAGATTATTTGCTCTCTGACACAGAGAAGTCTGCATTTCCGAGCAGCGTACAGTAGAATCTATGTCTGAACTGAGATGGCTGAATAGCAGCAAATCCAAGAATCTGCTCTTTGGCCCCAAAATAACAGATCCTTCAAAAGGATCTTGTGATAATACTGGTCAGAAATATTTGAGGGGGTGTTCATTTCCACAATTTTATATTTATATTTTGGAAATGATGAAGGTGGGTCTGAGAGTGTCATGTGACTAGTTCTGTCTGGCCTCGCAAAGGAAGGTGACTATATAGAAAAGTGACGTAATATGTTCTTGAAATTCTTAATAAATTGAGTTAAAAAAGTTAGAAAACGTTTTGAATGTCCCTCATTTGTCACCATGTGCAAATAACTATGTAGCTTCATGTTGGCACCTGAAAATCCTGAAAGAAGTTTGGTTGTGCCATCATGGTCAAAGTAATTTCTCAGTGTCTTTAAGGGTATCTCTAAGGTGACATAACAGTACTGGTGGTAAGCTTTCTCCTCCAAGCATGCTGAGCTGTTAAATGTTGTTGCATTGGGGGAAGCTTGAAAAGATGCAATGGCTGGCATCACATGACTTGGAGCATCACATGACTTGGAGTAAACATCAGGTTTAAGAGGAAAAAACATTTAAGCTTGATTACTTAGTAATCATTATATGTTCACAACATATCTGTCTTCCAGAATTAATTTATATGCTCTACTTCAAGTTAATCTTATGAAGTTATCAGATGCTTAAGTGCATCTCACTCAGAGCCTTGGAATTATCGCCTGATTTATCTGCATCTGTCTATGACCATACTATCATATTTTGGCCTGGTTTTGGCTTCCGTCACCTCACTTAATATTTCAATACCAACCATGTCTATTGACAGGAATGGACAAATGATATGCAACGAAACAAAAGCAAGTCTATGCTCTGAAATAATTAGGCAAACAAATAAACAAAGGCATGAAATGAAAAATCCACTGCATTGATTGTGTACTGTGTTGCTAATGAGACTATAAACTGCTGGGAGTGTTTTACAATAGAGAAGCATAAAAACTGCACCCAGGCCCCAGCAAAAGCCTTTATTTCGTCATGTCTGGCAGCCGAGCCAAATGTTTGGGCCGCGGCTGTGCAAATAAAAAACTGATATTTTTGGCTCTACAATGCAGTCTTTATAATGAGAGAAAGTGTGTCACAGATGATATGGAGGGGGAGAGCAGGTGGAGGGGGAGAGAGAGAGAGAGAGAGAGAGAGAGAGATGTAGAGCTCGGTGTCTAAAAGAAAGCACTAAGATCTCACCTTTTAGTGAAAAAAATCTTCAGGTATAGAACACAAGGTTTCATGCTCATTGCACTGCTTTATGTACAGTATGACAGAAACAGAAATTTTTTAAAAGAAAGTTTTCTCTATAATTGTTTACAGCCGTCTTACAAGTATTATGCTGAAAGGCATCGGAGAGGCAGGTTCCTACAGCTGTTTGTTATAAGTGATGCCAAACACATGTGTTATATTAAACGGCCAGCAATATCTAACCAGAAAATCTAAAGTAAATCGAATGGAACGCAGAGAGTCTGGTATCCTTACGAGCTTTTATTTGCCAAGACTCCAGCCTCACTCAGGCAGAACCACAAGCTGTCTGAGTCTACACATAGAAACCCCTGACGGATGTTTAAAAACCAGACAGAAATTCCATCATCAGGAGGAATTCTCATGGAACACCACACTTGCTAGGTTAGTTTAGGATTATCAGGTTCACTTCCACTCGCTAGTTGCTCAGACTCAAGAAAGAAAACTTTTTTTGTCTTTCCCAAACGGGCCCATCACCACTCTTCTATGCTCATTACACATACAAGCTTTGGCTGAAGCACAGTGTGAAAAAATAAAATTATCAAATAAGAACAATAACCAAATAATCAAGAACAAAATAATCTGAATAAAGAACCAAATAATCAGAATAAATAACCAAATAATCAGAATAAATAACCAAATAATCAGAATAAATAACCAAAAACAACTTGACTGAAAGTGGACAGTTGTAAGCTTTTTCTTTCACTCTGCTAAACATAATTGCTTCAATGGAGTGCTGTGGCAAGTATGATGGACGTACAGAAGAAGCCCACTCTCACCTTCCATTGACTGGTTTTGTCTAGACCTCAATATGGCAAAGCCTCCAAAAGAACACGATAATGGAAGCTGAGGGAGTTGGGGGCCAGAATGAGACAAGGGCTCTATTTGGGGGTTAAAAATGGGGGTTTGGGGGTTAAAAATTCTTTTTAACAATCAATCAAGACCCCACGCCTCAGTAACAGGCTAACTCAACAGAAACTCATAAGTTGTTTCTGAAAAGTGAATCAGCTATTTTGTAGTGTTGTCCAAAATTCTAACCGTCAGTTTCACCCACTAGTGCGCTACAAAATTGCCACGCCACATCCAGACACTGTACACTACATGAATACGCATATACCATCACGCACTGCGGGTTTCTTTTACCGTGCCCTACACAGTGGACGAATGCACTATTCAGACACACTCTACACTACTGTTATCCCGTGAAAGTCAAGAAGAGGAGCGAGGCGGAGGGAGGAGAGACGCGATCCGGCCCAGCAGAAGGGATTCCGTGCCGGCCCAAAGTTAACTGGCCAGCCCAAAATTGACAACGGCCCACCGGGAAAACGCCTGGTAACGCCATTCCAGCTCTGGTAGTGTCCCTCAGACGGGGGGGTCTATCTGTCCCTGTGTCCACCAGACCCCGCCTCATGTGCGGGCTGTGTGTGAACTAGAGAGACAAGATGTGTTTATGCGACAGAGATAAATTGCCGAGATCCGGGGCACAATTTAAGCAACGTATAACGGATAGCAACATTAGCCTACCCAGCAACACTTACATCCATTCATCAAAAGGACTTCTCTGTATTAGGAATGTGTCTTTGTGCCACTACTCTCTCAGCCCCCACTGCGGGACCACATATGGTGTTGCGACTCCAGGTTAAGAATCCCTGGACTTGGGGATAGTGTGTCTTAAAGGTATATTGGAGGAGAAAGTGAGTATATTTATTGAACAAACTCAGTGGATTAGTCATGATGCTTTTCATGAAATCAGCCTTGCAACATTTTAGTAGGTGGTGCTGTCACAGAACAGCCAAGATTCATTTCACTGTATGTTTGGCAGCTTCTCTCTCACTGCAAGCCTTGCAGTCTCTGGGCTTCGATGCATTTACAGCCTGGCACACTGAACCCTAGTTTTAGTGGCGAAATTCCCATTAAAATTCACACACATTCACATTGATATGGACATCCTAATGCATCCCCTCCTCCATGCAATTTTAGCACATTATGGGCCCACATTCCTCTTGGTGGTTAAGCTGTTATCTGAATGTCAGTCATTCATTCTGCTCACTGGCAAAGAGAGAGAGAGTGCGAAAGAGAAAAGGTAAAAATTACAGTGGTTCCTTAAATAACATCAACATGCCACAGTGCTATTTTCTAAAATACTCCAGCATACCAACTATATGTGGAATCTGCACACTAAAAAGGAAGAATTACTGAGAAGAGAGTTCAAATCACAGAACTTTTAATGAAGTTCTGAATATTCGCTCTGTAGGAGCTGGAGGAAGGTCTTTGATTAGATGTTAGTGCAGCGTGGAAAACAAACGACCTATTATTTTAGTGCGGGCTGTCAGAAGCACAGAACATAGGGGGGCAAAGGCGGGTTATTGCGGCAGTCAGTCAAAAAGCCCCAACAGTCCATCACTGTGTGCTTTAGGTCCATGCAAGCTTCAGCACTGACCTTAATGATCTCATTCCACCTCCAATAAGGCTTTGGGGAAATTTAAAGGCGCCGGCTTATATGCCTATTTTCGCCGATGTGCTTAGCTTGCAGGTCAGGCCGGTGCTGGAGGAGCAATGAGATTTGGGGGGTGGGGGGTTTGTGACTCGAACCGCGGAGCATCAAGGCAATTCAGAGGTGGGCACAGAACACCTCTCAGGCCTCATTAAAAATGGACCACCGTTTGTCTGAGGAGAGATATTCATTGTATCATCAGACGTCTGTAAAAGCTGTCATTCAAAATATACATAAAAACGAATGAGAAGTTGAAATGACAACTGCACGACAGCCAAGGGCATTGCTTACTGGACCACACAACATACAATGGGCGTGTCATAGATCTGATTGATACCACTCAATGTATAACTGGTCATGATCAGTGTTCTTCCATCTATGATGCCCAGGTTGTAAGTTCAACAATGGTATAGAAACAAGTGCTTTTAAAAGTGCTTTCTAGAACATCTACTTCTGTTTGCTTTCCGTCAGTTTCCGTGAGACACATGACTGACATATCGCTATCACGCCTGACCTCCGATTTCTCACACTGAAAATCTATTTTATCAATCGGATCTAGGCTGCCCACTGCGTCGCGCCAAATACCACTTGCAATCGATCAATTATGCTTTATGCACAACTGAACAGGCAAAGTGGAGTTCCCTCCTGTTCACACTCCTCTAGGGTAGGTGGCGCACCTAATAATGCTGCACTTGTTGGCAGCTGAAGAAGCATCCCCCACCCCCACACACCCCAAAATCTCACTTCAAGGTTTTTGAAAAGTTGGCAACTCTGGAATGATGTCTTTTTATATGGCCATGTCAACTCCAGTATGGACTTGGATGCACCACTGGCATGAGACTACTAGCTAGCATTGCTAAAAACAAATCTCTCCCAAGAGTTAGCTTGCTAGCTATCTCATAAAAAAGGAAATTGATATTGCAGGAAACAAGCTACATCTGAGATATCATTAAAGTTTAGCTAGTAGCTACACAATATAGACAAAATTATTGGGACATAATGGTTTTAATGGTTTGGGCAAGGCCACTTACTTCCAGCGAAGGTCAATCTCAGCATACCAAGACATTTTGCAAAATCAATGGATGCTTTCAATGGGGAAGAACCTTTTTAATGACTGAACCCCAGTCCACAAAGCAAGGTCCACAGAGACATGGTTGGAGTAGTTCAGTGTGGAAGAACTTGCCTGGCCACACAGAGCCCTGACCTCAACCCCATCCAGCACCAACGGGTTAATGGATATTTCTGAATTTACACAGTGTGTATGACTAAATGAAACAGATACTGCCTTCAAGTCTGACATTGTAATGAGTATGACAACTAGAACGCAACATCGCAATAAGGGCTTTTTGTCTCTCTTCATTTACTCTTAGTTGTATACGATAAAATAAAGTCAAGTGGCCCCTTATAGTCACGCATGAACACACCACAACACAGCACACAGTGTGAAATTCTTTCTCGGCATTTAACCCATTCGCCAAGTGAGGCTGTGGGCTATGTAAGAGAAAATCAGTATATTCTAAGAGAAAATCAATTAATTCAGCTGATGAAATATATTTGGTCGATGATTCTTTCTTTAACATCATATCAGTGTGATTTCAGTGACTAAACGATTAAGATTGTGTAACCAGCTCTGAGCCTTTAAGGCAAAAATTTTTATTTTTTATCACACACTATGTTTTTTCTCTTGAATGGCTTTTTGTTTGAGTACAATGTGCAATGTTTTCAGGGTAGTTTCCATGGGATAGAATCATTAAGAATTATTAAGATCCATAACATGAGTGATAACTGACACTTTTTCAGAGAGTTAAAAGATGATAAGAGGGTTTGTAGAGGTTTCTGATGCAAGGGAGGCGCCTCAAACTCGACCCAGTTTTGATAATGCGCGTGAGGTTTTGAAGGTATAAGAGTCCTCTGCGAAGGACAGTTTTTAGAGAAACTTAAGACTGGGACTGCCCCAGAATGAACGTTCTCCTCTGCTAGCAGCATAAAGTCTTTGAGCAAAGAATCTTTGTCTGTTTGCCGAATTTCCACAACCACTGCCACCAATTGGGGGCGCCCAGGGAGCAGTGTTTGGTGATGGTACTTTGCTCAAGTGTACCTCGGAGGTGGCACTAGCAGTGCTGGGATTCAAATGCACAACCTTCTGATTACAGGGGCAACTCCATAACCACCAGCTATCCCAAAACAGTTTGATTCCTTTAGGGCCCAGGACCTTCTGCATGTAAATCAGATGTGATAACCACTACACTATGGAGCCAGATACTGTAGTCCCTTCTCGCTGTCCCACATAGAAGGAACAATACACAGAATTTTTATAATCTGCTGCTGTGCATGAATGAAATGGGTATCTTTTCTGGAAAACTTCAGCAACAATATGTGAGTAAAGTGATAATGACATTAGTAAAGAAACACACCCTAAATATGTCTGAACAAGACTTTTGAAGTTTGAACCTTGTAAACACATGTCTTGGCTACACAAAAGTAAGGAGAGTTTTTAGAAATGTTATGTAGTTTTTATGCAATTTGTAAAAGTATGAGACTAGGTACCTTTTCTCTGCCCTTTCATATGCATATTCTTTATATGGGTGTTCCACACCTGTTTCTAGTGGTGTTACTTATATGTTTCTAGGACAAAAATTCACAAAGCTTTAGATGACTGTTTTAGAAAACTAAAAGGATCCATTTATGTATCCTCCGACCTCAGAGGGTTAATGCACGTTTACTCCTTCATTTCACATTCACAGATGTGGTTTCACTCATGAGTTGTGATCAGTGCTTAGCCATTAGCATTCCTGATATATGTCGGCTTCACATAGTAGCGCTGTTAAAAATTAAAAAGATAATGTGAGGATGTGATGTGAGGCATGTGAACATTATTGTTCAGCGATAATTGTACAGCCAAAAGACTCAATCATATAAGCACATGTACCCATATTTATATATTTAAATTTTTTAATTTAACTTACATTTATGCTTATATTTATAATGTTTGCACAGTCAGTAAGGAGCAGTTCAGGATGCATTTCACTGTGTGTTGTACTTGTATGACTACGCATGTGACAAATAAAGAATCTAGTGCTGTTTTCATAATGCTGAGTAGAGAAGGTTCCCTCTTCTGCCTCCCTATGCTCTGTCCAGAGTTAACAACACATAATGATTTCTCAAAAGCTCTTTGGCAGCATAAACAAATACATGACTTGAATGAAAAGTATTTATTATGAATGTAGGTTTTAACATCATTATATCATGTTGCCTGTATCGTAACTACTGATCATGTACAGCCCTAATGTGACCATGTACAGCCCTAATGTCTTGGCAAATCCAATTTCAGAATAAATGAAAAATGGTCTATAGTGGACTTTTTTGGCCAAACCATAGCTTTAATTCTAGGAAGGCTATAGGAATCAAGACAGCTGAGTGAGGTCTCATCTCATGGACACACAAGCCAACGTGTTTGCAGATTAATTAGTTCATTCGCAGCACCTGCTCCAGCCCATGCTTCCAGCAATCAAGTGGAGGGCAAACACAAGCTGCACAAACCATTTGACAGAGGACCCACAGGCAGAAGCTCAGATCTCTGGGTACAGTCCAGTCTGTGACCATTCACCTTTCTCTTCATCCCAACCCACCTCCAAAAACAGCCAGCCCACACGCCAACCAAACACATTCCATGTGACCACTCTGTTAGATGTAGAAGTGCTTTTCCGTTCTTGTTATCTCTCTCGCTTTCACTCTCGCACTGTTATCCATGAGCTTGGCTAGGACGTGCATGCAAAAAGTAAAAGGTGCAAACAGCAAAAAATGTGTTTGCATGTGTGGGAAGGCACTCATTTTGTTCTCTTCATTTCACCTGGCTGCCATCTTGTGACATTTGCCCAACGAGGTCATCACTGAAACTGCATGTTGGCGTGGAAACCAAACGGGCTCTGTCGACAGCCTGAGCACTCCACCGGTTCGCAGGCCTCAGGAGAGAACACACCTCCCACTCGCTCTCCGCAGGGCTTCGAGACCAGGCCTGAACGCAGCGTGCGTGGGAATGTCATTATCATACGTTCAGAAATAATAAACTGCACAATTAGATTACACTTCCCGCTAATGCAAATGGAGAAGGAGACCCATCTCTTCCAAACTCCCAAGCTTGTACCGCAAACCGGGCCCTTTTTAAACCATCAGTGCAAGCCATTCAAGCAACAAGGAGGGCCAATTAAATAATGTTACATCAGTCAGTATGAGCCAGCTGCTGAAGATGCTTGAACATCGCAGGAGTCAGAACTTTAAGCTATGGAGAAGGCAAAATGGGTACACTGTTCTTGGGTTGGTTTATCCAAACTGTGCAAAAGGCCTGGGTGGTCACTCTGAAATCCACATGGTAATTCAAGCTTTCAGCATTTTCTGTGGCACAGCAGAGCCTAATTGATTAATTTGTGTGATTAAGCTGTGTACAACAAAATTTCCAATGCCTCTTCATCGCATCATAAAACATAAATATTGGATTAGCCTCTGGTTAATGACGATGCACAGTGGTTCAGTGGTGATGATGCCATTTGTTAGGCGGCAAATGTCTTGTCACTGTCCATGCGCAAACAAAAGAAGAAATACAGCAGTGCCTGACTACGTCTAGATAGAAAAACAAGGCAGAAAATCATGCTAACAACAAGAAGAATTTGCAAACACATCAACAAAGCATGCCACATATGAAGGTTATATTGTGCCTCTGAGGATGGCCAGACATGCCTGTATAAGTATATAACCAGAAAGTAAAGGACAAAATCCAGCAAATGTTCACTCTCTCTCACTCTCTGATTTGATGAGCGTCAGGACACCCATCGATCCACAGAGCCCTCACATTCTTCCTCGAATCAAGAGGTGGGAAGTGGAATTCTGACTGTGCTAATGACAGGAGATTGGCGGTGAAGGGGATGGGGGTTTGAAGCGGGTCCATTAAGACAGTTTAGCTTCGTCTGGCACTCTTGGCCCCCAGAACACCATGTGCCCAATGTCTTCTTCCCTTAAAAGGTGGGAAAAAAATATTTGTCTCCGAAGTGCTGAGAATAATGGGTGGAAACAAAAGTGACGGCCAGTCCATTAAAATGGAAGTGTTTCAACAGAAGAGTCAAGTCGTTACAGGCCAGTGCACTTGGGTAACAAAAAGTAACCCATATGAAAACAGGTCCCACACTCACACTGTGCCTCAGTCACGATGAAAGCTTTTCTCTGCTGGATCAGACAAACTGGGCGATCAGGCTTTCAGGTGAGCAAAATGCACACAGTCCAGAGAACACAACGATGAGCTTCACGCAGTGAAGGCTACCGGAGCAATGGACTGCCGATGGATTCTTTTCATGGCTTGAAAATGCACGACAAGTAAGCATTTGATTTTCAGCATAATGATAGGTGCACGTTCTACCAAATAAAGCTTTTCGATAGCATGACCCCACTAAAGCCCTCCTCTCTTCTACACCATTACCTCAGCCCATCTGCCAGAGCCAAGCTAAATTGAAGATCTGTTCTTTCACATCATTTGGCCTGCTCACCTTATTAAGCTAATCCCATACACATAAACAGCAACACGGTGAGCTTTAATTTTCACGTAACAGTAGGCCACAACCGCCCTTAGACAAACGAAGACATGCAGCTGTAGATAACGCCATCTAGACGTAAAGAACAGGCGAACGATCAAAGGTGCAACAGGCAGCCCACCCACCTGGCCTTTCATCATAAAGCTTTCAGAGCATATCTTAAGTAGCAGTGACATAAGAATGGAAAACATGAAACACTTCAAAGGGCAACCACTGTTGTTCTTCCGTAAGCCTGCTGTGCACAGCCACGTCAAGCAACGCACAAACGATTACAGCAAATAATCACTTTCTCTCGGCAGGGAAAGCAGAAATGCAGGAGACTCACGAACAGGGGCCCTTGTCTAGAACTTAGAAAACAGGCATCTAAAGAGGCAGTTGGTAAAAACGTCCCTCACTGAGAGCGCACTAAAAACGACAAATAAGCTCAAATCTCATTTAACTACTGTAAACTGTATACAGTTCTGTTCTTGTGGAAGTAGGATTTCCATCCAAACATAAGGTGACTCATAAGATCATGTAAACATGCTGCCGTCTGCATGACAGGACTAATATGCAACAGTCTAATGAACTTTTATTGGTTTAAAATGAATCACTGGGCCGGTACATAGTAGGGGTGGGCAAAAATATATCATGAAACTTTAAGAAAAAAGAGAAAGTACAACATGAAGCTGGTTTGTGTACTTTAAGCACTGACGATATGCTCAGAAAAAAATATTGTTAAAGATAAATATCCCCAAAGTAGCACATCTTGTACATGCTTTTGTGGCAAGTCATACACGGCAAGTGGTGCAAACTTTTGTGTGCATGTCTGTTGTCTCTCTTCTTGAGGCCTGTAGGAAATAACTAGCTGTGTGGTTTTGGGGGTTTTGGACTCATCATTTTAAGACTGAGAGTTAGGGCTGCCTAATTTACAATAAAAGAAGGGCATTCTGGCAAAATACATAAGTCATTTATTTACTGAATATTGGAATTTTATTACACGTAGGTATATTGTGTGCCCACAAGTGCATAATGAACTTAATTAGAAAGACGTAACGGATTTAGGTTCCCTTGGGCTTTAAGCTAATGTTTAATTAGTCTTGGGGATGGAGCTATTTTATTCATTGTGTTTGGGATTATCATATCCATGCCATCAACAGTACACCAGGATTCATTCACATACATACTAGGGCTGTTAGATGAGATCAGGGTTTTCAATTTCAAATGTTAAATACATGAACAGGATAGGTGACTAAGTTATCTTCAGTGTTATACCTGTGCAATGTGTGGGTGCTCTTCAGATGGTTGTACAAATAAACTTCTCTTCATTTGTATCTTCTACCTCATGGAAAAAGAAAGGAAGTGCAGAAAATATTCTTTGCTGTTTTAAAACATAAATCACACACAATCTATTTTGTTTCATACATTGACATTTCCTAAGGTGTACACCACTTTTTGTGAATGCATGTCTCATGCAGAATTCTGAGGTTCTCTAAATATCACTTTTTCACTGTCTGAGTGCAATTTACAACGACACTCAAACACATCATCAAATCCACAATGGAGTGATAAGCACTAATGATCAAATGCCTCAAAAGAACTAGTTTGAGTCACAGGATGCTTGTTAAAAACAGTACAAAGGCCTGTCCTGATGTATCTGAAATTGCTTTATCCATTAAATATCCAGCGATTTCCTGCTGTTACAGTATGTATAAACGAGGCTCAGCTGAAAAGATGGTCACACAGCTTCAGAGAAGGGGTTGGGTCTCAGGTAACCCACACTATCCTACATATTTTGCACCCTGGCCATCCTGGTGGGGCGTTTGCCCCATGATCAGAAAGTTGAGGGTTCGATACCCAAGACTGCTAGTGGCTCCTCTGAGGTACCCTGAGCAAGGTACCATCCCCACACACTGCTCCCTGGGCACTGTGTTCCTGGCTGCCCACTGTTGTGAATGGGTTAAATCCAGAGTTCACCTTAATTCACTTTCCAAGTGTAACTAACCACTCCTTCTAGGAACATTCTAGGAGAAAAAGTAGCTTTAAAAACATTTGAATAGACAGAGTCTACACTCACATGTGCATTTTTAAGTGGATTGGGTGAGTTCACCTCCCACCCCTGGCGCTGGAGCATAGTGTGACAAGCAAACATACTTGGAATATCTGCGCTTACTATGTCACTCTGAAACATCCACATACCAAAAATGGTGAGGAAGCTCCAAGCAACAAACCCAAAAAAATCATGTCACTCTATCTATTACAGCCCCTTATGTCTTTCAGAGAAAAGAGAGCATTCTGAGTCTATGGGGAGTCGCACCGTCAGAGCAGAAAGATGAAAAGCAGTCACAGCATAGATTTAACATACTAAAAAGGCTTTAGGTCTGCAATGCAGTGTCTAAACATCAATAAATAATGCTGTGAAGATTGCAGCATTTAATCTGCCACAACCTATCAAGGTCATGGCAGAGATAGTTCTCCACAAACGTACGTGTATTGAATTAGTACACACTGATATTCACACCTCATTTCAATAGTTTAGTCTTATATAAAGCCACTGGTCAATTACTTAGTAAAACTGAACAAAAAATGCTATTGATGTAGTCAGGAGGTGCCATTTGCTTTAGCTCAGTCTGGGACATTACTTGACCATAAAGGCTCAAAGACGCCTCAGAGGGCCCCAGGGTTAACTTGGAATATCTGCGTTCTTGTTATCTCTCTCGCTTTCACTCTCGCACTGTTATCCATGAGCTTGGCTAGGACGTGCATGCAAAAAGTAAAAGGTGCAAACAGCAAAAAATGTGTTTGCATGTGTGGGAAGGCACTCATTTTGTTCTCTTCATTTCACCTGGCTGCCATCTTGTGACATTTGCCCAACGAGGTCATCACTGAAACTGCATGTTGGCGTGGAAACCAAACGGGCTCTGTCGACAGCCTGAGCACTCCACCGGTTCGCAGGCCTCAGGAGAGAACACACCTCCCACTCGCTCTCCGCAGGGCTTCGAGACCAGGCCTGAACGCAGCGTGCGTGGGAATGTCATTATCATACGTTCAGAAATAATAAACTGCACAATTAGATTACACTTCCCGCTAATGCAAATGGAGAAGGAGACCCATCTCTTCCAAACTCCCAAGCTTGTACCGCAAACCGGGCCCTTTTTAAACCATCAGTGCAAGCCATTCAAGCAACAAGGAGGGCCAATTAAATAATGTTACATCAGTCAGTATGAGCCAGCTGCTGAAGATGCTTGAACATCGCAGGAGTCAGAACTTTAAGCTATGGAGAAGGCAAAATGGGTACACTGTTCTTGGGTTGGTTTATCCAAACTGTGCAAAAGGCCTGGGTGGTCACTCTGAAATCCACATGGTAATTCAAGCTTTCAGCATTTTCTGTGGCACAGCAGAGCCTAATTGATTAATTTGTGTGATTAAGCTGTGTACAACAAAATTTCCAATGCCTCTTCATCGCATCATAAAACATAAATATTGGATTAGCCTCTGGTTAATGACGATGCACAGTGGTTCAGTGGTGATGATGCCATTTGTTAGGCGGCAAATGTCTTGTCACTGTCCATGCGCAAACAAAAGAAGAAATACAGCAGTGCCTGACTACGTCTAGATAGAAAAACAAGGCAGAAAATCATGCTAACAACAAGAAGAATTTGCAAACACATCAACAAAGCATGCCACATATGAAGGTTATATTGTGCCTCTGAGGATGGCCAGACATGCCTGTATAAGTATATAACCAGAAAGTAAAGGACAAAATCCAGCAAATGTTCACTCTCTCTCACTCTCTGATTTGATGAGCGTCAGGACACCCATCGATCCACAGAGCCCTCACATTCTTCCTCGAATCAAGAGGTGGGAAGTGGAATTCTGACTGTGCTAATGACAGGAGATTGGCGGTGAAGGGGATGGGGGTTTGAAGCGGGTCCATTAAGACAGTTTAGCTTCGTCTGGCACTCTTGGCCCCCAGAACACCATGTGCCCAATGTCTTCTTCCCTTAAAAGGTGGGAAAAAAATATTTGTCTCCGAAGTGCTGAGAATAATGGGTGGAAACAAAAGTGACGGCCAGTCCATTAAAATGGAAGTGTTTCAACAGAAGAGTCAAGTCGTTACAGGCCAGTGCACTTGGGTAACAAAAAGTAACCCATATGAAAACAGGTCCCACACTCACACTGTGCCTCAGTCACGATGAAAGCTTTTCTCTGCTGGATCAGACAAACTGGGCGATCAGGCTTTCAGGTGAGCAAAATGCACACAGTCCAGAGAACACAACGATGAGCTTCACGCAGTGAAGGCTACCGGAGCAATGGACTGCCGATGGATTCTTTTCATGGCTTGAAAATGCACGACAAGTAAGCATTTGATTTTCAGCATAATGATAGGTGCACGTTCTACCAAATAAAGCTTTTCGATAGCATGACCCCACTAAAGCCCTCCTCTCTTCTACACCATTACCTCAGCCCATCTGCCAGAGCCAAGCTAAATTGAAGATCTGTTCTTTCACATCATTTGGCCTGCTCACCTTATTAAGCTAATCCCATACACATAAACAGCAACACGGTGAGCTTTAATTTTCACGTAACAGTAGGCCACAACCGCCCTTAGACAAACGAAGACATGCAGCTGTAGATAACGCCATCTAGACGTAAAGAACAGGCGAACGATCAAAGGTGCAACAGGCAGCCCACCCACCTGGCCTTTCATCATAAAGCTTTCAGAGCATATCTTAAGTAGCAGTGACATAAGAATGGAAAACATGAAACACTTCAAAGGGCAACCACTGTTGTTCTTCCGTAAGCCTGCTGTGCACAGCCACGTCAAGCAACGCACAAACGATTACAGCAAATAATCACTTTCTCTCGGCAGGGAAAGCAGAAATGCAGGAGACTCACGAACAGGGGCCCTTGTCTAGAACTTAGAAAACAGGCATCTAAAGAGGCAGTTGGTAAAAACGTCCCTCACTGAGAGCGCACTAAAAACGACAAATAAGCTCAAATCTCATTTAACTACTGTAAACTGTATACAGTTCTGTTCTTGTGGAAGTAGGATTTCCATCCAAACATAAGGTGACTCATAAGATCATGTAAACATGCTGCCGTCTGCATGACAGGACTAATATGCAACAGTCTAATGAACTTTTATTGGTTTAAAATGAATCACTGGGCCGGTACATAGTAGGGGTGGGCAAAAATATATCATGAAACTTTAAGAAAAAAGAGAAAGTACAACATGAAGCTGGTTTGTGTACTTTAAGCACTGACGATATGCTCAGAAAAAAATATTGTTAAAGATAAATATCCCCAAAGTAGCACATCTTGTACATGCTTTTGTGGCAAGTCATACACGGCAAGTGGTGCAAACTTTTGTGTGCATGTCTGTTGTCTCTCTTCTTGAGGCCTGTAGGAAATAACTAGCTGTGTGGTTTTGGGGGTTTTGGACTCATCATTTTAAGACTGAGAGTTAGGGCTGCCTAATTTACAATAAAAGAAGGGCATTCTGGCAAAATACATAAGTCATTTATTTACTGAATATTGGAATTTTATTACACGTAGGTATATTGTGTGCCCACAAGTGCATAATGAACTTAATTAGAAAGACGTAACGGATTTGCTATGATCTAATTGACGTCAGTGTCATGACTTTGCTGGCAAATGTAGATTCGGCCTTAGCGAGAGACAGGAACAATTCAACACTTAACATTAAAGTACATCCTGAATACTTGTCACCTCTGAGATGTACATGAAGACCTCTTGCAGCAGACATACTACATACCGATCTTTAACTGTGATGAATGATGAGGATGAAATTAGGGCTATATTTGATAATAATGACTGTGTACCTGCAGGGGCAACCTGAAGTTGATGCTGCCAGCTTTGCAACACAGGTTTGGAAGGTTTATGTATATTATTAGTATATAACTGACTTTCTTGTGCCCTGAGATTGCAAGCTAAAAAGTGTGCTTTCAGTTGATTTTATTCCTGAGAATAAACTATTTTAGCTTAAAACCATGGTGCCTCCTCTGTCAATCTTTGTAACTTTGTACTGTCTGGTTTCTGATGTAGCAATGCAAATTTCCCACTTGTGGCACTAATAAAGGTTTATCTTATCTTACCTTATGTTCATCTACCGGACTTGAACAGCGTAGCAACCTGTGGAGTGCTGCCAGAGTGATCAGAACCTTATTTTTATGCAAAATACTAAGAATAGATTTATATAGATAAGTATGAATTAAAAAGTAGATATTATTATGCAATAAAACAGAACTGCAAATGAGTTAAAACTATTACCTGATCATTATTATCTTTATTATTAGAATATCTATATCAGGACCACATGAGTAGCCCACAGACCTGTTCTAAAAATAGCTCAACTCACCAGTGAACAGCATCTAACATTTAATTTGATCCTGTTGCTGTTCTTCTTTAATCACATTAGTATTTCTAAAGATCTGAAAATGACAACATCTAAAGAAAAGCATTTGAAACATGTTTATTATACACGAAGTTTAGAGAAGTTTAGGTAAACTCTGTTCTAGTGTATCAGACTGGGAGCCCTTCGTATGGCTCAGTACCTGTGAAGTAGCTCCCAGTTTCAAAAAGGTTGGTCTATATTATTTCCATTAAGACATTAAAGAAAAATATGTATTTATCCTTTCTTATTCTTACAGAATATTGAAATGTTAAAATGAAAATATCTGATAGCTGTAGCCCAAGATGAAAGCACTACAGGGTGCTGCTTCTGGGCCTAGGCAAACACAGAGTCGACCATGAATTCCAAAGCGAACTGTAGAATACTTGAGCAGAATGCGAGGCCATCTGTCCAAAAGCTGTAGCTCAAGTCAAAATGGATCATACTGTAGGACTGTGATCCAAATGAAGCACAAATAAGGGGAAAAAAGATCGTTCTGGAACGGTACAGTCAATACACAGACTTTAGTTTAGATGCTTCCAGGGGTAGAAGTGGGCTGTGGTGTATGAAAGCCCTCAAGGATCAGACACTTATTAGCTTTTATAGAAAAGTAGGCCAAAATCTTTCCCAGCAAAAAGGAGACAGACAGTTCTAATAAACACTCGTATGTTTTTGCAAACAGTGGCAAAACCAGGGCTGCACTTAAGTTTCCTGCTCTAAACCACTGCAGTTTATCTTCAAACCACAAATCAACATCGTATAACACCTTTACAGAAGACTGAAACTAATTAAATGACCCTGAATACTGCAAACGAGCGATGTGAAGAAACATCATCTAATTGCTCCCTAATCCACTTCTTAATTATTGGAAACTGCCTTATGTTCTACTGCACAGCCCAGAGAACCCAGACTTTACCCTGCTACGCTGCAGAGATTTGAATTAATCATCATTCAACTGATATGTCAGTGAGGTGAGAGTTTGGATAATGGACATTTTCTTACCAGTTATGAAACTTCAGCAGCATTAGATATTTTATGCATGGCCCGGTAAAGGCAAATGAGTCAGATAATAAACATACGTCTAACTTTTTGACTTGAAAAGGAATAAACAATGATTCCCAAGACGCATCTGTCGTTTTTCTGTTGAATGCTGCACTGCACTGCTTCCGCCACACAGATTCCTGCACGGAATGGTCGCAAGATGTTAAGCACGAGCGTCAAAAAGGGGGGGAAACAAATAGGCCTAAGAGAAGGATTTCGTAATTTATGAACAGGCTGAGCCAATGCAGCTGAGTCAATGCTTCCATTATTTATGAACTAGCTCCCTCCCCTGTACAGATTCGGTACCTGGACTTCAGACCTATAGGGTGAATAAACAGACCCTCATTGTAATTCATTCCTTGCAAGTCACTCGACATAAAAACCTTTCGGCTGGAGATGCAAGCCTCCTATGACTACAGATGTCACTGCAATGCTCTTTAGTGATAAATAAATGATTACTCGCCTGCCTCTACGCTCCATCTAAAGTAAACTAATGTGCTTTTTTCCCCCCTGCAGAGTGTCTCCAGCCTACAGAACAGGTAAGAACAACACAAATTAACAACGTGCTTGCTTCATGTGGACCACTGCAAAACCCAGAAACCAGGTTTCAGGCCACTGTGAACCCAAAGGCATGCCAAAAAGAAATGCTCCACATAGTCTAAGACTGCACACAAGCTGAAACCTCTCCAATCAATCAAACCATGGTCGCATACTCAGATTTACCAGGCATGAAGAAAAAAGCCACCACATATCTAGAATAACACTGGATGAAGGATGGCCACTTTATTACAGGCCATCTTTTGGATTACCAAGCCACGATATGTACTCAAGACCTACTCGAGATCATCAGCAGACAGCTATCATGCAGAAGCCCACTTTGCAACCTTCAGCTCAAATATTTTTCATCTGCCTGGAACACGAAACACCAACAGCATCAGCACTACAAACATCTGCCAGATTTTTAATCTAAGCTTTCCCATCCAAAAAAAAAAAGCAAACCCCACTCTTGAGGCAACCTAGCCTTCATTATCAGTCAATTAATATTAGCTCAAGTAATATGGTCAGATTAATCCTAATTAAGGCTGCCGAAACGAGATCCACCTTAATCAAAGGAGAAGAGAGAGTTCAGATACAATTTGCAGGGGAATACATTAGCCCACATCTCTTAAACACACTTGACTATTGGCAGTGGGTCTCTCGCAGGGCTGCAGGTTTTTATTAAATAGCTGATTATTCCAACTCCTATTCACGAGAGGAACCAACAAAGACATCCTTACAGTCCCCCAGTGGGGAGCAAGGAGTAGGGAGCAGGGCTTCAGTGGGCAAATGCACCCCCCCCCCAAAAAGGAGGCAGCCTCCAAGAGGATAACAGGTCGTGGTGTATGGAGGAGAAAAGGGGGAAAATTCAGTGGAGAATGTCTGTCTTATCGACCATGTCCTTGCCTACAGCCTGTTCTAACCCAATCCATTTAAGTGGAAATTCCTCAGACCACATCAGCAGCAGCAGCTCCCACTGTCAGGCTCCCACTAAAAAAGAGGGGGGGGACAAGTTCACAGATGCCCACTCCTCCGCCCATAGTTTCTTATCATCTAATAAAACCTAACACTAGTATTACTAAGGTCTTGGCGACACGACAGTCGCTTAAACCCGATTACCGTTACGTGAGAAAAAATATATAAAGCCCATAATTACCACGCAGCTCGGTTCCGAGGCGCTCGCTCAGACACTTTGCCTCTTCGTCTCTCCCAAATGTTCACACATTTTCAACCCGGTCTGAAGCAGCAGCAGTAGAGAAAAGAATCCGAAAAAAAGAAGTCCAGTCAAGGCAGAGAAAAACATTTCGCTCAAGTGCTCAACATGAATGGCTCCAACTATTTGGTGGAGTCGCCTAAAAGGAGATGATCCTCCACACGCAGTTTATTAGAAATTAATCCACCGCGCGTCTTCTCCAGACACAACGACGTCCAAACGCGTCCACTGCCACCTCACAGACATGGAGAGAGAGAGAGCGAAAAAAAACTCGTCCAAGAGACGGGAGCGTTTATCGTTAAGGCTTTTTATCCGTTCCTCACGACTCGGAGCGCAGGCTTGATGAAATGCAGATATCTCCACTTGTCCTCAGCTCGGGAAGGATGAAGCGCTCTGAGAGCGTCTAACATGGAGCGCAGACACGCCTAGTGGCGCACAGAGGAACTGCACCGTCTCCCAGCCTGATTTCTTTTAAAGAGACACTCAGTACACCAACCAATTCCAACACACTACAAATAGATCATAGTTTTGGGTGAAGGCGAAGGTTACATTTAGAATCAACTTCATTAGAAATATCTGTATGCAATGTAAATGTAGAAATATAACCAAGCAGCTACAGTGTCCTCTCTGAATAAGGTTTTGGAGATATATCTGATTTCAGAGAGGTCTAATTCACTTGGAAATATTATCCAAGGTTTTTGCATTGACCACCAAACGATCCGTTTCCTTTTTTTCTCCAGAAAGCAGTAAACAGAGGTGGGCCACTAATGCTTAATCAGCTGTACATTTGTATTAGTCATTAGTCAAATGCTAATACATGGTACATGGCAAGATTACATTGAATAATAAACTTAAATGAATTACATTAATTTATATTTATATATATGGCGTTTGTCCTGTTTTGTTGCATTACAACCTGTAATTAAATTAGATTTTTTTTGTAATGGACTTGTAGTCCAACTTGTTAAAGAGTACTTTCTACACAAGTTGCAAGTACACATGTATTAATTCCCATTTGTTGTGAACTGTCTAAACCCCTAAATAAAGCTCAGACCAGTTAACTTTAGGTGTCATGTAATTAGTTGATTATGGTCCACTTGTGTGCAGTCAAAGTGGTTATAAAATAAAAAAAATAAAAAAAAACTTAGTTTCCCACGACTACACCCCAAACCAGGCAAGGAGGGCATTAATCAAAGATGCAACAAAGACACCAAAGATAACCCTGAAGGAGTTTTAGAGGTCCTCAGCAGAGAGGGGAGTATCTGTCAATAGGACCTCTTTAAGCCATACACTCCACAGAGTGGGGCTTAATAGAAGAGTGGCTAGAATGGCCACTCCCCAAACACATGGAAGAAGTTTGATCAATACATCCCTTTACCCCAATAACACCATTCTTATAGTGAAGCAAGGCGGCGGTTGAGTACTGGGTAAAAATCCCAGTGGTGCCAAGCTAATAGAGTATACCCCAAAGACACTGTAGACTATAAATACTGCAAACGGTGGCTCTACAATGTACTGACTTTGGGGGAGTGAATACCTATCCACACTCAAGACTGTTTTTCTATTTTTCTTAATCATTGTTTGATCACAAAAAATATATATATTTTTCACCTTCAAAGTGGTTGGCATGTTGTGTAAATCAAATGGTGCTAAACTCCAAATTCTATTTTAATTCCAGGTTGTAATGTGACAAAACAAGGCACAGTATACTGTGCGTAGTTCCTAATTCCTTCTTGGTTTTCAATTTATTCTGTTCAGCCGGTGACAGCACCAGGATATCTGGATATCTGTATTGTCATTGTACAAGTATGTTGCTTGGATCTGGCCAAGTGGCGCAATGTACAGTGGCGCAAAAAAGTATTTAGTCAGCCACCAAGGTCTCCCACTTAAAAAGCCCTGTAATTTTCACCATAGGTATACCTCAACTATGAGAGACAAAATGAGAAAAAAAATTCCAGAAAATCACATTGTCTGATTTTTAAAGAATTTATTTGCAAATTATGGTGGAAAATAAGTATTTGGTCCCCTACAAACAAGCAAGATTTCTGGCTCTCACAGACCTCGAACTTCTTCTGTAAGAGGCTCCTCTGTCCTCCACTTGTTACCTGTATTAATGGCACCTGTTTGAACCCGTTATCAGTATAAAAGACACCTGTCCACAACCTCAAACAGTTGCACTCCAAACTCTACTATGGCCAAGACCAAAGAGCTGTCAAAGGACACCAGAAACAAAATTGTAGACCGGCACCAGGCTGGGAAGACTGAATCTGCAATAGGTAAGCAGCTTGGTGTGAAGAAAACTGTGGGAGCAATTATTAGAAAATGGAAGACATACAAGACCACTGATAATCTCCCTCGATCTGGGGCTCCATGCA
>JBBPDC010000038.1:17042604-17053942 GCA_037974485.1 Hemigrammopetersius urotaenia
CACCATGTGCAAGTCACTGTCTCATCTCTTGTTGATCACTGCTTGCTACCTGTTATAAAATACAAAAAAATACAAAAAAAAAACAAAAAAAAAACAAAAAAAATGTATCTATGCCCACTTCTAATATATATAGAGGTGGGCATAGATTATATACACACACACACACACACATATACATATATATATATATATATATATATGTGTGTGTGTGTGTGTGTGTGTGTGTGTGTGTACATATATATAACTACAAAGTATAAGTATTTTTTTTAATGAATATCAAATAGTAATACACAAATTAGCCTGTACACAAATGAAACTACACACTGGAGTAAATCAATCTACACACTTGAATGACGATAACCTTCTAACCTCATCCAAGTAAGAATCCTGATTTGGGATCAGTTTAAATTGCACTGACTGATGAGACTTGGTCTTAGGACAGTGTTCCTTGCATGATAAATATGTTTTGCTGTTGGTAAGACACATTGCAATCGTAATGTGTTTTTTTTGTCCTTTCTGCAGGGAACTACATATTTGAGCAATTATTTTCTTCCGCTTCTGCTCAAGTCATTATTTTATAACAATGGTGGCTCTACCCACTTCTGCTACTAAGGCCTCCTTAACTATTACCTTTGTAGTTCTCTGTGCACCTCTTGGATGTGTACCTAAGACAAGAGCGTGAAATTGTTTTTGAAATAACGATTAAAATAGCATCATTTAATGCCCAAAGACTTGGTTTGGCTCTTTTTCCATCTTTTAAAAGCTCAAATCAGTGTATCAGCTTTAATGTTTGTTCTTAACTCAGGCAACTTCCAAAGCAAACAAAATAATGTATTTTTGTAGTAGTGTCAGTGAAAAACACTACATAACTTTATCTCTCCAGATTGTCTATTAATGTACATTTTAGTCAATCATGTTACGTATTCAGCATTGTTGAGCTGGAAGCGCCCTTTGTTAAGCCCTGGCCCATCGTTAATTGTTGAATACTGTATATGGCAAGCTTTTGGATCTGACATGTCAACTGTGGAGTTCTGAATGGTAAAGGATGAACATCTGGAACGTCCCATGAGCATCTTTAGAAACATTTTGTAAATTCAGTCCAGATAGAATACGTGTGCATTTTTATTTTATTTCTCAGTTATTTATTTGCTCAGTTCCAAATTTTGGATAAAACAATGCGAACGCTTTTTCCTCATTATTTCTTCAGCAAATACATTTCTTGTATAAAATCAACTAAACATGCAATTTGACCCAAGGGTGCTCAAATGTATACATATGACTGTGCAACAAAATCTCTCAGCAATCTATCAGTGCTACAAGGACAGAGGCTGAACCCTACATGTAACTTGCCTAAAACTGATTGTAGAACTAGTCACTGAGGAAGGCTGGTCTTTAAACTACAGATTGAGGAAGTCACTGAGAAAGACTGATTGATTTTACCCTTGTGAAAGAGCTTGCTATGTTTGGGGTTGCATAGCCCGAGACTGGTCAGAGTGCCCATGTTGACTCCCGTCCAATGTCAAAAATACCTACAATGGGCATGTGAGCATCAGAACTGGACCTCTTCTGGCAGGATAATGCACTTAGCCACGCTGCAAATATTGTTCAGAAATGTTTTGAGGATCATAACAAAAAGTTCAGGGTGTTGGCTTGGCGTTCTAAATCCCCCAGACCTCAATCTAATTGAGCATCTGTGGGATGTGATGAAGAAACTAGTGTGACACATGGAGGCCCCACCTTGCAACTTATAGGACTTGAAGGATCTGCTTCTAATGTCTTGGTGCAGAGACCACAGCACACCTACAGTGGCCATGTTCAGTCTGAGCTGTTTTGGGGGCGCAAGGGGGACCTACACAATATTAGGCAGGTGCTTTTAAAGTTATGGCTAATTGGTGTACATGTCATTCCCACTTCTTTTGATGTGAATTTTTGAGTTCTTGACTGTCTGCTCCAAAATCCGAACCCCAGCATCTCAGGTTTGACATTAACAGAGGATGGTTTCCTGCATTTCCTAACTCTCAGCCTAGCATTTTAAGCAAAAGAAACATGACAATAATAGGCTAAGGCAGGGCAATGTCCATTGTGAAGTTGTCAGAGACTCTATTGTCATAATAAGGATCTCCATAATGTTATAATGAGGGCTGAGCTATGGCTTTGCATTGCGTGGGTATGTGCAGATAGAGCCCTCTACAAAAACTGTGCGGTTTGGACATATAACTGCTGGGCTGGCTGTACCATGCCACAGCTTGTCTCCATCACTTGATATGGGGCGATTTACTGAATACTGTCCTTGTGTCCTTCCTAGACAGTCCTATGAAAGCGAATAAAATGATGTCCATAGCGAAATGGGTCTTCCTGGCTCTCTATTATCCAGTCTTATGTCATGTCATTAATGTTGCTTATATTAATTACCACTGACATACTTTTTCCTTCTCCACTGCTGGGCACTAGCAAATCAGCCATTGAAAGTTTTTAATGCACCTTTCAATTTAGTGCAATTTAGTCATTAAGAGTGAAACGTGGAGCTGACCTGTGCTATGCTTCATTCCTCCCACTAAATTTAAAAGCTGTATTTTTCCAATGATCCACAGATCAAAGCTCATCATTCAGCCAATCATCAAGCCTCCTAATGACTGTTAAGAGCTTCTGAACAATGTCAATTGCACCACTCCTTCGCTTCACTTTTGAGAATCTGTGCTTTGGGGACCAAGGCTGAAACCCCATGTCCTGTCTTTACAGACACTGCTATATCGACCGTGATGATTGCTCTGAAACAGCGAGTGATAGCCCAAACGTTCTCTTGTTGAGACATCATTGGTGCAATTGTATGTAATAGTGCGCATTGGTGGGAAGCTTTTGAGAACCTGTTGCCATGCCAGCCACTCTCCCATATGTTGCGTTCGCCGTCACTCTTAGATGCCGCACCGTTCTGCAAATTGTTCAATTTTCCAGGCGCAATGTAGGACAAACATGCAGCCAGATGTTTGGGGAGCCACACAGAGGCTTTGGATGAAAGGCTACAACACATGCCGCCATGGCCCCGAGCGGAAGACGGCGTGCCAAGCGAAGGCACTGGTGTAATAAACGCTTCCCCTCCGGCAGGCTCAGAGGAGTCGGCCTGCGCTGCGCTCCCCGGGGCCATGGCAGAGGCGCAGCTCCTTCACCACCACCACCCCCCCCTCTCTCTCTGCCCACCACATGTGTTTCCTTCCATTGGGGGGTGGAACAACCCGGTCTATAAATATCAAACCTTGTGTATATTTGGCCACCTCACATTATGTGGGGAACTTTCAAAAGTTTCATTTCTTTACATTCAGGTTCTTTAGGGAACCAAAATACACTGCAAACATGATCTTGATGAGTGAAATCTATCAAAAAAATTGTCAGATTATATTTCAAACATTACATAAAATACAAGATGGTTTAAAATTTGGCAGAAATAAGGTCATTACAGCCTAACCACTCACATTATAACACATAAAAAAGACAACAGAATATGAATGTTTTCTTGCATTTCCTAGCTCACAGCTTAGCATTTTAAGCAAAAGAAACATGACAATAATAAGCTAAAGCAGGACGATGTCCGTTGTGAAGTTGTCAGAGACGATATAACACATAAAAAAGACAACAGAATATGAATGTCCAGTGAAACTGACTGATAGAGGTGACAGATCAGTAGCCAGTAAGATCTCAGGTTTAAGATCTGATTTCAGATCATTATTTAGGAAGCAACAGGTCACTGCTGAAATTTTTATTATTGTTCTTTAAGATGACCTAATTAATAACAACTAATAAACATTTTTAAATGATTCATAAGGCTTTACAATGTCACTCTTACAGAAAAGTGATACCAATGTATTGGATGCACTCAAGATGCAATTATATGCCTAGAAATCATTTTGTTGCTTTGTATATAATGAGTCCATTAAAAATAACCATCATTGTTCTATTTCAAACAGATCGGCTGCTTGAAAAACTGTCCGGATCTGTTTTATGAGATATGCATCTGAGATTTTTTTTGGCAGATCATGGGTACACGGTTGGCAGCTTAGCAGCTAATAGAATGACAATCAAACACATTTTGAAACTTCCAGCAATGGGAAAAATCATAATTCGTGAATGATGATTTTTAGCAAAAGATGAATTTCTATCTTATTATTTATGTCTATTACAGATATGTTTCAAAAGTATATCCCACAAAATGACCAGGAAAAAGAACAAATAAAATCATCAGATACTTACTGTGAAATCCAATGTGGCTAACCTGTTCTGAAGCCAGAATAAAAAAAATTAATATGAGCATTCAGTTCCTCAAAGAGCATCCTGGAGATGCAGGGTGCTCAGTAATGGCTGCGGTAGAAAGCCACCCCAGGGCAAAGCAACCAGTGATGCACAGGCAGGGTGATTAGTAAATGGGTCAGGTTATAATCCATAACTGCATTAATCAAAATGAAAATGCCTCCATTTGCGATTGCACTCGCCTCCAGCACCACACAAAGCTAGTCGTAGCCGGCCACATTTGTTATGAGTGTTCGGGTGGGATCAGGTGAGCCAGGATGCAAGTTTTGTAATTCTGGAATCAGCATCCCGAACTAATTGCACTCTCATAAACTCCGGATCTGACCCATTCACTGTGCAAATTCATTTCAGTTCTTGGTTAAGATTTGATTATATTTTCAGAATAAAAGGATACTTAAAGAAAGCTTCACTAGTAAGTAAAATTTAACATGAAAACCTGAAGCTTTGAAGCGATGCTACAGCATTTGAGGTACATTCTTTACAAACCTATAATGATACAAATACTTACCAAACATTTTATCAGCACTATTAAAGCAATGTATAAGTTCAAATTCAGCATGTTTTAGAACATCTTCCAACCCTGGTGTGTTAACATTTTGTTTGTATAAATCCACAGTTTTGAGTTATGTTTTAATACATTTAGTGATGCTAATAAGCAGAAAAAATTAAATAAATAAACAAAACTCAGAAAACCTTCCTACATTCTGTTTCATTCACTATTCCTGATTTAGCTAAGCAGTTGTGTTTACAACATGTTGTGTATAATACACAAAAATAAATACATTCATCTGTAATCTGAATATGTGTAAACATTTATTAAAAAAAAAATAACATAGAGCCTTCTTCAGTGGCAAATGAAAGGGTGAGGTAAAGGCAGCTCTGTCCTTAATGATGGATCAGTCTGCCTGTGCTCTTTTTGTTCCGTGGTCCTCATCTGCCTTTGGCTGAGTGTGCATTTGCTGTGCGATAAATCACGTTAAAGACGGTGGTGTATCTGCAAAGGGATGTGTGTTCAGCCATGTCAGATGTGAATAAGGAAATGATAAACACATTGAGAGGATCTGCCACATTTAACACACGAAAATGCAGCTTATTAAACAAACGAACGCCACACAGCTGTGGTTCGCTGAGATACGCCGAATTCCAGGTCTCAACAAAATGCAAAAAGATGAGACGCAGGACCTCATTCATCAAATGTGTGTCCAAGAATAATATTTACTCAAAGTGACCATGCACTCATTTGTATGCACAACATTAATTTGTAGTTTATACGTATGAGCCAGTTTAATAAAAGGCTCCTGCCTACAACGCAAATGGTATACAGTGAGCCCTTGCTTTTCATGAGGGTTATGTTCCAAGAGCACCCACATGTAGTGAAAAAACGCATTGTTGTGTTTTGGTAAAAAAAAATCCTAAAAATGCCTATTTTTATAATGTAAACCCTAAATATGCCTCCAAATCTACTCCCAGGACACTTTAATTTCATGTTAAACTCAGTTTAATGCATTATCCTTAAAGAAAATGTAAAGGTAAATAAAAAATCAGAATCAGAAAACTTTATTGCTTAAAAAATGCATTAGAAGCGTTTCGCGAACCAAAACAAAGACTCGTACACAAAAGAAAAGTTGAAATAACTCTCTCTACCCACATGTTTAGACAGGGAACGGCTTACTAATACTAAATAAACTGAGATAACTGTTGAAAATGATGGTGGGGGGTTTAAAAACTAAAAGCAGTCATGCTACATGATGCAGCAGGCTTCTTCTTCTTCTTTTTATAGTGGTTGACAACTTTTCAGTGTATTACCGTCACTAGTCCACCGGTGTTCGGTTCTCAGAAAAAACTGAGGGGTTACTGTACATGCATTATATAAAGGGAACTAAGCTAAGAGAATACACTGTCTAAGGTAGAGCATCTAAAAATTACACATATAAAAATAATTCATAGTTGAATCGCACCTGGTCAAATGATGTGTATAGGTGATTTTTGTTAAAAAATAAATACACATCCCACATTCACTACAGAGAACTGGAGAGCATAAAGATCTAAGTGACCTTGACAGGGACCAAATTGTGATGGATAGACAACTGGTTCAGTGTATCTCCAAAACAACAGGTCTTGTGGGGTGTCTCCAGTATACAGTGGTCCAAAGACATGGTCCAGAGAAAGACAACCACTCAATCAGTTGTCTGTGGACCAAAGGCTTGCCCCTTCTGGTCCAATTGCTCAGAACAGCAACTGTAGCACAGATTGTTTCCACTGTGTCACAGGAAGACAGCCACCACAAACTGCTGAAAGTACAACCAGTGCAGCATCACTGAGTGATAGGAGAAGTAGATCTGAAAGGACTAATACATGGACGGAAGCCCAAATATGCCATTTTTCTCCAAACAGTTCTATTTATTTGCAAATTAACAAATGGGGAAAAAACCTTAAATAGAAGTTGTGCCATAACCTTTTCACAGGTTGCAAATTATATTTATGTTTGTTTTTGATATGTTTTATAGATGTGTATTTATTCTAGATTAGAAAATCATCTAAAATCTCCCCTGTGACAACTCTCAGATTTCACCCTCAGCCAAGTCAAGTCAATTTTTTTTATATCTGAGTCCAAGACTATAGTGAGCAAGTCAGGGGTAACAGAGGCAAGGAAAAACTCCCTCAAGATGGAGAAGGAAAATTCTGGTGGAACCAAGACTTGAGAGGAACCCACCTTCCTCTGGTCTACACCCAACAAGAGAAGAAGAGTTTCTTGGTAGGACGCCAGTGCAAATAAAGTACAAATAAACAAATAAATTGAGAACTTGCATTTTCTTTTTGCCAGACCTTAGTGCACAGTTTCCATGGTACAATAGTGAAGTGAAATTTCCACCAAGTTCCTTTCATCTTAATTTTGCATTCAAGTCAGAAAGCATCACTTCCTTCCAAAAGAACATGGTTAGAGGCAGACATGCTCTGGCAAAGTGACTCATACTGATGTCTAGGGGAGTGAGACGTCAAATTCAGATCTGATGCCAAGGGAGGCAGCAGCCCATTGTTTCTGGAGAGAGGGGCAATCATTTGATATCATCAAACTGTAATGAATCTGTGAGAGGAAAGAGCTGGGTCTGAAATTAAAAGCCTCCTCCAGCACCATAAAGCAGATTCTGATCCACAGCCCACTGGCCCTTGGCTAAACGCTGATCCTGAATCTGTGACAAATGCATGGGGATATTTGGAAAACTCAACACTTGCCCCAGAACTTTAAATCACAAATCATACCCACTGGGGAAAAGCAGCATCAGAAAAGCTAAGGATGAACCATCCAGCATCGCCGATTAGACCCAGTTCATTAGACCTTAGCACAGAGTCAGCTTGTGAGCACCGCAGGATTGCACTTATGGAAATGAAACATGTTCAACTAAATTTCAATTAATGTTCTGATGCATTCCAAAATATTACATGCAGTGTATTTTCAATGTTGATATATTAGTTTTATGTTATGTTATACAGGGTAACCCCAGCACCTTCTAGGCTTTGTAAAAATGTAATATTCAACTAGTACTGCAATACTACTGTTACTGTTACTGTTATTTTTTCTGTGTGGAGTAGATATTGCTAAGTGAGCTGTCCAATTGGTCTGGAGCTGGACTGAAGGCCTCACATATCAGATTAACTGCCAACATAATTAAAAAGTCACAGAATAATCTACCAATTACATCTGATTTCCAGTGGGGGGCATCAAATCAGGTAGGAAACTGTAGGCCTCACTGACTATGAATAAGAGCAACAGACTCAACAGTGGGTTTCTGTCAGATGGAAAACAGCTGGACCTTTTTACTGAAGGGTTCACTATACATACAATACACACAATGTTACTGTATATCGTCAAATTAAATACAAAATATCTTTTATTAATTAATTTTCAGATGTTTAATATCGTGTTTAATCAAGCTGCTACTAAAAACCTGTAGGCATGATGGCAGCAAGTAGCATAGCGATTTTTCTTCACTGTGTTTTGATATTTATAGCCCTAACCGAAGGCCTAGTTGTAAAAGTCATGCTTTGACACTGCCTGAAGAAATGGATGTTCTGTTTGTAATTTTCACCCTAACTAAGCAGCACAAATAATAGTTGATAGAACTGTTGATGCAAAGATGATGCAAACATGTACAGAAATTTCACTGAAACCCTGACGCAGTTATGACAGGAGAGGAGTCACTAAACCCCACACCTTATTACTGAGTGCTGCTCCACAAACGAAGAGCCTTTTCCAATTACATCAGGCCAGTGAAAGGGCTGAGGCTGCCCAGCACATATTGACCTCCCTCTAAATCTTGTTTATACTGTGCCACAGGGTCAACAACTGTGACAGCAGCAGAAGCCCACTGCACAAAACCACAGCGTTCTGTCCAAAGTAGCCCCTGGTGGCTACACATACACACATGCTCACTTAGAAATAATGCTGGAAGTCCTTCCCCCATTCGCAGGTAACTTTAGAACATACTGTAAAAAGAGCAGATTGTTAATAGCATTGCTTCAGTGTTGCATCAGAGAGAAAAAAGAATTGTAAACATTCTCATTCACATTAAGGATTCCATCTGTAGGTTTGTGTCCTGCAATGTTTTCAAGGTCAGATGACATTCATAAATAAATAAAATAAGTCCCATACCACAGCCTGTCTCCACTATTGAATCACCTGTTTGACTCCAAAATGCTTTCAGCACAATGATTCTATCCACAACTACCTTCTCTACTCCAGAAGAGTCTTCCTTTATGCTCATTCTCTGCCGAGCGGCTGCAAACCAGCTCCCACTGTTTGTGACAGCAGGCATTCTTACTTGTAGTCATCACTGTTGCGTGGCTAACCTGACCTTTACACCATAAACAAGAACCCCACCATGTTAGTTATGAATAATATAAATAAAGGGTGGGTTTTAGTGACACTGTGAGATTTGAGTCAGGGACAGACAGGGAGCATATTAACTCAGTGACCCCGTGTTAGCACTGAATGATGATGCTTCCGCTGGCTGGCCCAGGCCCTGCCGAGCGGACGAGTTGAATGTATGAGTGCGGTGGGAGTGAGGAGCTAGCAGGTGAAGCTCCATGCATTTTCCGAATGGATAAATAAAGTGCGGCCCACAATGTGACAGGAAGCAGGGCGGCGCTGCTGTTTCTCTTAATTCACGCAAGGTCAAGCTGATCCAGGCGGAATTCTGAGCAGGCACTTCTTTTTTTTTTTTCGAAAATGGCAGCGACATTGAAATAACATGCAGTGTCCTTGCAGGACAGGGTGTACGATGGCTTCACTTGACAGCCACTAATCTGTATTCCTAAACGCTCGAGACTTGATCAGCCGGGGTTATAGAGCTGGAAGCTTAATATCCTCTCTGATGTAGAAAAATAAAGAATCTCTTACTTAGCTTTTGACAACAGAGGCCAGAAAAGTGCTCAGCCAGGAACTCTGCAAGTTTTTCCCGCACCATCTGCCGTATAGAGACTCTGGAGATGAAGGGAGAAGCCTTGGTGAAAAACATGGCTGAATTTGTCAACCCCATACTGCTCTGAGCAGCCCTCGGGTAGCATAATAGGTTTAGGCCCGGTGAAAAATCAACACATGGCAGATATATAAATGTGAGTACAAGAGATCTAAATGGATTTTGCCTTGAGAAATATGCCTTTTAGCACAAGATCCCTTGCCCTGTTTTGAAATCTGATCAACATCTAACATCCTCCTTTTCCTATAATGAGATAGGGAGAGCCAGGAAGAACAAGCGAAGCATGTCTTTCTATTAGATTCCCAACCCTTTTATTGATGTAATTGCTTGGTAAAAAAGGAGAAATACACAGCTGCTGCAATGCATAAGAGCTCTGATCCTTCCCCATCATAGAATTTATAGGTAGATTCATGTCCATAATGGAAGTGTATCACATAAAACTTGTCCATAATCGGAAAGAGATACATGTAGATTATCAAAGGCTTGATCTGGCTCATCCTACCCATCTCTCAGGGGGATACCAGGATCTTATTACTGAATTTTATGGACTCTCTACCTTCACTCAACAACCAATTAAGCCTCAGCCACCAGCCTGCCTTACATCTTTTCCAGGCTTTGCGGAGAGGGACTGTTTTACTCTTCAAAGAATCTTTTCTACCTTTTTAAATGTTGGGCATTGTGACCCCTCTGCACAATCCTGACGTTTTATCTTAATGATAGTGGTAGATCTCACTCTTAGAGCACAACAGGCAGTCTGGCATGTAATGAGCCTATTAAGTAGCACAAAGCGCCGAATCATTTGGCAGTGAGAGATGACAACAAGAGAACAGCCTGACAAAGCACAGACATTATTAGACGCGACACAAGACTGTAGTGTGAGGAGAAGGAGACAGCCACGAGTGGAAGTATGAGTATGGAAATTGTCACCCTGTTATGAAGAACCTTCAGTCTGCCGTTGCCATAGATACTCCAAAGCCCCCTTTTTCCCATTTGGAGAACACTGCTGATGCGACGCATTACACCCTACACTCCAAGTCAGGAGAACGCAGCAGAAAATCAATGGCGGAAAAGAGGTTGAAGTGCCTGCTACACCGAGTAAAAGAGGAGCTTTGGGAAGGGGGTAGGGGCAAAAGAGAGTGGGATAAAAAAAACTTAACTGCCATTAAACTGAGAAGAGAGAGTCACAGTATTTGGAAACTGAATAGACAACACAGTCTGCACAGAGTGGCCTTTTTCAACCGCCATTCTATCTTTGATGGTAGAGAAAGAGAGAGTGAGTAAGAGAGTGAGAAAGAGAGAAATAGAGAGAAAGAGGGAATGCTCGGGAATAGAGAGAAACTTCAGCCCTTGGCTACATGTGCCAGTTCACATATGGTTACATCCTCTACATTGTGGAAAGACATGTACAGTAATTGCAGCAATTCAAGGCCGGATCCTCAAAGGAAAAAGCTGCAAAAATGCCATGGAAGAGTTCTCTCGTTCTCGTTCTCGTTCTCTCTCTCTCTCTCTCTCTCTCTCTCTCTCTCTCTCTCTCTCTCTCTCTCTCTCTCTCTCTCTCTCTC
>JBBPDC010000038.1:17087749-17098343 GCA_037974485.1 Hemigrammopetersius urotaenia
CATCAATCTCATTATTAACCTTTAGTGCCCTCAGTTGACGGAAATCCGTCATAGCGACGGAGAACTTTAATCCATGATATACACACACTGTATATGTATGTATATGTATATATAAAACAGCTTTTATTTTTTTTGTGACATCAAGATAACTTCAGAGGTAAACATACATAAATAAATATATATACACTGGAGCATAAACAGTAAGCTTTGGACGTTGTACAGTTCTGCATACAATTCTTTTATTTTTAAAACAAAGCAAGGAATTTGGGTTTTATTAAATCTAAAACAAGTCAATCACAATAACAAGTGAGAACATGGAGGAGTGAAAAAGATGCTTTGAAGGTCCTTTTATATAAGCAAATAAATAAGGCGAAATCTTTGCAACATGCATGTAACATAACATACCCTTACTTTTTATCCATCTCTCTTTCTCTAGAGGCAAGTAAGGTAATTAATAATAATAGAACAAGAACAAGAACAACAAGAAGAAAAATAAACTACAACTTTATCTCTTTTTTTTTAGAGTACAGAAAATGTTGGTCCTCAAATATTCTGTGCTTTGTTTGACTGCTCTGAGCCATTTGCTGTAATTATTCACAAAGTTGGAAAGTGCCTTTTAAACCACTCTTTTTGAGTCCGCACTTGAAACCTCTCACTTTTGAGGGTGATAGCAGAGCGCTACTCAACTTTTTCACTCCCATTACCCTGCCCTCAAGAATCAAGAACTGGGACATTTCTGCTAATCGTGATTCTGGATGTGAGGTCTGTGAAAATGACTGGATCAGATGTACTGTGAAAGCGAGTGGAGTGGAAACTGATTTGTTCTGACCACCAGTGTTTGGCAGTATCATCCAAAATGTGTGTCTGGCAACACATACAGTAGTGCTATAGAGTTGGCAAATCCTTTAGAATGGCCAGAATTTTCCACAAACTTGATCAAAATTTTATTTAAAAAGTCATAGCAATGGATACAGAAAGTTGAGTAAAACAAAGAACACAACATTATTTAATTTCTCATTCATTTATTGAACAAACTAATCCTGTATTAGATAACTTTGTTAGAAATATATGTGCACCTCTAAAAGCAGCTGTGAAACCTGATGAGGTGGAACCATTATTTAAATGAGCTGGAGCCAGTTTTAAAAATATTTTAGCATTTGGTCAACTTGAACATGTATTGTGTGTAAGTTTTGGTGTTGCAGCAGATGCAGGAGCCACTACTGCCAATAGTTTTATTTTTGTGTCCGATAAAGTTCGTTCATGTAACACTATGAAACCAAATGCCTTAATTTGACCTCTTAAAATGACTGTTACATCCCTCTAGAGGCCGCTGCTCCCAAAGGGCTTTTATGTTAACTGGGAGTGTGTTCTCATCTCTGGCAGATGGAAGCTTTTCTCAGCTGTGAAGGATGAGGTTATCAGGTGGTTTGTGTTAACGTTTATGTGTAAAAGTCTACTTCCCTGAGTTGATGTTTCCCCCTCACAACTACCATGAAGGTTTGTGTTCGTTCTGGTGTTACTTAATTTGTGATTATCCTTCATCGTGCCTGTTTATTTTGTACTTTGTGTTTAAACCTTGTGTTTAAAAGGTCAAAATATCATGAAGTACGTCTGCGTCTGTGCCTCCTGCCTGAACAGGCACATCCCCGACATGACAGAAGAAACGACCATGACAAAAGGCACACCAGACAAGCGGAGTGTGGCGTGAGAGCCCCAGGGGGAGGAAGTTTGCCTGGCCAAGCTCTGCTCCCGAGTTACGAAGCTCCAATCAAGAGCCAGAAGGCGATGCTCGTAAGCCAAGCCACCGCAGAACCGCTGAGCCAAGTCACCGCAGAAACTCAGAGACACTGAGCCAAGCCGCCACAAAGCCACAAAGCCACAGAGCCAAGCCGCCACAAAGCCACAGAGCCAAGCTGCCACAGAGCTGCTGAGCCAAGCCGCCACAGAGCTGCTGAGCCAAGCCGCCACAGAGCTGCTGAGCCAAGCCGCCACAGAGCTGCTGAGCCACTGAGCCAAGTCACCACAGAGCTGATGAGCCAAGTCACCACAGAGCTGCTGAGCCACTGAGCCAAGTCACCACAGAGCTGATGAGCCAAGCTGCCACAGAGCTGCTGAGCCAAGCCACCACAGAGCTGTAGAGCCGCTGCGCCACTTCCAAGCCAAAAATCTCCACTCCTGAGTCATAAAGCTTCATCCCTGGGCAGGATACAGCCGGTGGCTGCACCTAGAAGGCTAGGCCACTCAGCAGTCCTGCTAGGTCAATTACAGGTGCCACTAGGCCTTATTTCTAGCTGAATAGGTCACCTTTTATTTCCAGTAGTTTTAATGAATTAAACCAAGGTAAGATATAAATGGTCCTTAAATATTTTCCAAGATCCATAACTATTCAGTTTAACTGCTGTCAGTAAATAGATACCATCTTCATTTAGGAAAAAGTTATTGAATGCTTTGTTAAGGAAGGATGTCTGATGGTTGACAAGTTTATGTTAAGAGTCTTTAAGGATGCTCATTGGCTGGTGTAGAAATGTATTTTCGCTTATGCTACTGGATCTGTGTAACTCACATGTTAACAAGATTTTGAATCTTATTATTTATGCCTGCATAAACTCCCTAATGTCTTTGGATCAACAGAATGTCTCACATGGGTTTGTTTACTCCAACATCCTATATGTGTGGTGCAGTATTTTGAGAACTGATTGTAAATGACAGGATGGGATTTACTATCTATGTTAACGTCTCCTTGCTTTTTTATGCTGCCACTACATTATATCTAGGGTAAACAGAGCTGACTATAAAAACTTTCTTTCCTGAATTAAACAGACAGATAACCAGGCCTGCTTGCGACAGTGACATTAGGGAAATAATTGTGGACTATCTGCTATATGTATGCATCTGCTGGGATTCGCATTCCAGCCCAAGTTCTCTGTTAGGTTTTCCTACTGTCTTGGTTGCAATTGAACCATTTTCTATGAGTGAATTCCAGGCATGTATTTAAACAAAACATTACTGAGTATAAGCTCTGTAGTGAATAGTAAGAGACTATTCACTACAGAGCTTATTCTCAGAAATGTTTTCAGAGAGCTGAACATGAGATGTCATTAAGTCCATCATTAATAAAATCAAGGGAAAATGATCAGCGTCTCTAATGAGCAGCTAGAAAGAAAGAGGCTTTTAGTTCTTGCCTTTAACAGAAACAATGTCCTGTAAAAAAAAAAACATATTTATAAGTTAATGAGGAGTCTATGAATGCAAAAATATCTATGATTAGTTTTGATTGTGATGCGAAGAAGGGTATACATGGATCTATTTCAAGAAATGAACGTAAGTGGAAAGGAATTTTTATACATAATGCTCGAAAAGTTTGCAGTTCAGTTACATGTTTATTGACGAAGTGTCATGGCTTACTAAATAAAGATCTCATGGACAGTGAGATGAATGTATAAAATGATAATGAGAACCAAAAAAACAGAAGGTGAAAAGGATTAGAAAATTACAGACAATATGTGCCCACTACAGGGATTCTATATAGCATTGACTCCTAACCTTGGGCCTGGGACCTCACTGCTCAGCACATAATAGTGTTTTCCCAGCTCCCAATATACCTGATCCAACTAAACAGCTAAACAAGGCTTTTGTGGGTTGTAAAGGATGTGTTCAAGCATGAAAACACTACCACAGGCAAAGCAGAGAGGATTGAGGAGCATGTAGCACTGAAAAAGTGTTTTTGACTTTAACAGAAACCTTTCGAGGCGATATAGAACACCTTCTTTCTCAGTGCTCTGATTATGGTTGCAATAACGGCTAATTGTACAAACGTCAAATAAATGTTTCACTGTAGTAATTCATATCACCTTTTATATCATGTATTATCACAAATCAGCTTTACAGAATCTGCATTGAATTACACATGAGAATTGTACTGTTCCTCAGATGCAACACTGCCTACACCAGCAAGTGTTCTTGTTCAAACACAATCATGTGTAATACACCACAGCCACACATTCTTGTTGATAATGCTGCAATGGCGTGGCAATATATACGCTGTGCGACACCTCTTGAAACTCAGAAACCTGCACATTTCAACAATAGGGAGTGATTAAGTCAGTTCCGACAGTGATTATTCTTGGCCAGTCCTTAAACAAATAAATTGCCCATGAGCTAAAGCATACCAACAGGGTGAAGAATGGCATTATGAGCATGTATGATGTGACAGCAGCCGCAGGACGTTTTGTGAAGTGCACAGAAGCATCTTCACTGCCTGCTCCAGGCCAACGCACTGAATAAGTGATGCATTGAAAATTATGTGCATATTTGAATGGGGTAAATTCAATGTTTAATACTTTTTTCAAAACTTTCTCCACATTTTGCTGTGTAGCAGGTTAATGACCCAAAACATACTGCTTAAACACACTAATGGATACTGCAGTGCAATGTTGTGGTCAAGTCAATCATCCAGCCTGAACTGAAAACCCACACTACCAGGGAAATAACAAAGAAAAATTCTTGCAGGAACTTGTATGACCGCCCTAACCACTAGGCTACCAGCTGCCTTGGTCTAAATTGTGCTGGGGTGTTCCACAAGACCTCATAGTCACACACACAGCACAGGACCAAAATACATCCTCATAGGAACTTAAAATGGTAGTAAACTGGGTCAACATTTACCCATATGAACAGGCCAATGGCAGGAATAATCAGAATGAAGGGGGAAAATAACTTTTTCCTGGTTCTTGCAAAGAACAACAGCACTACGCTCTTAAATAAAGAAACAGTCCTTGGGATTGGTGCAGCTGCATAGTCAATTGAACGCTAAGCATAAGCAGATCCATTTGATTGGATTCAGCACAGTGTCGTGGGTGAAACACCGAATCGAAAAGTGGTAACAGATTTTTTTTTGTCTGTTCCAACATTCCACATGTCGTAAAAAAGTACTGTGACATATTAAGGTGGCCCCATATCACCCACCACTCATGAAACCTTTTATAAAAGAGGATTTAAAAGACTCTGTCGATAACTGAGCTGTTTTTGAAATTGACAATGCAGAGAGGTTTTTATTAAAACAAATATTCATCAAGAATAGTTTAAGAAACTTTATTAACAAGAATAAATAATAATAGCTACTTCAGGCTGTGTTGTGCATTAAAAATACAGATCCATTATATGCCCCTATGATACAAGATACATACACTCATTGATGCATTTGATTACAAGCCTAAACAATTTCATGTCTGTGGCAACTTGCCAAATAAGCCATTTCCTCTGTGGCCACAGTGAAAGGTCTTTAGAGAACGCACAGCCACGGTTTTCTGTAGCCCATGAATCTGAGCTATGAAGTCATTTAACATGGCAGTAATTACCCTCTCTCAGGGGGCCTAATAGAAGCTGTGCTCACAGCTCTAGTGTGCCGCTTGCTGGTCCTCGGAGCTATCCATAACCCTGACACAACTCTCCACGCTGTCACTCCCTCCATGGCACCCTTCGAAATCCACTGAGAAGATGATGAATGCACTCCCCTCTCTGACACAACAATCCTAACACACTTTTCTCTCTCTCTCTCTCTCTCCCCCATTCAAACCTTCCTGATTCACCCATACCTTTCATACTCAATCTTTTCATCTCTCTCCACTTCTCTCTCCTCCTCCTGCTCTTTCTTATTTTATTTCTTTCATTCTGTCTTCTTCCATCTCAGCTCCTCTCCCACTTCCCCCTCTCCCACCACAGACCGCCTACTTTCTCTCTGCTGTTTGTGATAGTTCGACCATGGCGGTGTTCACCATCACGTCTGGTGAAAAATCGTTCTAGATGTTCCCGATAGATCACAGACCAGATGAAAACAGAAATCATTAGGAATGATAAGCACCTATTAAGATGTCGAGATAATTATCAACATTTTTATGCAGTGGATATGTGCAGTCGTAGAAATAAACATGCGCTCCCACCCACATAAATCACTTCCACCCATCCTGACCTTTTGAAGATAGATGCAACACAGGCAGAACATTCCGCAGCCAGCCTCAAGCTGAGAAAGCCATGTACTGTTCAAAGCTGCCCACATCAGATCATCTGCTTTGCAAAAAGCAGCTCTATAGTAGGGCTGCCCATGGCCCTGTGTTTGTACTGTACTTCATAATATATGAAATACATACAATGTTGTAATGTAGGGTCATACTGGTATACGTATAAACAAAGCAGCATTAAGATTTGAGTGACTTTGTGAAAAAGATCAAGTGAAAGCGATCATTCTGTCATGCATGAACACACACAGCACACAGTGTGAACACCACAAAATTCTCCCTCTGCGTTTAACCCATTTACCAAGTGAAGCCGGGGGCAGTCAAGAACACTGTGTGTGGGGGAGGTACCTTGCTCAGAGTACCTCAGAAGTGCCTAGGTCTTGGGAATCGAACCCGCAACATTCTGATCACAGGTCAAACGCCCTAACCACTAGGCTACCAGCTACCCTGGTCTAAATTGTGCTGGCTTCTCCAAAGCAGGTCTTGTGGGGTGTTTCAAGAATGTAGTGGTCACTAAAGTAAAGTAAAGTGGCCCCTCATAGTCACACGCATACAGCACAGGACCAGCTACCCCAAAAACAAGTATGCATTTCACCTGCTAAGGAAAAGACAAAAAACATCTTCATAGGAACTTAAAATGGTGGTAAACTGGGTCAACATTTGCTCACACAAACAGGTCACATGCTAATGGTAGGAATAATAAGAATTAAGAGGAGAAAAATATAAGTATAAAATAAAAATACGACATGATATTCTTGATTTGCGAAGAACGACAGCACTGTACTCTTTTAAATAAAGAAAGGGTCCTTGGGAGTGATGGGCATTGTCAGTACTTAAACTGAACAACTGCATAGTTAATTGAACACAAAGCATAAGTAGGTCCTAGTATGTAGTGGTCGCTAAATTAAAGTGTCCCAGTCACCAAAGCACAGCACAAGCTGCCTAAAAACAAAGGTGGTCCATTATAGGTGCCCAAAGCTCACGCATGTGCATGAGGAGTGAAAGGCAGCTCTCCTGAAGAACTACTGTAGAACAAATTTCTGAAAACGTTTGTGCTGGCTATGACAGAAAGGTGTCAGAACGCATAGTGCATCACAGCTTGCTGTTTTTGTCCTGGAAATAAATACACACACACACACACACACACACACACACACACACACACACACACACACACACAATTTTATTCAATCACTCTTCAGCATGGGCAAGAGACCCGAAGCATGCACTAATACTGCCTCATATACATGTTCTAATAGGCTACTCACATTAGCATCTGCAAAAAATTTACTTTTGCTTTTTATAAACTACCCCTTATCATTTACACAAGTGCTACACAGAAAAATACAACATAAGCCAACCGACTCAGAAGAATGATCAAATTCAAAATGTTGGTCTAAAGTGACTATGTTGCCATTTGTCTATGGGGAAAAAATGTCTTCCATCTGTCATTGACTGTATCTGTCTTTTATTGTCCATCTGTCTCTCAAAGGCTGTTTACTTACAGTCCTGTGAGGTTATGCTGAAGTTTTCCAAGTATATTTGCACATTAATCGGTGTGTGATGTTAACTCAATCACTTGGAGGATTCAAAAAGACCCAGATCTGTCCAGGTCTGTCAAAGGCATGCAGGACGGACGCACAGCTCAGAAAAGTTTCAGGATGCGGACAGTCATTAAAATAAATATGTGAATAAATAAATAAATATACAATGTCTATACCCTGAGAAAACACTCAATTGCTCATCATGGTGTGATTTGTAATGGAACTTAGAAATGTTTGATTTTCCTAAGGCTAAGTGACATAAACATCCAAGGTGTCAGGCATTTTTCCTACTTTTACTTTGAAGTTTAACTGGGTCATTCCTTGAGAAAATATATAATAGAGGAAACTGCAGGCCGCCTGCTGTGGCCCTAAAGCATTTTCTAATCAACCTTTATTCCCCACCAAGGTCTATTAATCTAGGAAGCAGATACTTATCCTCATGATGATTTATCCCCATATAAATGAGGTGACATATGGATTGGATTAAGCATTGGCACTGTGTAAGGTTTATAGTTAAGGTTTATTATTTGACCCAGGCCTCCACGGATATAATGGCGGCTTCGTGATGTAATGCACACTTCAGCTCACCTGACTTTATGATCAGTGTCCACATGTAAAAAGCACTGAGGGTCAGCTACCCCTTCACTATGAACCAACTACACACTCTGCCCCAGCTGCACCTCCAATTTTACAAAATATAATAGTATTCATTATGAGACGAAAGGGGTAAAAATGACCCTAGACCATCACCCTCGCTGTGGAATTCTATCTGGATTTCTGAAATGAACCCAAAACCATTCACCATCGCCCAGAGACTGAAACATCAGCATTCCCAATGACGTGCCTTTTACGTTAATTAACAACTGACATGTGAACATAATTGTATATTATATGCACTACTCACAATAAGTTAAGGATATTGTTATTTACATGAGTGCTTGCCTTTTTGCTCAGATGTTGTTCTGAGGCAATGCGTTCCACTCTTCCACAAGTGCTACACGCAGTTCTGCCAGGTCACATGGGGGTGGGGTACAATCATCCAGTCTCTGCTTCAACTGCTCCCAGACGTGCTCTATGGGGTTCAGGTCAGGGGACATTGATGGCCATACCATATGAGGCACTACTTCCTGAAGTGGAGCTGTGACAATTCTGCCACGATGTGGGGGATGATGATGGGTTCTATGATGTCTCTGAGGTAAGAGTGTGCAGTGACTGAGCTGTGTACAATAACCAAATCTGTTCTGCGCTGACTGGTGATGCCTGCCCAGACTGCTGCACCTCCTCCAACAAAGCAAACCCTGGGGACTATGTTGGCCTCAGCGTATCGCTCACCTCGCCTTCTCCAGCAACGCTGACCATCATTCCTGTGCAAGGCGACCCGACACTCCTCAGTGAACAGGATGGTAGACCACTGCTGCATTGTCCAGGCCACATGGTCTTGTGCCCACTGCAAACGTTCACGGTGGTGTCTTGGTGTCAGTGGAGTCACCTGCAACGGGTGTGTGGCGTTCAAGCCAAAGCGGTGGAGTCGGTTGCGAATGGTTTGTCTGGAAACCCGAGTACCCCTCGCATCTCGTAAACGGGCTGCAGCTGTGTGGCAGTTGCATAACGATGTCTGAGTGCATAGGTCCTTAAGTACTGGTCATCATTGCGGTCTGTCACTCGTGGGGCTCCATTTCAAATATTGTTCACAAATCTGTCTAAATCTGTGTTAGTGAGCACTTCTCCTTTGCCGAGATAATCCATCCCACCTCACAGGTGTGGCATATCAAGGTGCTGATTAGACAGCATGAACATTACACAGGTGTGTTTTAGACTGCCCACAATAAAATACCACTCTGAAATGTACAATTTGATCACAGCACAATGCCACAGATGTCGCAACTTTTGAGGTGTCGTGCAATGGGCATGCTGACTGCAGGAATGTCTACCAGAGCTGTTGCCCACAAAATTAATATTCATTTCTTTACCATAAGCCATCCTCAAAGGCGTTTTAGAGAATTTGGCAGTACATCCAATCGGCCTCACAACCGCAGACCACGTGTAACCACACCAACCCAGGACCTCCACATCCAGCATGTTCACCTCCATGATCGTCTGAGACCAGCCACCTGGACGCTGCAGCAACAATCGGTTTGCATAACCTAAGAATTTCTGCACAAACTGTCAGAAACCGTCTCAGTGAAGCTCATCTGCATGCTCGTCGTCCTCATCGGGGTCTGGACCTGACTGCAGTTCCTCGTCGTAACTGACTTGAGAGGGCAAATGCTCCCATTCGATGGCGTCTGGCACGCTGGAGAAGCGTTCTGTTCACGGCTGAGTCCTGGTTTTCACTGTTCAGGGCAGATGGCAGGCAGCGTGTGTGGCATCGTGTGGGTGAGCGGTTTGCTGACGTCAACATTGTGGATTGAGTGGCCCATTGTGGCGGTGGGGTTATGGTATGGACAGGCGTATGTTACGGACAACAAGCACAGGTGCATTTTATTGATGGCATTTTGAATGCACAGAGATACCGTGACAAGATCCTGAGGTCCCACTGCTTTAGGATGAACTGGACAGAAGAGTGAAAGCAGAGCAGCCTATAAGAGCCGCACACTTATGGGAACATCTGCAGCAGACACACACACAAACAGATACATACACTTAAGGGAATGTCTGCAGCAGAGTTGGAAAGAACTTTCTGCAGAATGAACAATGAGACACTGAACCGCTTGAAATTCAATACAAACAAACTGAAAAACTGGGGTGTTCTATAACTTTAACCAGTAGTGTATATTTACATACATACATACATATATATGTATATATGTGTGTGTTTGTATGTATATATGTTAGTGCTGCGTTAACGGCACGAGATTCTTATCGCGCGAATTTCACCTTGATATTTCAGTGACTTTTCCGGTTCACGCACGTTTTAAACTTGTCTCGGTCTCTCTGTGGGGGGGGCGTTAAAAATTTTTATATATATACACTCAACAAAAATATAAACGCAACACCTTTGTTTCTGCTCCGATTTTTCATGAGATGGACTTAAAG
>JBBPDC010000038.1:17106420-17121388 GCA_037974485.1 Hemigrammopetersius urotaenia
CCGCTCAGCCTCCCGTAGGGGGCTGCTTGCCTGGTCGCGTGGGGTACTCTAAGCGGCTCCGGTTCCAGAGCCCGGACATATGGACAAAGGGTGCCTTACCGGCCGAAGGCCTGCCTGGTGGTGGTGCCACCACCAGAGACACTGAGGAGTCCCTCAGTGAGGGACCGGGACCGCCGGACAGGGGCAACGCCCTGCGGTCCACATGCGCGCCGCCCAGACTGACGGGGAGTCAGTCCCACCACAGTGACGGGGGGGGGTGACATGGAAGGGGAACGGGGGGCGTTCCTTGACAGTTCCTTGATTGGTTCTGCGGTTTAATAAAAACCGAATACAAGTCTGAATACAAAAAAATGTTGGCCTGTGTTATACACTGGTAATGCTGCAGTTACTGACTGCATCACTGTGTACTTGATCCACAATGAACCACAATTTATTTTCTTTATGTATTTGCTGTAAGAGCTCTTATAGCATCTTGATATTCATTATATGCCTTGGAGATGGTGTGACAATGTTCAGGTGGATGTTTTGAAGCAAAGGTAACGTTTCAAGGGTGGCAGAGCTTCAGGAAGATTTATGGAGTGGTGAGAAGGCAAACTCTTTCTTTCTTTGTAATGGAAGTGCTAGGGAGACAGGTTCAGGGCCATGACTAACAGACAGAGGCAGGCGCAGATAAGTGGAGGTCAGGTGGAGGGATATCTGTAGACATGAAGTACTCTGCCTCTCTAAATAAGACCCCTTTATGGAGTCTTATATTTAAGGCTGCACTTAGATTCTCAACCTTGCTTAAAGACAGTGGTCTGCCATTTAGCATCACATATGTTTTGCTGATAAGGCCAAACAGCCCTGATGTTAGTCTGCAGAGTTCATTCACCATGTAGTTTTGTCTGCGGTACTGGCTAATTACATTTGGCAAGTGGCCCTTTGTCTTTTACGCCTGGTGTCTACAACAGAGGTATTTAGTTCCAGTCCCAGTTTGCTGGTGTCCAACACAATTTGGTGATTGTTGTGTTAAATCAGATCTGTTTAAGCAAGGAAATCACCGGAAATCTTTGAATACAATTTGAATACACATGCCTGCACTCAATTTGGAGTGGCTCGATACCACTTTTTCAGTTAAGACACCAACACCGATACTGGAACCAAGTTTCTGCGAATTCCCATAAAAATCCAACACTTTTTCCCACTCTTAAACCGCTATGTTAATAATACATTTGCCTGGATGCACTTTGCTTAACCTAACCTTCCTGCAGTATGAAGGGCGTAAGTGAAAGTGAGTGAGCTTGTCTCTTTACAGTCTGCTGCTTAAAGTTCAGTTAAGAACTGTGTGAATTTTCAGGCTTTTCCAATATTCAGTTCAGCATATTTTCCCTGTATCAGACCTGTATTAATTGCTACCCCTGCTTGGTGTATGCTGTCTTAGTCATGTGAAAATCTTTTGAAAATTGTCAGGAGCGGAGAACTGAAAATTGCCTAAAAATTTCCAACTGCCCAGTGGTAAGGTGTGGGAACTATAAAGGTTCTTTACCATGTTCAAAGGTGGAAGTTCTTTAACCTTCAAAAAAGGGTTCTTCTTTCCCAAACATCATATTATTAACATCTCAATTATTCTTTGGACAAACATCCATTTAAACATTATTTGGGACTCTTTCCTGGCATCGTGCAAAATTAAGGTTGCCAGAAGAGACTGCAGGCGAATGTTGTGTTGGATCTAGAATCGCTTGAGTATATTCACCATCCCTTCTGCTCTTACCTGTGTGAATGTGGCAGTGCCAAGTCAGGCCTCTTCATTCTGAGGTAGCAGGCAACAAGCCTGGACTCAATGAAGCTGGCAACCTTGGAAATGCCTTCATAATCAGCACTGAAAGGTTTTTCAAGCACAACACCATTTGAGCAGAGCTGTGAGAGAAAGAGAGAAAGAGAGAGAGAAAGATTAAAAAACACTTTAAAGCAAATCTAATTTAATTGCTAGGCTTATCTTGGCTTGGCTAATATTTCGATCTTGAACGTTTCCTTGCTCTTCGCCTAAAACAAAATTTACACAGAGAATCTGCGGACTGCTCTGTCACTGTTTTTTATTTGCTTTTATTTGATTTCCTTACATTTCAGCTGTACAATCTTTCATGATTTGTCTGTTAATTCAAGGAGCCTTCTTAATATGAATGCTAAAGACGAAGCTGATTCAAAAGAATGCAAGAGACATATAAAGAGCTCTCACTCTCTGATGTTCGAAATGTTCCTGTGAATAGCCAGCCTGGAGGTATCTCACAAGTAACTCAAAAAAGGAAGAGAAGATTACCATAAACTTTAATTGCCTTCATTTAAAACTCTGCCACTTGGCCCTTCCACTGAATAAATGGCCAGTGGACTGCCACCAAGCACCAAATTGTATTGCTCAAGGTTTTGTTTCATTTTAACAGTTAAAAAAAAATCCAAAACCTTGGTTTAATCACACAGCATTATGAAAAAAGACCTCAAATCTACAGTAGAGCAAGGATAACTGTTTGTCAGTCAAAAACGACTGTCAAAAGGGCAGTGCCTCCCCACTAGTCCTAGTATGAAGCTCGGGGAAAGCTAAGGTAATTGAACCGCAAAGTTGTATTAAACAGCTGGAAAACAGAAGAAGATATAAGCACGCAAGGACACCACAGCCACACTTCTGCCTGGAATATCAGTCTTCTAGAGCAGTCAAAAGCACATTGACAAAATGAGATTTAGCTGAACTGATTGTGTTTTTTGCTATATTCTTAAATTTGAATTTGACTTTTATTTGATAATTACATCACTTAAATGGATTCAAATCACATTTTGCAAGGACATGTCTCTAATGAGTTTCCTTATTTGTTTTTAAGCACTTTAAATGACATTAAATTCCGTAAAATTACAGTGACAAATCAAAGATGACTGGCATTTATTTACATATGGTCTGGCTGTTGGTGTCTTGATTCTCGTTACTGAGGTAGTAATGAAATTTTGAGTGGTTCTTCAATCTGTCGAAGCTTTAAAGCCCCTTTTTGTAGCTAAGATGGAGAAATGACGTTGCTACTGAAACATGGATATAGGACTATAGTGTATCACTGTCTAATCACTGTGTGATAATAAAAGTGAAATAAATGTTTAACCATTTTAATACATTCACTCATGATTGTAGCTCATTTACTCCCAAAAGAAAACATCTTTCATTAAATTAACTAGTATGCCCAGTGTTTACGCCATGTCAGTTTCTTTGCCAATGCTAGTTTGTGAACTAGATCCAATGTTTAGTGTGAAATTAATGTGAAATTATGTTTACAGTGTAGAGGTGGTGAGTTCATGTGCCATGCTTACTCTGAGTCTCTAATGGTGTATAACGGCAAAATTAAAATCCAAAAGTTACAGCTGATCCTATGTCCCACATTGTTATAGATTTGAAGGCTGCAAGAATGATGTCTCCCCTTAAGTTTTTGGACAGCGATGAATTGTCCTCTCAAAACATTTGGATGCTTTTATAACAGAGTTTTGATTGATTCTGGATGTTCAATTGACTACAACATTTAAATACTGAATCTTTGGTTTAAATTCATGTTTTCCATCCTGCTCTTACACCCCAGCGCACATAAAATGCAAAATGTAACGAACGCAGTCTGTATCTGTCACTGAGCTTCACTTTTCCACTGTTTCTTGATCGAGAAATATGTTTAAAAGTGAGGTAAACAAAGTAGAGAACCTGCGATAATGTCACACACACCGGGTCACGTGAGGTCAATCGGCACCGGAAATGACTCACGTAAAGTATATAAACAGGAAATAAGGTCAGTATACTCACACAGACATTGAAGTTGCTTGCTTCATGCCCGCATGTCTCATCTCCGAATCCAAACCTCCAACTCCACGGTACCGTGAGTACTCTGACTCTCTGAGTCGTTTATATACTTCCTGTGTGTGTTCAGAACGCAAGTTCAACTTGGTGTGGACTCTAACTCCGTTAGGGAGCGTTCTGAGAACAACCGCGTGGTTTACCAACTCTCTCGTGCTCTATCACGTCCGAGTCCTTCCTCCACGCAACACAGTGGGCACAGTTCACTCATAATTCTGCCTTCCACCGTGACACTGACAGCTTTGTACCTACCACAGGCTATAATTCTGCCCTGGATTAAAAAATCTGGATTAAAAAGGCGTACTTTCTGTGAGACACTTATGTAACTTGGCTTGTCAGATGTTTGGGAAAGATCCAAGTATCTTTTGCCTGGGCTGATTATCAATGTAGGAGCAGTCATTACAACACAGTTAAAACACTGTAATAATATTGCATTTTATTTTTGTTTGGTTATTTGTTATATATTTAATACAAGCATACTGAGTTATCAATATGTAAAACATATACAAGTGGTTATTTAAATATACTCATTTGCATATGTTTTGCATATTGAATAACAGTTTAACGACACATCCCCAATGTAACAAAGTCTCAAAGCTCATCTTTAATATAAAACAGTAGCATACAACACACTGTACTCCCCTAAAGTTGAAAAGAAACTTATGCCTCTGCATATTGTTTTAAACCTGTGCTGGACTGGATACAAAATAATAACAGTACAAATGATTTGTTTATAAAGGGTGCATAAAGAATGAAATAAAAATACTATATAAGAGCCAGGGTTCAGTGAGCTGTAAATCAAGTACCTCCAGAGCTGTGGTGAAGCGACCGGCTGCGTTGGCATATTTCTTTAGCCGGTAGTATGCGTCGGCATCTTGTAAAGCCACATCAAGCCATTTGTCAATTTGAGGCAGAAAGCCGAGATTAGGTCCACTTGGAGGCCCCACTGTTTCACTGCTTTGACACATTAATTGTGAGGAGGTAGATGCTGGGGACAGGGCGAGCTTGTGGGTAATGTACTGTTCGTCACCGTACACTAACTTCGCCTCAACCTCCACCAGGCTTTTTAAAGAGATGCGTGACAGTGGAGGCAGGGGGCTCTGTTCATTATCCGCCCTCGCAACCTCATCTACACATCCATCTCTGCTTCCAGCGCCAGCTGTCTTTCTCCTTTTTGCCATGCTGCTGTCTCTTCTTTTCCTCTCGCTTTTGTCTTGCCTCTTTTCCCTCGGCAGTGGTGCCTGGGAGACAGCCATCGTTAGATCCTCTGCATGCTCTTTGCTTGGGCCGGGTTGAGCTGTCTGCGCTGGTCCCTGGAGCTCTGGGTGTCCATTAGAATTTGCCATGATGCGCCTGAAAAGAGATTGAGGATTTAAAGTGAATGCCATGCACTCCGCAAAAATGGCAATACTACTGAGACTGTTGGCCTGAAAATGTTGGCCTTTAGAGGAAGTTCAATTAGCTTTTATGCAATTTAGAACAAGGTGTAATAAAAGAACATTCTTAACAAAGCACTCAAGAGTACTTTAGGGTGCATACAGACACCGTGTCAAAATAATTACTTAGTTAAAGTGAAAGTTAAAAGATATACATGAACCTTTGTACATCAACATCTACACATATTCAGTCTCAATTATAACAAATAAATGTGTAAAAGTGTAAAGTGACCATTTGTCATACGTGAACACACCACAGTGTCAACAGCACAAAGGGATCAATAGACAAATAAATGTAAATCTATTGGAGTTTTTTTGGGTAAAAATGAGCCTTTTTGAATGAATTCACTTTTAAATAATCTAGATATGCAAGTGATTCCCTTCTAAATGATAATAAAAAAAATAGCTATTCACTTTAACGTAAACATACAAAAAAGGTTTTTGAAGACATAAAGGAACTTTTTTGGCAATATTCCAAACCTTCTGACAAGACATAAGTAAAGAGTGTTTGTTAATAATCTGATTAGTTTGAGTAGGTGGGATCTGAAGCAGGGGAAACACTAAGATGTGTAGGGCAGGGGGCCTCCAAGACCACCAAAAAAGACTTTCAATGGCAATGATCCAGAAAATCCTGTTAGGATCCTTTATTTTTAAAAAAAGAAAACAATACAATTATAATAAAAATTAAACTTAAACATCTTTAGTCCATTCAAGTAGGTTTATTGTCATTTCTACCATATACACATTGCACAGTGAAACATAGCCACATGCCTCCATACACCTTAGACCATAGTGCAACACAAGAACAGAAACAGAAAAGTGCAGACTGGACAAAAGTGAGTGCAAGAAAAATACTACGTAACTTCAGGACAAGACAACTTTTAGTTCAGTCAACAGCTGCAACACTAGTTTGAATGAATACAGTATTTTGACAGATATTGTATACCAGTGGTGTAATATGTGTGCAAAACATGGATTAATATAACAAATATAGCAGCAACAGGACAGAGAATGTGTAAAATAATAGACAGCTATTTACAGAGGCAATGGGAGTGTGAGTAGTTTGTCCAAGGCAAAAGTAAAGGGAAGTGTGCATATGCACTGAATGTGTGTGGGGGAGCACAGTTCATGTTTCAGTTCTGACTGAGGAGTCAGAACTGGAGGTTTGTATGCTTTTGCTAGATGGGAGGAGGGAGAAGGGAGTGTGTGAGGGTGAAGGTTCTCCATAATATGAACACCATAAAACTTGGTATTCTTGACCATCTCCACTGTAGAGCTATTGATGTTCAGTGGAGAGTGATCACAAAGTGCCCTACTGATGCAGGGCTCATCAAGGTACGTACCCAGTGAATAGAGACCCGCACAATGTTCAGACACCAGTCTGTGCTAAGGTAAAACCGCAGCCCACCACCTCTTATCTTGCCACTCAGTTCCACGTTACAGTCACTGTGATATGTTAGCATGTGAAAACCAAAACAGCGATCTCAGAAATTCTGCTGGGTGGTTTGTTGGAGTCAGATGTAGACTAATTTATTGTCTAGGGAGCAAACATTGGTGAGCAGTGTAGTAATATAACAGGATAGCTGGGTGGCTAGCTTTTAGCCTTGCATGAACCGCCTCCTGCTTATTGTACTGCTGCTTTTTTGTCCTCTCTCCTGGCCACTTAGAATAATCTGCATGTCCCATCATCACTGAGACCTATCCTCCTCTGAAAAGAAAGTATTACCAAAAATTCTGTTAAATAATGCATTGAGGGAGCAGTTTCATTACTGCTTTGGAGATGGGTTTGAAGAAAGGTCAGTGTAATATACACACCTGTCTCTAAATGCTAAGAGTTAACCCTACTTTTCGGTTCTAAGACTGCACCAGATGCAGTTTGCTGCAACTCAGCCAGAATCATGAAACGGGAGAGATTTTATTATTAGGGTGTCAGGCTTCTTCTCATAACAGCACTAAGGCTACTGTACTAACGAAACTGTGACTTGAAAAGAAAAGTCATTTTTTATGCAGCCCTTGAAAAGATTGGCTAAGGCAAGAGGCTTTGTGTTCTGTCACTGGGACCAATGCTTTAATCCACATTTATCTGTGCCAAGGGTACATTGAATTCAACATTTTCAGTGGAGGCACAATTCCTTGCATGCACCTGGCTTACCTAGTACAGCACACCAGTGTTAAAAGTGATCAACTATAAAAGGTGACACAATCCTAACATTATCCTCATAGCATTAAGACCATCATGGCTGCAACAAAAGGGATATTCAATGTTAACAAGCCAAGCCAATTGCTATTTTCAAATATTAATTGACTCTTCAAGACAGGCTAAGCAGAGTGTAATAAATTCTCGGCAGTTACAAACCTTGTGCTTACCACCAGCAACGACAAGCTCCTTTAAGAAGCTGAATGAAAATGAAAATAACTGATGCAGTGGAAAGCTACAAAAAGATCCAATCCACTGTCTGAAATGGCAGTAAGAGATGGCAGATATGGGGCACTATGGAAATCAAGAAAAGATCTTTAAGGCAGAGAGCATTCAAATGCTGGCTAGAATGGTAAAATAAATCTCTATATAATAGCAAGGATGTGTTTAATTGTCCACTGTTTTACTGTGCGCTGTTTCTTCTGCACACATCTGTCATTAGAAACAAACTCTACCTGCAACCTCATTACAAAAGCCAATTACTGGGCTCCTGAGAGGTGCAACCGTCAAAGCTTTGTCTCCATCATCAGGAGATCAGATTGAGAGTTTGATCCCTGGTTGTGCTGCAGCCATCTGCCCAAATACAACTGGGTTCAGTCTCTGAGGGTGGTCCTCCCTCCTCCCCCATCAGAGCAGTGCTAGCCAGCAAGGTCATCTGTTTGCTGACCCGACAGAAATGGTAATCAGCCGTCGCCTTTAAGTGTGTTTAGCTGTCGAAAGTGCATTGACGGCAGTGTGAGATGTGGTGGAGCTTCATGTGACTCAGAGGAAGCACAGGCTTGAGGTCACTCTCCAAGTGTTGCTGATATCTTCTGATTAGGGGAGTCCTAGCTAGTTGGTGGAACTGGAGATGACTAAAAAAAAGTTAATGTCTGAAGTGTATAAAATAACACAAATAAATGTTGGCACTTGTTTTCAAAATGCTACGGATTGATGACGAACTCTGGCTGGTCACTAAAATATGATGGGGCAAAAAATAAGCAGCATTTGATGAATGAACACTTTGGCAACTGTTAAATAAGAAAGGGTGGATCTATTAAGCTTAAGGGTTATGTGACTGCCTTTGGCACAGGAAACACTGTAGATTGAGAAACAGTCCCCTAAATATCAACAAATTAATGATGCAAATGTGACTAAAGCTAAGAGACTAAAGCTGAAAAGCATCTGCTGTCTGCGATTCAAAACATACCACAAGATCCACCATAATCTGCTTAAAAATGGAAGCTGGAATATCTTGATTCAAAATCGTGAGTAGATGTGAAACATGCTGTGCTTGCAAGACAGCCAAAAAATTTAATATACAAAGATTCTGCAAAGAAATGCAGGAGAAACATATATTTTTAAATGTTTGGCTGAATAATCATTTAAGCAATTATTCATATTTATGTCAGCTATTGTACATTTCTTGATTAAATGTATTTTATCATGCTTTACTGTGATTATGTGATTAGCTTGTGATTATTCACATTGTTATATGCAAAATTAAATAATTAACTCAAATGTCGTCTTTTGCACACGTTTATTTTTAAAGTACTGCTATCTGTACAAAGGTGCAATAATGTGCTATTCTATGTATTTGAGTGCAGTGTCATTAAAGTCCCTTTTGCTGTAATGGCGTCCCATTACTTTTGTCCATGTAGTGTATGTTGACTTTGAATTGTCCATCATAAGAATTACATTTCTTCTGAAATCAAGAATATCACGGGGAATCTGTCCTCTCTTTGCTGCTGTACTCCTCTGCGAAGACTTTATACTATGGTTGAAACATTGCTGTGAGGATTTGATCGTGTTCAGTCACAGCAGTGGGTACTGATGGATGAAAAGTTCTGGAACATCGGGGCTAACCGTTATAGCAGCTGTGAAGGGAGACCAACTCCATATTTCATACATATGTATCTGAATGCAGTGACCCTGTTGGTGTGATATAGACAAAAGTAATGAGACGTCTGACCCACGTGAAAACCAACCGAGACCTAGAGCGCTGTGTGCATGTAAGAGCACAAAAAAGCAACTTTCAAAACAAAAGGATTTTTAAAAAATCTGCGTTAATGCGCAATAAAAAAATGTTGGCTTTAAGTAAATATGAGTTAATGTGTTAACGTGCCCAGGCCTATTAAAAAGTGATTAAGCTCTTTATTAGATAGTTATCTCATCGGTTTAGGATACTGAAAAACATATGGGAAAAAAAACCTATAAAAAAAGCTATTTTTTTCTTTTTAACAGCATTTTGTGGAAGAAATGTGTTTCTTTCAAACGCTGTGGTTTCAAGACATTGGTGTGGTTAGATATTATTAAGAGCAGAATAAATGTCACAACATAAAAATTTCGTGTGACAAAAATCGTATGGCCTCTTGTTGCTTATTGCTTTAGGAATGAGAATGTTTTCTGCATTAAACATTGTTGCTATTATGTCCATAATTATTATACGACATATGACTCAAACAGTTCCTGACCTGACTGCAATATAAAATAAAGGGTGTCTAAACATTTGTGTCATCTTTCAGTAGTCCATGGTTGCTAGGCAACAATACTGTAAGTAAACAGATATAAATTCATAAATTCATGTATGTGTGAGCCAGGCCTTCCCATCCAACATCAGTGTCTGACCCCATAAATGCTCTACAGAATGACCGGTCACAAATTCCCCACAGAAACAACAAAATCTTGTGGCAAGTCTTCCAAGAAGAGTGGAAGCTGCTTAGGGGGACCAACTCCATATTAAAGTCTATGGATTTGAATTGCAAGTCCCTGTTATGGTGTAATGGTTGGCCGTCCCAATACTTTTGTCCATATAGTGTATGTTTGCCTTATCGTATTATGTGAGCAGCATTTTGAAAAAGTAAAAATTGAGTGTGATACAGTAAACCAATGTAAGACTATATTCTTTCTTTTAGTAAAACTCAGCCAAGTGTTTTATTCATGAATTTAGAAAGTTGGAGGTGCATTAAAAGTACATGTGCTCAGGTAAGAGCAAACATAACCAAGCACTCAGGGGCACAGAGCTGCATCACAAAAAGAACTAAGTATTCTGGGCCTAGAGTCTAAGTGTTAAAAGCTGCCAATCTTGAAAAGCATTTGATCGATAGATAATGACATTTATTATGCTTGAGCCAAGCTTGTCCCCTTGAGGCGCAGCCCAGCCATATCCATCTAACTGGCTTGGCTTTATAAAGGTCACTTAATCAGGACTCATGCAAAGCATTCTTGAAGTATAAAAAATGTTCCCTCTGAAACTCAGAAATGTCTTATTGTTCCTTAAATTGGTACTTACCTCTGAGTTGCTTGCTTGTCAGGTTGAAAACATTTCAGCATTCAGTTTTAAAGAATAACATTCTAAGAATATCAGTTCAGTTCTGGAATTTATGTGATTTTTTTTAATGAGCTATTTTGAGCTCTTTTTTTTTTATAGGAAAAGGAATATTCAAATATAGAGCTTAAAGAATTGGCTAGCGTTGGGGCTGGCAAAATGTCATGGTTAATGGTAACAGATATGGTCCAAAGTCCAAAGCATTTGGTTAAATTAATTTACACAGTGCTCAGAATGTTCTTTTTATTCTCATTTCATTAGTTACAGCATCAGTCCTGTCTCGTGAGAATTACACCAGTCTCTTAAGAGCTCATATCCATTTTAGCCCACTCTTGTACAGACTTTGGTCTTAATGTCCCAACAGAACACACTCCAATATTGCAAAATGACAACTGTCGGGTGCATAGGTACAATGTGTGTGTGAGCGGCACAACAGACATGATGGAAACAGTAGGACAATTTGACTGACCAGATTTCAATCCTCATTCTCAGTGTGGAACAGCAAGTGAAATGTACAAATAGGCTGTCACAGCCTGTGACTTCGCCACACATGTAGTTCTGGTTCTAGTTTATATGGCACCCTGGGAAAACAAGCAAAAAGAAAACACTCTTGGGACATTTGGAACAACGTAAAGAGTCATTGGATTTTAAACTGTATAAATGTAAAACAAAAAATGCAAACTAAAAATTAGTAATGTAAATACAATATAAATATAAACAAAAAGTACTAAGACAGATAGAAACAAACTATATAAATATTAATGAAAAGAGAATTTAAATATTTTTTAGTGTCCTTACTGGCAGTAGGTGGACTGATTTTAGGACTGGACCACTGAGGTCATACAGTGTGTGTCAAGCATTTTTCTTTCGTTTCTTCTTTCACTCTTTGGTAACATATCATATTGTAACTGAATTTACTAATTCCCCACATTCCTCCAGCCTCTGTCGTTGAATGGAGAGACCTTAGGTCAGCCTACCTCCACCCACCAACACCCCCTCCCATTCTTATACTCAAACCAGAACCAGTGGGCCCACTTTGAAAAGGTTAATTGACCCACAACATGACATAAAATCACTGACTTGACGTGCTAATGAGCAATAGAAAACCAATTCCACAAATGGTACCTTTTTATTTTTTGGGTGTGTGCAGGCCCCTCATGTCGGCCCATCAAGATATTGCCCTGAGTGGCTACCCATGTCACCTATTCCTAAATCCATTAATGTACACATGAATTCTAGCTGAAAGATTGGACAAAAATGAGCTGGAACTCTCCAAAGACTAGAGGGAAGTTTATACGACCGCATTCATTGACATGTTAGTTTGCTTACACTTCGTATAAATGACTTTACATATAATTATATAATAATATTATGATATCAGGTCTAGCACATAGACTGTATGTGTAATATTTAAGAATATAGTATAGTTAATGTTTAACATTCAAATATTAGATTATTTTATTTAATCTGTACAGCCTTTGCTTTACTCGTATCAGTAATATCACCTCTTAATCCCTCTCATACTTCTCCTCCTCCTCTCTCTCATCCCCACCCTCCTGACATTTTTTTTCCTTTATACTCTAAATCTGCTCATCTCTCACTCTCGCTACACGTCTCTGTCCTTCTCCTGCTCTTTCTTGTTGTATCTGCCTAGTACTGTATTGCTCATCCTCAAATTTAAGGGAAGCTAAATACAGAAGCTATTGTAAAAATGTGCCAGAGTCATTGGATGGCCTGAAGTGCTTTCATTTTTTACCTGCTGTATTGCATACTACGGCAAACAAAAAATATAAAGTTGCACTTTCGAAGGTCTTTCGCTATATTTGCATGCACACCCTTTCATCATTCATGCCAGTTCATGCACAATTAGAATAATCTGATTATATGTACTGTTAACATACTGTAGATAAAAAAATGTTCTCAGATATATATAGAAAGATTTAGACCGTGATCAGATTCAGATGTTGTGCATTGTCAAAAGTCACACTTCTGCTCCACCTTAAGAAAGAGCTGGATGTGGTTTGAGTTGGTTTAAGAGCATATATTTGAGTACTATAGTGTTTATTTTAGCTAAATTGAACTGCAAAGTTTGAGGAAAAAGATGGCCAAGAGGGTGACAATGAGTTTGAGAGAAACCCTAACCTATCAAATGAGCAATACAGTACTAGGCAGATACAAAAAGAAAGAGCAGGAGAAGGATAGAGACGTGTAGAGAGAGTGAGAGATGAGCAGATTTAGAGTATAAAGGAAGAAAAATGGCATCGGAGTGTGGGGAGGAGAAATATGAGTGGGATTAAGAGGTGATATTCCTGATACGAGTAAAGCAAAGGTTGTACAGATTAAATAATATAATGTAAAATTTGAATGTTTCCTATGATATACAGTATTCTTAAATATTTCACATACAGTCTCTATGTGGCTGATCAAGTGGAGTAGGTGGGAATTTGTTTTTTGTGGCCCCATGGCATCATGCACTCAACACGAACATGCTCAGGGGCTAAAGGACAGTAAACAGAATCTGAAGCACAAGTTAAGGGAAAGCATTCAAGCACAATAGAAATATTCCACCTTTCATTATTCCACCTGTGCCAACGCCAAGTACTATGAACTTCATGCCAATAGCTCTGGTGGTGGCCCAAAACCCCAGTAAATGTGACTACTTATTTATGAACATGAAGTGCAGTGCATTATCTGACACTGACACATTGATCTTAATGGTGAATTGTTGGTTGCAAGTCGGGGGAGTCACATAATATTTTTGCACTTGAAACCCAAGATTGATTGCTGGGTTGCAATTGTGATGTATTGGGTTATTCATCTTAGGTACACGCACACAAACACACACACACAATCTCGCACACGCATGCGCATATAGCGGCACCTTTCAATTTATTGTTGACTCCAGCAACTTAGTCCTGATTTTCTTGTGTGCCTTAGCCTAAGAATGTCTGCGCAAGTGTAGCTGGACAATCATGGCAGAACAGCAAACACAGCTATTCTGTGTTGCTTATTGTTTCCCTCTGATGCATACAGATAGCTGTTTATTTCTCCTTTCATTTACCACTCCTTTTCATGCCAGGTGCTGCTGTCACTCTGTGCCATCAGCAAAGTGAAATTTACAAAGACCGAGGCCCTGAGTTATTAGTCCTCCATTAGAGCCTGCTTTCGCCGTGAACCCGTTCCATGTGGCTGCTGTTGAGTACATTTGTGTGAAATACACTCTGCGCCTTGCAGTCTCTCTCCATCTCGTCCACCCCATCCTCTGCATACTTATTTGTTCTGAGGCTCCAAGGAGGTGTAACGTTTCTCAATGTGGAACAATGTTCTTGCACTGTCATATATTGTTTTTTAGGCAGGCATGAGGCTATACCGCAATGTTTTTTATAGCCTCCTTTAATGCTTCCTTCTATCTTTTGCTATTAATGAGACATCTCATCCATATTCGTCCCGATTAAGCAAGACCTTGAGAGCCTGTTTACTCTCGGCCGGTTCAAAGTGAAAATGGAATAGGAAATGGACCCCTATGCTAAAAGATGAATAAACAGATTCTTTTTTGCATCATGTTTGATAAAAAAGAGCCTCAAAGGAAATAATCATCAAATATTTCTTGTGTAAGGAAAGGGTATATTTGTGTCAAATGAAATCTCTGTTAAAGCACAGAATGTAATGCCCTTACACAAGGAAGTTGACCTAGTCAGGCCAATTAAAGCACATAAAAAGCAGTGTATATATATATATATTGCGACTTTTAGTCTTTATGTCTTTCACCCTTAAACATGTTTAAACTTTATGGTTGTCCAGCATCTTCATCGTGTTTCACGGACACGGATATGGTAGATCACCTGCACACTTAGAAGTTCTCACCACATTTCAAGACTTATGATAAAATGAAAAAAAAAAACACAAAAAGCCTAAGAAAGCCCAATTTTTCAATAGTGTAAACCCAAAACACACCCCCAAATCTGCTCCCAATTTCATTTTAAACTAGGGCTGTAAAGCGATTATTTAAAATTAACTAGTTATTCGCAAATCTGGAAAAAATTGATCGCGATTAATCGCAATTCTATGTCAACCCAATATTTAATATATAATGAACACACTCAGTCATCAATTTTACAAAGAAGGCTTTGTTTATTTGTTTTTTTCCCAACTCTGTCACACTTTTAAAAGCTGTG
>JBBPDC010000038.1:17155666-17174922 GCA_037974485.1 Hemigrammopetersius urotaenia
GTGGGTGTGTTATTTTTGGTGGGAGTATAAAAGCTTAAAAAAGTGTAGCACTGTTCTGGAATGTATTCACTGTTATGTTTTTTTCAAATCAATAAAAAGACATTTGAAAGAAGAAAAACAAATGTCCTTTTCTAAGTGTTAATAATTAATTATAAATAATTTGAAAGGGTTAAAATTTACTTGGGAAAAAAAAATTCCATTCGTTCATGATGATATTATGCAACTATCGTGATGATAGTATCATGATAGATCGTAACCCTTTTGCATTCACTGTGAATATCTAGGCCATACACAGAATACACGGTCATGTAAAACTGTATGATAATTGCTGATTGCCTGTCTTTATGTGCCTTAGACCCACATGGAGGGCATGTACTGCCACAGACAACAGACTGGGGTGATTCCTCTATGCAGACCTACATCCTGACCCTGGGCTTCAGCAGGAGCCAGAATGGAGACTTTCTAGACAAACTGCTCAAAAGAAAGCGTCCCACGTTCACAGGTTGGCTTGACTACACTTTAACTGATTTCATGGGTCACAAAAAAAAAAAAATATATATATATATATATAGATATATATATAAATAAATATATACATATATATATATATATATATATATATATATATATACACACATCATGTACCGAAACGTGACCCATGTACCGTGATGATTGGGTACGAATACATGTACCGTTACAGCCCTAACGATATATATCACAGAGGGACCAAAAGTCACAAGTAAATCATAAACCTGGGTCGTAGTGTGGTGCAGTAGTGCCACCTACCGGCGTAACAATTCTGCTGCCTTATACATACATGAAAATATAAGCAAGAGCGTGTGTTTACTGGTTAATACACTGCTGTTTATTTAAAATAAACGAAAACAAACCAAGCCTCATTCTTCAGAACATTTTGTTGCTTAACTTTGCTCCAAGAGCATCTGTGAACATTTTAATTTCATTTTAAAATCAGTTTAATACACTCCCCTTAAAGAAAATGTGAGTTAACATTGAACTACTGTCTCCCGCAGTGCTAGAATGTTACCCTTATATAGACTGGAATTCATGCAGCGCCTTTTCTTTGGTATAAGCAGGTTAATACAGTAATAAATTCATTTAATTTACAGTAATAAAAATACAGGGCTTTAAGAAGAACAAAACAAAAAACACAAACACTCAATTTGAGATAGCTCCACACGAGATGTGTCACAGGGCCGCAGGCAATCAGCAGCAAGGAAAAATAAATAGTGCTCTCAGACTAGCTACTTTCAAACCTCTTTACTCTGGAACATTTTATATGAAATGTAGCTGAATTTACATTATTATTTATGTTACGAAATTAGTAAATTATACTTTTCTTAATCATTTAGCACTAAAATGCATAAAAACATATATTGCCACAAAAAAAAATTTTATGTCTGGGCCTCGTCCGCCATGTTTCTGCAAACAATTATTAGTTCAGTTCCTAGAAAAGATCTGCGAGGGACTAAAGCCACAACTGCTGAACACCATATAAGCAGGGGTTTACTGTATGGCCAAAATTATTGGCACCCCTGGATTTTTTTCAGAAAATGCTGCATTTCTCCCAAAAAGCTATTGCAAATACTATTGTTGTGATATCAATGTGTTTATTTCCTTTATGTGCATTGGATCAGAACAAAAAGAGCTGAGAACAAAAAGCCACATTTGACACAATTTCACACAAAACTAAAAACAAAAAGGGCCAGACAAAATTATTGGCACCTTCAACTTAATATTTGGTTGCACACCCTTTGGAAAAAATACACATAAAGAAAATAAACACATTTATACAAAAAACATTTGTAATTGCAATAGCCTTCTGGGAGAAATTGTTCATTTTTGGGAAAAATTCCAGGGTTGCCAATAAATTTTGGCCATGATTGTATACAGCATAGCCTAGGCCTGCTGAGTAGCTCTTGATTGCTTAGAAGTAGACAAACGTCATGCTTATTGGTCAAATTAACTTTGAAATATCATAAATAAATTAATAACTCATTTTTTAAAATCCCAAGATTGGCACCGCTGTGGTCCCCTTGGGCACGGTACTGTCCCCACACGCTGCTCCCCGGCGCCGGCACTGGAAGCCCGCTGCTTCACTCGGGTGAACAGGTTAAATGCAGAGGACAGATTTCACACTGTTCACACCGTGTGCTGCACTGTGGTGTGATGTACTCACTAGTGACAAATTGCTCACTTTTACTTTCAAATGGATGTAAGGCAGTACAAGTAAGAGCATCATTCTTTGGGTACAGAATCAGTTCAGTTGACCTTAGACCATATCTAAAGATATAAGGGCAACATGTCCTTGGATGATGTGTAGATGACTAGCAGGATCAAGCAGAAGCCCCTAGACATACTATTTTTATTAAAAAAAAAAAGAAAAAAAAACCCAGAAATGCCAAACTACTAACAGATTAAAGTTGATGTATAGATGATGAACTATATAGGTATGGTATAGGTATGTATGAAATTAATACAGAGACAGACAGACAGACATTTTGATAGCCAAGTTTAGTTAATAAATATTCATGTTTTGTCATTAGGTCCTAGAATGAGTACAAATATGCAAATATGAACTGCAGGTGGCATCACGCTAAGCAGTTTCAGATATCTATTCTGAGCACCTCCAGCATGAACCACTTGCTATGCAACACATAGTAAGATTGTCAACAACTATAAAGAATAGTACACTTTCTCTGCAACTAAATTAAAACTTGAAACTCCTGCATGTGCAGTGCAAATATACACTATTTTCTTGACATTATTATTGTGAAGAAAATCTATTAACAATGTTTTTATGTGCTGTGTAGATTCAATATAGTAACAAAGGATTTCATAATAGCTGAATAAAAATGAAAACTGAGAAGCAAATGCGAGGTGTTAAACGTCAGATCTAAAAAAAAATCAAAGCACTGCCTTAACTCACACGGGAGAATGACCCAGTGATTTTTTTCCACGTTCAAGCTGCCCCAGGATTACAGGGACCATTCGATGTATTGACTAGAATGACATAAAATTTCTTAATGAACCTTGTGCGTGTGGAGCCAGCAAGGCAGGAAGTGCCAGGCTGTGCGATGGACTTCCACTGGCCAGCTAGCAGAGCAGGGTTGAAGAGGTCAGCCTAGCTAGCTCTGTAGCTGTGAGCAGGCACTGCTAAGAGGAGGAAAATCAATGCATTTGTGTAATGTATCAAAGGCCCAGACTCCACATGGGTGTGTAAAGTAATCAGTCATCGGCAGGGGACCGTGGCAGCCCTCGCCTTTATCAAATGCCTGTATCTAAGTCCTTGCTGCAGTTTCTTGTGAACATGTACAGCATAAGAAACAGGGAGAGTTTTCCAGTACAAACTGACCAAACAGAGAAGATGCCAAAATGATAATGATGGGAAAAAAATCAATGCTTCACAATATACACAAAATAATGCTACTGAATTATTACTACATCAAGTCTAGGAATTGAAAATTTATCTTAAAATGAATAGATGAATAATAGGCCTGCAGTTGTGAGATTGAAGAACAGAGGTGTGGGTCCACATACAGTTTGAGGGGTTACCAAAAAGAATCCAATTGTTTTGCATTTAATCAAATGACTCAGTGGTTCTATAAATTGCAAAACTATTGTTATGTAAGATTTGTGAGAAACTCTTCTGCTTTTTTAAAGGCACCCGGGGTCCATTTTCGCCGACGTCACTCGAGCACCTTCAGCAGATGTGTGAGACTTTAGGGAGGAGGATTCTGCCTGTTCTAGATTTTATCAAATGCACCAAGCTAGCTGTGGGTATACTGTTTGCTTAATACGTTTTAACTGATCCTGGATGAGAAGGCACGTAAGTGGCATCATCTCACACCACTCCTGTTACTCACGTAGTACAGATGAATATCAAACTGTCCTGCCCAAATAATCATTGTTTTATAATGGTGGCTGCTTGGGAGTAGTCAGATATGTGATCAATTAGAGCTGTTAGTGGTTCGTTGTGCTAGAGCACACCACTTGGACAGAAAGCACCAGTGTAGCAATTTAGGAAAGGAAGAGCATTTGAGTGTTTCCTGTATAGTAGCTGCTTTTAGTGCAAACAGAGTGTTGAGGGTCAGAAATGTAGTGTATTAACCTTATGATGTATTACAACTGCTGAAAAAATAAGATTGTAATACACTTCACCAAGAAGCTGCCATACAAAGTGGAAGAGGAGGAGCTTCCAGAGTCTTCTGTGGTTTGCGATTTTCAAAAAGGCTGTTGATGTAGGCCTGCCATCAAGAGGTCATTTAGTTTGGTAGTCATCATGCTCCACTAACAAGCAGCAAAAACAAAGTAAAACTAAACTTAATGACAGTTTAAAAGGCTACATTCATTAGCATAGGCAGGGCTGTATGTGGCTCCCATACTAGGGGGGATTTACCAACTCTGCTCCCTTGATGCACGTGTGGCAGCAATCATACTCACTGATTAATTTCCCAATGAAACTGCACCGCATTCATTATAGCCATACATACCGTGCAAGTCACACATGCAACATCATCAGTTCATTAAAATTATTATAAAGAGACCCCCACGCTGATGGCCAAAATAATTTCAAAATGAGATTAACCTGCTGACTGAGACATAAGTAAGATAAGAAATACAATAATTTTCCTGATATCTGAAGGAATTATGATTTAAACTTCTTTCTTTCTAGAACTTTATCAAGTGAGAAACACAAGAGAAACATAAATCTCTCTCTCTCTCATAATTAATTTAAAAGCTGTGTTTTCAAAGTACTGCTATAGGAACAAAAGTGCAATAACATTTGGTTTGCAAACACTTTAAACAAATAAGGAACTTTTTTAACAGCAGCGTCCCCTTTAACACAGTCACACAGCTGTAGTTCAAATATTTCTTAAACATTTATTTAATCAAATTAAATATAAAACCAAAGCTATTTGCCGCTGCATGGCATTCACGTTTCAACCAGTTTGTTATAGAAAAGCAAGTTACCGTCAGAATTCAGAGCATTACAGCAGCTGCAAAAAGGGAAAATTAAAGTCTATTTATCTGAATGCATTGTCATTAAAGTCCCTTTTAGTGTCTTTGTTAGGCATCCAAAAGTACAAAAATACCCCCGAAATATGTTTGTTTTCATAAAAGGGTTTATTATCATTAAATTCCTATATATATTTTGATTGGTTGCCAGTAGACAAAGAACTTCAGGCATATTGGTCAAATTCACATAGAAATATCATAAATGGGTGTAAGTAGATATAAGAGCATGATTTGGGTTTAGAATCAGTTCATTTGGCCTTAGAGCACAACAAATGACATAAGAACCCCATGTCCTCATAACCACAAGGTACAATAGAGAACATAATACAGAACATATGAAAGTGAAATATGTACAAGGGCTCTTTGCTGACTGACACTGAGCAAGACGGTATGCTAATAGGCTCAGCCAATATTCCGAGGATGTAAAATGTGCAAAGAGCAACAGTAAATTCTTACAAACATAGAAGGTAGAACAGGCGTGTTCATTGTGATAAATATGGGTGGACTACTATGCCAAGAGTGGAAAAGGTTCTGGCAAGGGGAATGGCCCTAAGACACCGGCTCCTCCTGAAAGTCAACAACTCGCCTCACTTACCAGTTTATGCTGACATCCTCAACCCTGCAGCCATTTGTCTAATACCAAGACAGCCAATGTGGAAGACTCTTAAAAGCCAATGTGGAGGAGTCCTATGTTCTATGTATATTATAACTAATTTAACTTGTTATACTCAGGTAAGAGAGGTCTAGTCTCAGCTTGCACCAGGTTAACTATGGCACTGTGTGCACAGAAAACTTCCATGCATGATTTAACTATATATTTGGCACCAAAAACTGAACTAAAAATTGTACACACCAGAAACCCTCCTTACGAGTTTTATGATTTTGTGCAAAAAATCCTTTTTTTTGTCTGCTCTTCTTTGAGATGTGTCCGCGGATTATAGAGCCACATGCCAGATATACACATTAGCCCATAGACCCTGTGACCCTAGTAAAGATTAAGTGGTTACAGAAAATGAATGAATGAATTTGAATTTGAATTTGAACTTGAATAATAACCTGACAGTGTTCTGCTGTACAGAAAAAATATAAACATTCTAACAAATAATGAATCATGTTCCAGAAACCATGGAAAGTACACAATCAAATTTTTGTAGTATACCCTTTTTTTTCTTTTTTACTGTCACACAAATAGTAGGGGGGAAAATCACTGGATGCTGTGAATGTCCTTTGAAGTTCTCAGATTTTCAAATGTGAGAAGGGCAAGTGTTTTGGGCACTGTTCTGTGTCCTTGCTTTCAGATTCCCTGGTGAGGGACTTCTGCTTTGTTTTGGTTGATATTTTCTGAGTCAGGATGAAAGATAGATCAGTGGCTTTGTATCTGTCCTTTTTGTTGATGGCTAAAGGATTAAAGGTATAAAAAAGCCTTAGATACACTTCTGAGCAGTTCTTAAATGAGCCATGAGAGTAGCCTGTATTGAGAACTGGACTGGAGTTTCCATATAAAGTAATATACCACCTGTCTTTTGGCCTTGAGAGACCCCCGTAGTTAGAGATTGCAGGGATATTCCCATTTGTACCATTTGCAGACAACAGACTGCAAATACAAATACTCAGACAGATCGAGTTTTCATTTGATTTGGATGGCTGAACTCACGGGGTGTTTATTTTGGAGGGCCGTGATTGAATTAGAGTTGTGACAGTGGCTGCATGGGCACCACTGAGACATGATTCTTATTACATTAGTCACTCATTTTCAGGCAAAGCCAGGCAAGGAAATTCCATTACCAAGCTATTAAAAACGGAATCGATTTTATCCGAATTTTGAGAAACGCATATATTTTGTGAATAATATCTCACTAGCGTCTACCTGGACACCAAGCTCTCCATTACTCATCTCTCCCAACCCATTCGTCATTAAAGCCCTGATTATGGACTTCACAAATGGTCTAACAAATATTTATAAATAGGTCATCGAATCTCTTGCAAGCTCATGAAATTTACAAATGCAGTATGTATATTGTGTCTCTCTGTCGAGCTACAGAGAGGGTTTGCTAGCAGTGAAGGAAAAGCCATATGTGATTTATCTTTTCATTGATGCATTCTTACCTAATGGTAATGTAACAATTAACAAAACATTAGCTCTGCTCTACAGGCAATTAGGCAGCACTGATGTGGGAAAACGGTTGCATATAGATAATTGCAAAGGAGTTCTGATCATCAGCACTCTGTCCTACTCAGCACTGCATCATCCTAAACCGCTGGCAGAGGCACCGAGGGTGCACAAAGAAAATAATCCCATGAAATATTCAGCAGGGGAAAAACAACTTCACTCATAAAGGAGGAGAGTGGGACTCTCGCTCACTCTCTCGCTGTCTTTTACTGTCTCTCTCCACCCACTCACTCTCTCCCTGGCTCTCTCTTTACCCTACTCTCCCTCTGCATTCTCCGTCTATCTCTTTACCCTCCTCTCTCTTACTCTCTCTGTCCACCTCACTTTCTCTCTCTTTATTTCTTTCTTTCTATCTTTAATCTTTTTCTGTTTTATCCTCACTCTCCCTCTGCATCTCTCTTTGCCCCATTTTCCTTTCAATGTGTCTCTCTCTGTACCCCTCTTTAATATTATCTCTCCCTCACACATACTCTCACTGTCCTTTTTCTGTCTTTCTACCCGTTTGTCTCTACCCTTCTCTCTCTCATTGTTTCTTTCATCATATTTTGTATCACTCTATCTCTGTCTCTTTCTTTCTCTCTTTTCGTGTCTCTTTCTTTAGCTATCACTACCTCAGTCATTCTCATTTTCATCTCTTTACTTTCTCTCACCCCACTTCTCTTTCTGTCCCTCTCTCTCTCTCTCTACCATTCTCTCTCAGTCCCTCCATCTCTGTCACTCCCCCCCCCACCCCCCACCCCCCCGCCCCTCTCTCTGGGTTATTGGAAGTAAACAGCACAGGGTGGCACAAGGAGGAAAAAACAGGGGCTGCCCGGCCCTGAGACAGTGGTGGGGAAAAATGAGGCATGCTGCAGGATATGTATCTGTAATAAAAATGCCCATAAAGAGGATGAATGACAGCGGGGATAATAGCAGGCCAAGCTCGCACTAAAGAAAAGGAGTTTGGGGAAGCGAGGAGCAGAGCATCATTTAGACAAGTGACCTCACCAGGACAAAAACAGCCCATGTGGGGAACGGAGGGGTGTTTAAGGGGGGGGATCAACCTTGAGGACAGAAAAAAAGGTTTGTTTTTGTGTGTGTGTGTGGTTCTGTGTGTAAAGTTTGGGTAGGCAACAAGAGAGGAAATGAATTGCAATTTTTCTACATGACTTTCAGTCTTTAGTGAAGAACAACAAAAGAAGTGACCCCCTCTTTTGTCAGTTTCAGTATGGGGGAGAAACCACACAACAGGAGATGCCAGGAGATATGTGATGAATTGGCTAGAAACATGGAAATGCCTTTCCAGCGCTGTAGCAGCTCTACTGAAATGGCTCCAAGGGCCACTGCAGTCTAGGGGAGCTGTCAGCCCCTTGCGGAGCGGCAGTGTGTTAATACCCTGGAAAGTGTATGCTTGATTACCATGTGTGTCGTTAGCCTGGTTTGAAAGGTCACACTTGCTCTTGCATGCCAAGCTAGTGTTGCCTTAGAAATCAAAGTGTACATGAATGCACATGTACATGCTAATATAAACAGAGATAGATGGGGTGCAGTCATTTGTAAAAGAACAAGCTACATTTGTTTACCTGCAGTTTTCATCACAAGCCTGTAGACCCACCAGAATTTGTATATGCATCACAGCATTCATTTGTGTATACTTTTCATGACTAGAGTCGGCACTTTGATGTTTTAATTTATTAATTTACTGCATTTTGCTGATAGTAGACTATGCGATACAGCATTGCACCGTGAACACAGCATAGGACTTACCCACAGTCACCTTTCAAAACAACACAGTTATGACAGAGCAGTCATGTATTTGCAAATATTATCATTATCATTTAAAACACTAACTAAATGAACTGAGTAGAATTTAATTTGGTTATACAAAGCTAGTCCCTCAGTGTTTTTATATGCTTGTTAATGCATAAAGAAAGAAACATGAGCCTATGGTTAATGATCTTTTTGTCTATTCACTTATCATATTTATCTTTACTGTGTTGGACTATACATCAGAAAAGACATTACATTAACATTCTTGTTTGTTTCTGTGTTTTAATACGGACATTGAAAGCATAAGATAGCTTCACTGTTTGGTAACTAGCTGTAAGTGGTCTAAAGTTGGACCCAAGACCTACCGAAACAAACCTGCATGCAACAAACTGGTGCCTTCATTGGTGAAAAGGTGAACTTCATATTCTATCAGCAAGCAGCTGTTTGCAAGCATGTTCCCTGTTGGACTCATAAAACCTGCTGTCCAGGAGTGTATATACATGCATGTGCAGAAAGCTGATGGAGATTCAGCACTATATAGTAGTGCACTATATATAACAATTCATATGCACTACATAAGTCACTAAAATATGGCTTTTACAATCAAATAAAGCACAAAATGTTCAATAGGGAGTTGCTCAGCCTATGGCTACATCTCAAATATATCTCTTTGACATTTAATGCGCTCTTTGGATGTTAGGAGTTGTTTGGAAGGTGTTTTCATTACCAATACAGTGCACTACAGTGTGAGAAGGGAGCCATTTGTGATCGAGCCCCGGGCAATTGTGCTACTCAGGAGCCTATTTCCTTAACATAAGCCTTAGAGCCCCAAGGGGTCCACAGCAACCCTGCTGAGCAGGTTTTATTTAAATGAACCTAAAAGGTGATTGTTTGTTGTAGACAGCTTTGGTTAAAAGTGTCTTTTGACTCAAGTTGTGCTCAAAGCAAAAGTTGAAAACATCGATTCACACACATTTTTATTGATCTTTGGTGTTCAAAAAGGGTGCCCTGTGTATTTAGATGTAAAGGTAGTAAAATACACCCACAAATGGCTTTAGGCTCCATGACTTTACCAAGTCTGAAATAATATAACAATAATGTAAAACATTATATAAATATAAAATGTAACACAGGGACTGGACTTGTCACTTTCTGCTGATGCCGCATGTAATTCCATTTGATCTATTATGGTTTTAAAAGTAAGCAGTTCTTGTTTTTGTGTGTGCGTTTGTTTACTGTTGTCTGGGAGTGTTCAGGCCGGATTCTCCACAGGTTCAGGACTGATAGAGAGGCTTCAGTTTGCAGATTGCTTGGCCCATCTGAGAAGAGTCAAGCAGCACACCGAGGTTCTGCAGGCCGCACTAGCAGAGTTAGCATTAGCACCCTACCTACAAGACGTCGGCCCTGATGACACCGCCCTGGTGAGCCACGCCCTGGTGCACTTTTAGACAGAAACTAAACATGATTAGAACTATACAAACACGGTGCTGTCAGTGCACATTAAAACACTGTTATAACTGCACCCTTAAGTACATGTCATATGGCAGCATGTGGTCATCCCTTGGAAACTAGAATGAGAGCAGACAGGCAGGCCCAGCTTCCTCTTCACTGGCCTTAACCATAAGGTAGAGTCAATTGGGGGGCATCTTTAAAGGGTAACTGCTGTTGTAGAGGAGGGTATGTGGCGAGCGAGTGTCGCAGGCCCTCTGCCCCTGTTATCACACGCCACTTGGGCTGTGCGACTAGCATGGCTTGTTTTAATAAAGTCCTGAATTATGCATGCCAATAAGCAGGGCTTTGTTTTGAATATTTATGAGACAGCAGGAAAAGCCAGGGAGGCGGACGCTTTTTGTTTGTGCATGTATAGAAACAAGGGAAAAGGAAAAAGAGAAAGAAAGAGAGAGGTGGCTCAAGGCTGGTTCTAGTACACAGTGCTGATGCTCTATAATTGCATCTTTACTAGATTAGTGTCACATAGTGGTGAGCCTAGATCAGATGACATTGCCACCATAGTGCCATGAATGGAGAGCTATGGGGAGTCCAATTAGTGGGCTGTTTAAATGGGCTGAATGGGCCATAGCTCAGAATCATATGGATAAATTAGAAATGACTCTATTCAGGACAAACGTTAAAATACAATGAGCAATATACACATGAATTGGATATATTAGAATCTAGCTTCCTGAGGTATTTTAAAGTGAAAGTTGAACGGTTGGTATTACAACAGCAACTTCCGGGTGGATAATGCATGAGCCACTGCATTGATAAAACAGAATTTTGTACTAAACTTGTGAGTTAACTAAATTCTCCTGTTTCCATTTTAGCTCATACAATACCATTTTATTATGAGAATATTGCCCAATTAACTCTCCAAACCAGGTTATTTTATATGCCTAACCTCAGTGCGAGTATGAGGTACGAAACTGCGATCTGAACCTGACCTGTACTCAAGACCCGACGGGATTTTGCTCAACCAATGCTGCTAAATTTGAAATCCAAACCCAACCCAGACCCAGTTTTAGCTACTAACTTACTATTAAGATCTGTCTGTCACATCTGTAATAAATCTGTTTAGTTTAGACCTTCAGACTTTTCAGTTTGGATTGGACCAAGATATCAGGTGTGAAAGACTCATTGACATAAGATATAAAGCAGCACTATAAAGCTGCATGATGGCAACAAATAAAGTGTTGTATTGACAAATGAGGACAGTTTTCATTTTTTCCACCCTTGGGTTGAGCGGGGTGTATATTCAGCCACTGCTCAAACTCTGGGGCTATTCCAAATACATATAATATTATTAGAAGCAAGAAATCAGACAAGAAAGAGGGGTAGAGGCCTCAGGAAGACCCCTAATGTGAGGTACCATACCTCACTGATGAAGCTGCGGCTTCTTTGCCAGCTTGGGGGCTGGATACTAATGTTCTGGTTCATCTATCCAGCTGCTCAAGAGACAGCTGGGATCATTATAATAACCACTATTAACAATTTAATTGTCTTTTAGGTTGTTTTATTGTACTCTAAATTGGATAATTAGCTACTTTGCTAACTAGTTAGCCTAACTTATTAGTGGATAAAAAAAAATGCCATACACACAATGTCTCCATGTATAGAATCAAGCAAAGCTATTATGAGCAAAAACACTTAATTGCAAGTACTTTGCTGACTACCTTATGTCGCCATACAAAATAAATTGTTGTTAGAGACTTCTATAACCTAAGAGATGTGTCAGCTGGTGGTTAGGGCATTTGCCCTATGATCAGGAAGCCGCGGGTTTGATTCCCAAGGCTGCTAAGCGCCTCTGAGGTAACCTTGAGCAAGTTACTGTCCCCACACACTGGTCCCCGGGCGCTGTGTTCCTGGCTGCCCGCTTTGGTGAATGGGTTTAATGCAGAGGAAGAATTTTGTGCTGTGACACTGTGGGCTGTGGTGTGTTCACGCATGACAGAATGTTCACTTTCACTTCAGATGAAAAAAACTCACCAAATTGCTGATGTCTTCAGCTGTAACCTTCACTGGGAAAAATAACACTTTATGGCGGCTCTAACGTCTTTTGAAAGGTGGAAAACATGAAAAAAATCATTTCTGTACAGTAAAGAGTAAAACACAAGATTTGATCATTACTGCAATGGTTTTGTCTGTTAGGGTGTGGGGGTCTGCACTGGACAGAACAGCAGTAACACAAGAATCAGTTGATATAAGCAAAGTAGTGGCCGAGGCCCATGTACTATTTAATAGTCAAATCAAGAAATACGTTTCTGTGGGTTCTGTAGTGTTTTTCATGCTGATTTCAGGTCTTTGTTTAGTTTTTCCTGCACGTACAGTTTTTGTGATGAAGCTAGATCTATATTGCATGATAGTTGGTATAATAATCATATAATAATCATATGCTGAGCGTTTTTGAAGAAACAGTGGTAGCTAACTGACACTGATGATTATATCTATGCCACAGTGTGGCCTGTCTGACTTCACACTGAAAATACTGAAACAGTTCTTGATTGCTGCTGCTGTTTAATAAATGCCACATGCAAGTCTATTGCAAATCTAATATTATTCATAATTCAAAAAGTTGATGTGACTGAAAAAATTGAAAGCAGATCTGAAATGAAAACTGGTTTAGAAAAGTGTGTTGTGGTTTCTGATGATTACAAGGATAAAAAATTGCTGACCTGTGTAATGAATGATGGGAAATGAACTTTGTCACAGAGTAAAAAGTATTCAGGTTTTCCAGAGTAACCAGCTAATAGTATTAGAGATATGTGGTATAGCCAACCATTATTTACTCTTCAGAACAACTTTGACAGGAGGCATAATTTTGGAAACAGTTTTCAGTTGTAGGGTTCTGTATTATTATTAAAAGAAAAAGTTCTGCATCCCACTGTTGGCTTTATAACTGACCAGCTGAAGTCCAAAATAAGCAGTTTAATGTTCACTCTCTCATCTTCTCTGGAGTCTTAATAATTCAGGACGCAGGGCGCTTTGAATTTAAGTGTCCTCCCTCTCTCTCTCTCGCTGCAGTGGCACATGGGGTGAGCTGAAAAAATCCTAGCTAAAAACAGAGCTCACAGGTGACCTGACACTTCCTGTTATTTTAAGTGCTGTATATTCGTTCTCTTTCTCTCTTTTGCTCGCTCTGATGAATGGAGCTCAGTGGGCAGCTTCATGTATATTACTTCCTTCCCCTCGCAGTGATGGACGAGGAGTTTTTGTCAATTTGTCTGCATTTTCTAGTCCTCAAAGCTTGCAGCGCAGCAGTGTGAGGGGGTGGGGAAGGCCAGCCGAAGGGACGGACATGGCAGTCCTCGTTGTATGAGGAATGACTTATAAAAATCAGCCGCCAACAAATGATTTTTTAATTAGCCAATAAGGCACTGTGTTTAGAGAAGTTATAGCGTATGCGTGAATTCCGCTCTGATAATCTTTATCTCTGGCCCACAGCTGCAGGCTCTAATGGCAGACACCATGGACACCCTTGAAGGCAAGCGGCCTGACCAGGAACGTGTGTGGAATGCAATGCAAAAGGTAAACAGAGGGAGAAAGGGAAAAGGACAATGAGTGTGTGCAAATGCCATGGCGCACCCACACACACAGTGTCACACAGAGCCATCATCGTATATAATGTTCATTGCACACTCTGCACATGCCCCTCAGGAATCAAAAGAAAGATCTGACAAATCAAATCAGAGCTGTAGAGGGGGAAAAATGACTGTTGCGTGGTTAAAGGCGGGTGTGTGGAAGTTCCTCTTGGCATGGCTGTCACCTCTGTTACGGCTAATCAGAGGCTTCTGAACTTGCAAATGGCAAGCCTGTCAGACTGGGGAGGTGGCTTTTTGAAATTTCTATCCAAATTATTTTTCTCTCATTAATTAGCATGGCTCTGGCATTTGAAATCGTTACTTAGAGCAGGAAATGAAAGCTCTTTCCCGGTGAGAAGACCAAAAGGAAACCGATCCCCGAATCAAAAGCATAATGCTGCTTTTGAACTGTCTGCCCGAAGGCAGAGAAATACGCTTTTTCGGCCCTATTTACCACAGCTTGCCTGTTTGCATCTCCACTGACCCGCCACTCAAGTATGCTAGTAGCTGCTGGTGAATATTCAGTGCTGAGCATGGATGAAGACTGAGGCATGACAGAAGGGTTCTTTAGAGCACATGCCATATTTAGTGTTAGTGTTTGATGCATAGTGTTGAGTTATCAGACCTCATCCACACGGATGATGGAATCAGGCTTTTTCTGGCGTTCGTGGAGTCAGGTGAGCGCAGACTGAACGGCAACTGTTTTTCTGCTCATTGGAGCAAGTCTAAGCGTCCCCATGGATGTTCATCACATGCTTTCATCACGTGTGTTCAGTCAGCAATGTCTTCCTGGCGTAAAATCCCAACGAACACAATGAAAATTTCCCTATTGCATTTACATGGCATTTGGTTGACGCTCTGGAGGACAGAATATGTCCCATGATTCTTGTCCCATGAATATGTCTCATGATTACACCTCACAGTGGCACTAACCAGCCTTTCCTGCAGCCCCTTCACTCACCAGATCCACATTCTACCCACCTCCACACTCATTTACCCTGGCAATAACGTTTCTTCTTCTGCCGTTAAAAGCCTCAAATACAGCTTTTCTACCATCTCTTCTGAACCACTGGCCCCTACAGTCATGCCTTCAATCCAGCAGCACCTGAGCTCTTCTATCATGCCTTATAATGTACAGCTGGATCCATGTTTCAGTGCAGAACTATCCACAAAGACGACCCACATGCAAACACTTGACAGATCAATCATCAATGTAGGAGTCAATCAAGTGCAGCCAGACATCTTTAGTGTAGCCTACAGTTTCTCTTGACTTGCTGAATGGGAAAGAAATATAAAATGTTCTGTGACTTATGTCTGATTTTGATGTTAAATTCAGATATAAATACCTATTAACAAATATACAGAAAAGGTCAGCTTTGAAAATAAAATAAGAGACTGCAATTTATTTTTACATTTCTGAGTGTGAAACCCATTCCAGTCCAGTGTCTGTTCAATTCCTACACAAACACCTCATTCTGCTTTATCAGTGATCAGCTGAATCACATCTTATTCAATGAGGAAAAGTATAAAAACACTGCTGTCCTCACAAAAACACTCTCCTCGCACAATGAGACCAGCTGGATGGTGAAACACTACTAGAAGTTCTTCAAAGGTTCCTCAAAGAGTGAACGAGAGATTCATTTTCTTTGAATTATTTCTTTGAAGTTCTGCAAACACGGCATTATTTAAATGTTTTGTCATTTCATTTAAAATTATACTTCGAAGAAAATTTTTTTAACAGCAGTTTTAACTATAAACTAAGGCAAACCTGTTCAGTTCAATACTTGCACTTATAAAAGATTAAACCTGAGAACATTTTTGCATTTTTTCTTGTTTTTTTCCTGGAGCTGTTGATTTTTTTTTTTAACTAGTGGAAATGTATTCACCGGGTTTCATTCAGTATCCATGAATCAACATATTTGTGCCTTGTAACTTCAGTTCTGCTTCAAAAATGTAGCAAAAAGATTGTTCTTATGCAATAATTATTTTAAGCCAGGTTGACACCTCTAATTCTTAAATTCAATGAGGTTAAAATGAGAAATGATTCAACAATAAAAGAGCTGCGCATTATTGCAGCAATTGTTTGATGGCTCTAAATGTGTTATGTTGAAATAATTCATAGCGAAATCGTAGTTGTTTTAGCTTCTCAGCAACAGTAGCGAGCTGTTAGGAGTGTTGGTTCTGGCCCTGGCTCTCCGGGGCCGCGGTGTCTGAGTCCGTGATGGTGATGAATAGCATTGGGCCCAATGAGCTGACACTCACACACTCAGACAGTGCATCAGCAGGCCAGTGGTTCCCAGCCACTGTCTAGTGTGTCTCTGGGGGTTACTGATGGGCCTTATTAATCACCCCATCAGGCCTCAGCACCTCAGTGCTGCTCTGTCCCCCCCCCACCCCACACACACACACACACACACAAACAAAAACACCCACACACACACACACGGCCCGCTTTCACTCCAGATCTGTCCCATACATCATGCGCCACTGGAGCCAGAGTGCCAAGAGGGCAGGGTCGAGACTGATCTCAGAGCAGTCACAGTTTAAATACTAAAAGCAGAAATATGGGACTCTGAGGCTGAACACTTGAATACACTGTGATCACACTTCAGGAGAAGTAGAGCAATGCATCATTCTTACCGTTCACCTCTCAAACATGAATCGATTTACTCACTGATTACTAGATGTCATAGACACTACATACATGTTAGCAAGGTACCACCCTACTCTACTCTTTCATTTCTGAACAAAGATTTCTGAACACTTCCTGAAAGGCTTTTAGTGCATTTTATGAAACGTATAGATACTACTGCCTGAAAATGTGCTTTTTACATTTACAATTTTAATAAGCAAGGGAATCAAGGTGTAATCTATTATTTGTATATTATTCTGATTATAAGATCAGCATCTGGAACCCTACAGTCTATCCTTCTGACAACACAAATCCTGTGGTGCGAACGATGTAACTGAACAAGTGATTCAGCCAATGAGAAACATGCATGAATGCCATGTGGGCAAGGGATGACCAACACAAAGGAGACGCTTGCCAATGTTTCAGTGTCTTTACAATTGAAAGTCAGCAATCAATTTGTAGTAAACCTTTCTACAGCTCTAGTTCAGCTCTAGCTCTCTGTGTTTCTCAGCCTTTGTCCCAGTTTGCATTTTTACAACACTTCATGTTTGCATAAAGGCACAAACCTCTGTGGGTCAGATTAGGCCTGATCTGATATTTTAAGTGATATTTATCTCCAAAACACATGTATGTAATACCAGAAAAATAAACAGGCTTGTAACACTCAACATGGTGTCTGTTTATGACAAAAATCACTCTTCAGTAAAAAGAACCAGTCGTCTCACTGTTAAAGCCTACAGAAAAGCTTGTCCATGACACTGAGTTGCCTGCATGTGCAGTACAAAGAACTACCTGAAAACTAAACTGTTTACTTGCCAGTGATTTCAAATATGTTTTTGGAACATTAATGGGGCTCGAAAATCTAGAGGGTTTTGCAGATTTTATGACTGTAGCTTAACGAAGAGGATAGCAATATTCTGTTTCATTCTTGAGTGGCGGCTTTCTTACCAACTTGCCCCTTTTATAGCGAGAGACATAAAGATCTAAAACCCCATCCACCTCAAACTTCATGGGTCATGAAAAATCATGAAAGCTTTAAAACTCTGAAATTCCTAATCAGGGATCAAAAGCACTTCATATATTTTCTGAGTGGCAAAACTTAACATATGGAATGGTAGCACAGAAGCTTGAGTAATTTATGAAGCTTGGTAACACGGCCTTAACAGGGGAGAAAACTAAGAGATTAAATTTTCACTCGCCGAGGATCATTTGCCTAAAGGTATATCAAAGTCTATAACAGAAAAGCATGATAGTAGCGGTGGGTTTTGACACACTGCAGCTCAAAATGACAGCTCTACTTCTTTGCTTTGATGAGTCATGGGATGCAGATGCTCAGACCACCTGGTTCATCAGTTTGGGATAAATGCACCCCGACCCTTTACTGCTTGCCGTGCCCTGAACAGTCATGGAGGGCAGAAATGTCGGAGTAGCAGTTGGGAGTTTTTTACACCCCGATGCACCATGTCCTATATCTTTTCTTCCTCCCTGAAAAGGGGCTTTTATGTTGTGGTGCCCATGGGCATGGAAGAAAGAGAAAACTTTACCTACCCGTGCAAACATTTAAATACCCATCAGCCAGCAGAGTTTGTGGAAAAGACTGCCAAGAAAGGTCAGCAGAGGGAGAAGAGGCTGGCCCTCAGGTGGAGACCTTTTGTTTTGGCTACAGCGCTGACAGCTTTGATGGGCATTTTGACAACTTTCGTATCAGGCACAAGGCCTGTGGGCTGCCTCGAAAACAGAACCGGATCTCGTGAAAGACTCTGTGTGTGTGTGTGTCTGTGTGTGGATGTGCTGTGGTGCCCCTCTCTCTCTCTCTTTCTCTCTCTCTCTCTCTCTCTCTCTCTCTCTTTCCACTCATTCACTAACTCAGTTACTCAGACACGCAGCAGAGATGTGAGCCGCACATTAATAGAAGATCTAACGATTCTTCAGTAGGAGACTGGCGCTGCCCTGTACGGCTCTGCTCTGTGTACGGGAGCACGAATGACCGCTTTGCTCCATTAGAGAGGCGGGAGAGGGAGTGCACTTAGGAAGTGGGATGACTGTGGAGGCCACTCTGGAGCTGAATTTACATCAGTCCCCAGAGAGAAAAACCTCTCAGACAAAAACAGTGTCTTGGGCTGAATTCAGACCACACCGGTAAACAGAACTTCCTGCCAGGCCCTGTTTTTGCTAGAAGAGCGCTCTCTCTCTCTCTCTCTCTTTCTCACTCTCTCACAGCCTCCATCACTTTTGAAGCTTTTCTTTTCTATAGTGTCTCCTGCTTCTGAATAGGCTTTTTAATTCATTTTTTCATTGAGCATTCGCTTTCATATTTCACTCCCACTCCTCTCCTATTCTCTGAGCACAGACAAAAAAAACCTCCCTCCCAATTCTTGCCTGCCTCTTCCAAAACAAGTAGAAACAGAGCGCAGCCCTATCCCTCCTTCTTGAGGAGGTAATTAAGTCTCCAAGGGGGCCTTTCTGTGGCCAGTAAAAAAAAGTTGATCTGTAACCCTCTTGATAGCTGGTCTGCATGCATGATGTGTGTGTGTGTGTGTGTGTGTGTGTGTGTGTGTGTGTGTGTGTGTGTGTGTGTGTGTGTGTGTGTGTG
>JBBPDC010000038.1:17175022-17195755 GCA_037974485.1 Hemigrammopetersius urotaenia
TGTGTGTGTGTGTGTGTGTGTGTGTGTGTGTGTGTGTGTGTGTGTGTGTGTGTGTGTGTGTGTGTGTGTGTATTTTGCTTTTAAAGGTGGGACTGATTGAGGACATGCTGTATCAGTGGGAGGAGACCTACCTGAAGAATAAAGCTCTAAAGGCTGCCAAGAAGCGTAAGGCCAAAGACAGGAAAGCGCTAGAAAAGCCCAAAAAGGAGTCTTCCGTGAATACAGTACTTCAGGGAGTTCCTCAAGTCCAGCCAGAAACAGACCAACTATAGTGGGATCTACTCCGCTTCATCACTTTACACAGCACCCAGCCCACCTTCAGCTCTCCGTACTCTCGACACGGCCACTCATCTTCAGAGGGAGCCTCCTGCAGCCCACATTACTCCACACTGACAGAAATAAATGGGCTCTGCAGCTCAGCCATCTCTCTGATTTAGGGTCTCCTTTTTTAACCTACCTCCCCTTGTTTACCAGTCACACACAGTGTCTCCAGCTGAGCTCTCCAGGCAAAGAAAGCCTCGCTAGCCTGGGAAGAAATGCATAGGTGTTCACTTTAACACAAAAAGAAACCAATGTCTAAATGTGCCTGCTCTTTTGTGCCTATTTGTGCAGAATAAAGTAATTTATAGGTTATAAAAGTTACTGTAAAGATGAGAAAATAATAGCACTCCTGGGATTGTAGACAAACGAACAAACAAATACACACTGCACCACAGCCATTACATACATTACAATGGAAGCTAAACACATAAAGCCCTAGAGCAATGTTCACCAAACCTGCTCATAGAGATCCACATTCCTGCAGAGCTCCACCTCTAATTGATGACCACTGATCTAATCTAATCCAATTCAGGAGTTCTTAACCATCTAAATGGGATGTGTTAGATCACTTATCACATATCCTATGAAGAGCCCAAACCCAAATCTATCTGAATAACTTGTTTGATGTTTTGTATCATTATTAATCAAGAGAACCCAAACCATGACCACAAAGTGTTCCCCACAACATGACAGAGCCACTGGACTCCCTTAGCGTAGATAATCGCTCATTCAGGCCTAAACCTTCTCTTGGTGAACTATGCATGTGTGTTCAGCAACTTGTGGAGAATAACTAATCTAACCAATGCTTCCATGTCTCTGACGAAATGTGCAACGAGGGTTGTATGCACTGTAACCCCACTGTAATAACCCTCTCTGTTATGGATGGAATTTTCTTGCAAACACTGTCTGATCATGTTCTGCATTGACATTCTCAGTCAGCTAAGAAACATTCACACATATTACACTAATGAAGAGTCTCAGTTTCATCAGGCATGCAATTTTCAACCTTACTCACAGACAGCTTTATCACAGGACTAAATGCAGGTGTCTCTTTAGTCACTGTTCCCACTGAAACACTGGCCAGTTGAGCAGTCTTTAAGTGAATTAATGCTCTGCTCTATGCTGCTATAGTGAACATACATTCAAATCACTGCTTTCCTCTAGGCATCTTTCAAAATCAAGGTCAGCTGGGCACAATTAGTATTTTTATAAAACATTACCACAGAGACCGTTCTGGAAAACATGAGTTTGATAGGGTGGTTTGTGCTAATTTGGCTAAGGCCTAGCCAGCTAGTTACCCATGATTGGCAGTGGGGTATTTTTAAAACATGGAGTTGACCCACAAGGCTTAAACATGAAGATTAAATTAATTGCAGAAAAACTTACAGACAGTAGAGCATCCAGGGAACACCCAAACAGGAGTAAGGCTCTCTTCTGCTGGGGTATATAGAGGGAATGTCCCACAGATAAATTGGGTAATAGCATGTGTCCAGGAAATGCAAGGGGCGGGGTTAGAGGAGAATTGAGAGTTTCATGAGTGTTTGCACAATGGTTTTGTTTGTAGTGTATTGTTATATTGTGAATTTATGGTTGTTATTATTCATTTTGGGGGATTTTGTTTAGTAGGTGGGCTCGAGGGGGAGTGTGGGAGGAGCAGATCCCAGCTCCTATAGGTTAGAGCTTAGGTTGCTTGTGCTTTGAACAGTTACCCCATTCCCAGTTTATTTCTTTCATAAGGTATACAGTAACTCTGAGTTCTTGTGTGGTAAAAATGTTGGATTGTGTTCTGCATTTTGGAAAAGAAAAGAAAGATTTTTTTGTAAAAAAGCTTTACAAGACACTGTCCAAAGAAACTAAAATCTTAGTTTCAATAGACTACGTTAATGTCACACAAGTTCTGAAACATTGACACGAGGCAGCAGGGCTTTTTAAATATTGCAAACAAAATGGAAAACCCTACTTTATATTAGAGAGGAGTATGATTTCTGTCAGTTTTAGTTCATTTTCATTCAAGAGAACAATGTTCATATTTAAAGCCTGCATAAACGGTACCATATTTATTTCATTATTACATTTTGGTTGGAAACGACAGGTTTCTTGTACCTCCCAACTCAAAATGAAAAATGCTCGACAATTACTCAGAATAAAAAGTGTATTCTTTTTGCTCTGCCATATGTAGGTAGGTACAGCTGAGTGACCTCTGCCATTGGTTAGAAGTCGTAGTGTAACCGTAAACATAAGACTTATCACTACTAGAATCCCAGGATGGTGTTATCATGATCATTATGGTATATTTTTATTGGTCCATTCACAGTGGAAGTTCTAGACCAAAATTACCAGGGTAATATTTTATTTTATATTTATTTTCATTACAGTTCTTTTTAAATCACACTGTCATCATCTCACTGTAGTGAGGAGGAAAAATTCACATTCAAAGAGATTCACATACAGTGAGTGGTCTCAAAATCTCATAAAGTATTTGCGTGTGCTCTCGCATGTGTATAGCCCTTTAACAAGTCCTTCTAGAACACACGGAGCGTTCTTTGAGCCAGCGCATGTCGCAATAAGAAATTAATATTTAGGATTTGTCTGCATGGTATATTTCTATCCAAGGATTTGTCTGTACGGTATTTTTAAACTGCAGTATATTATATATTTTTAAACATTAATATTAATTAACAAATAGCAATAACAAGGTTGGATCTTGATAGTAGATTTGCAAAGAAAACAATCTTGTTTGATTCCGCATTCCATTGCTATTTGTGGAAAGGATGTTCCTAATAGTCAGCTGAATCTATAAGGTGGGATTGATCAAGTACTAGCAAAAATGTTGAGTAAACAACGTCGGCAGAGCTCCGTCACTCGTGCTACATGCTTCATCGATCGCCCAGCACAGCCCTCTGCACACATGCACACACACAAATACACACAAGTGCTCCTACCACAGGAGCTGTTCTCAAGCTTTGGACTGCATTGATATCCAGGTGTCACACACACACACACACACACACACACACACACACACACACACACACACACACACACTCCACATTTAACTCACTGCTGATTCATTTGCTCAGGCCCTCAACTTTGTGAGATGCCAGTACTGTCTTAAGCAGGCTCTATTATAGACACACTCTGCCTATATAGCACTTAGTCCCTAATCTGTTTTGAATGGGCTGAGTTGTGCCTAAAGGCAATTAGAGGCTGGCAGCTTGTGACAGGGGTTATGAGGTTATTGTGATCAGCAAGAGAGAGCCTATTCATTTCAATGCAGAATAAATTAATGGTGCTTATCGAGTGGTCAGAAGGGGAAACCATTTGCATTGTACAGTATTGGCATGTTGTAGAGATTAATTATACCCATGGCGTTTTGTAATTGATAAACAATTATTATAATCCTGGCTTACATGTATAATGCATGAAAGCATAAGGGAAATGTGTTGAATGTGACGAGCCATAATAGGCCTATAAAAAAGGTCTGTTTTGAACCCAGAATGGGATTTGATCAATCTTGGCTAAATGTGTGCCTCCAGTCTTCCTTTTCTATAATCAGACCAGGTTTTAATAAACTGACTTTACAATAGAGTACTGAGAGGCTGAAAGAATATGAACTGGTAATTCATAGTAAGAAAATAGGCCCATATGATAATTTAAATTCATGGTCAGCAGAATTGGTGTGATATATAATATCATTATGATCCACATTGATCCAAATTGATTCTGCAGACATCATGTCACACTGTTAACACTGAGAGTTTCTCTTCATTTGTTTGGTTGGAAAATATTGCCAAATTGGCACAGTGGCATTCTCCTGAACTAGCTTATCCGTTTTACTCTGCACTGGAGAGATGAATTTATTCCATGCACCCCTGCATCACTCGCCAGACTGAAAATGCACATTACAATATTTCCAAGTGGTATTCAGATTATTTATATAAGGAAATATAAAGGAAAGGTTACATAGGGTGAAGGAATTTAAAAAATCATGAAAGGAGGACCATTTGTTTAATAATGGCTCTTATTTAAATTACTAATAATATTAATCATTGTCCAAGCATGGTAGAAAATCGCTCTCTTCTTTTCTAGCACAGCAAAGCACACAGAATGAGCACTTGTCTAAAACTTGATAGAGCTAACTGAGATGCTACATCCAGGGTCACTAAACATCAACCCATTACTGCTGCTGTGGTGGAGGAACAGAAGTCACAATCAAGAGGTACTTCAAAACATGAATGCGCAGATCAATTTGCATTTATTGACAACAAACATATTACGCCCAAAACTTTGTGACACCTTCTCTTCAGTCATCAGCTGCAGTAACGGCTTCTACAATATTTAAAATTGCTGAGGATCTGATTGCATTCACTCACAAGAGCATTAATGAACTTAGGCAGTGATAATGAGTGATTAGTTCTGGATGACAAAGGATACTACAGCTCATACCAAAGGTATCAAATAAAGCGCTATCAGAGAACTCCACTGCTCCACAGCCCATTTCCGTGGAGATCATTGTTGTTGGTACCAGCAAAAGGTGTTTTTTTAATCAGCTGGATTCAATTATTTGAAGGGGTGTCTGGATACATTTATGTGTAAAGGGTATACAGTAATATCTCGCTTTTCACGGGGGTTACATTCCAAAAGCACCCTCGAGTAGTGTTGTGTTTTAATTTATAAAAAAGTATAAAAAGGCCTTTGTGTAAACCCTAAATGTGCTCCTAAATATGTTCCCAGAACACTTTCATTTCATTTTAAACTCAATTTAATTACCCTTAAAGAAAATGTAAAGATAAATAAATAATCAGAATCAGAAAACTTTATTGCTTTAAAAAAGTTAGCATTAACGGTTAGCATTAGCAGTGTGCAAAGACTCATACTCAAAAGAAATGTTGAAATAACTCTCTCTACCCACATGTTTAGACAGAACACAGCTTACTAATACTAAATTAACTGAGATAACTGTTGAAAATGCAGGGGGTGTGGGGGGGGTTAAAACACTAAAACACTAGGACAAGACACAGTGCAGTCATTCAACATGCTGCAGCAGGCTTCTTCTTCTTCTTCATTTTATAGTGGTTGGCAACTTTTCAGTGTATTACCGCCACCGCTGGACTGGTGGCGCTTATACAGATCGGTTCTCAGAAAAATCCGCGTTATACTGAATCCGTCAAACTGAGGGGTTACTGTATACAGGAAAAAACAATAATAGGACAATTGTTGTGACATTCATATAACATCCCTCTGTGTTATTAACATTCTGAGGAACTTATACAGGTAACATATTGATAATGTGGACTCTGAGCATGTGGGTGACTAGATCAGGAAGAGTCCATTAATTTAGCAACAGTTAAGTTAAAAATGAGATTATTAAGTTCCTGATATTTATCAGATAGTGTGTGTGGATGCAGCTAGTAGGTTTGGCAGACAGACAGGAGAGGTAGGGTGGGATCGCTCCAAGAGAAGACAGGATAAACTGTTTGCTCGGAGCCCTGGAGAACATGCTGGTAAACATCTTTCCCTGCCATGTTTTTCCACAAGTGTGAAGCTAGAGGAATATCCTTCTGATCGAGCGTTGCACAGACGCAACAGTGCCTCAGTGGTGGGAGAACTGAGACGAACCGAAAACAGAAAGCTGAAAAAGCTGCCACTGGAGTGTGCACACAATCCGCAGCAGGATCTGAGCACGTCTGATCTCAGGCCTGGCCTGCAATCAGACCCTGGAACGCAAACATGGAACTCTTCAGAATAACTTCACAGCGTAAATATCCTGGAAGCTTTGCTGTCTGAAAATAGGTAACTTGATGTTCTGGAGATATCACATGAAATATTGAGAATGGAACAGCTGAAAAGGAGGTTTGCAGCATGTCAGCCACATGAAGGCATACCAGCTCCTTCTTATTCTCCCCGATGATTCAATGATCTCGGTGCTTCTGTGCATTTTTTATTCCCCAAGAACAAGTGAGGAGTGTTTTCACCTTTTTCAGAAAAGCACAATAACAACCATATATAAACCCTGCCATTATGAGAAGACCATTTCAGTATTTCAGTCCAATAACCTTCACACTGTCCCCTCTATATGCAGTTCAGATCAGGGACTGAGCAGCTGTTTAGGTAGGACATCCTGAGAGTTTGAGGAGGTACAATCTGATCTATCCCTGCACCGTGAATCAGCAGGGATTACCAGTGGCATTGAAATGACTGGCATTGAGCTGCTTCCCTATTCACTGATAACAGGCCTTCGATAAGCAGAGGATGCAGTGTGGACACTGGCAAAAGGACGAGAGAAACTTCTGAGACATTTCAGAAACAATCAAGGTTTCACTGTCAAGCAATATAGAAAGTATATGAATTATGAATTAACGAAATCTCTACATACCCTTTTAAGACCTTAGTACAGCAAAAATCTCCATCTTCACCTTTTACATCCAGGTTAGCCAATAATGACTGGCCAAATGCCTGGGGCAAGTGGAACGCTCTCTGAGGACAGCAGCAGTGCCCGGTCAGGCAAACTGATGTTTTGGTGTTTCCAGGGAAGACGGTGTCTGAATTTGAACAAGTTCAATATACAAAATGACTAGGAGCATGTCTTTAAGAATCATCTCATGAGGTAATTAGGCATGGTAATGAGAGATATAGTAATTTAAATTTCTATCCAAAGATCTTGCATCAATCTAGCCAATCATGTTATTTGTTGATAATAGGTGAGGCATCATTCAAAATGTGTCAGCATGCACTGAGGCGAGTGAGAAAATTCATTTGAGAAAATTCATTCAGCCATACTAGAGAAATTTAACACACTTCGGTAAAAAAGCTGAACAAATTTTAAGCACTGCCAGCAGATACAGAAAATCCATCCCACATGCATGATTAAAATTCACATATGGATTCAGCAAGAGATGTGGTGACATGAATAGTCTAGATGAGTGATTTTCAAATGTTTTTAGTCTTTAGGCCCCCTTGGATTAAGTGCCACTGCACCCCACCCAGCCTCATCCTGTCACTGAGTGGCCAAACCTCAAATCAGAAATGTATCTGTTTAGCTAGCTCTCCAGCCTTTTCCTGCATGTGACATGTCACCGTTATATGACATTCCAGATTGTTACTAGGCACTAGATTGCTTTGAACTGTGACTGGGATATCTCCCTTTGAGCGGAGATGTCAAACAGCAAGTCATGCATCGTGTAAGGGGGGCTGGATAAGGGGTACTTAGGGTGATGCATTCGTTGCACATAATGGAAGAACAAGCTGCGGATTATTTTACCCTTCCCCAGCACCAGCCGTTGAACCTGTGCACGACGAAGCAATTTTAGTCTCAGAAATGCCAGCCTAGAGAGGCTTGGGGAAATTATACTTTATAATTATTCCCCTCTAACAAAGAGGATAAATCTGAGTCCTTGTTTAGAAGAATTTCTTGGGAGAGCAGAGTGTGTTTGAAAGCATCCACAGGAGAGAGACTTGTCATCGCACTCCAGTCTTTAAATAGCTGAAGTGTAGATGCTATCAGGAGTAAAAAAGGTGTGTATTTATTTTTGTCAGAACTCATCTTGCAACGTACATCTCACGTACGACACGCATTAGCTCCATGAGCAGACTGTATTATGCAGAGGCCGTCTTCACGAGGAGTATCTGAAAGTATTTCTTAAAACAGCCGTTCTACTGGGAAAGGGCACAGTCTGATTGAATTCCTGAGAGTTCTTTAAAGTGGTACTTAGACAACTTAGGAGCTCTTTCTTTAAAAAAACATATTTAATAGGGAGACAATTTCTAAGGCTCACTCTGGTAAAACACCGTTTTTTAAGACCAAAATAGCTGAATTTCACTGCCGTCCGGTCGGTATCAGAACTGTTAGATTTCAAAAGGCTGCAAACTGATTAGTGAGTGCTCACTTTCTTTTGAACATACACTGCACTTCAGCTGATTTGGAACTTTGTGTATGAAGTTATTATTGAGTAGAGTCTTTACAGAGAGGAGGAAATATCAACAGAACTACTTGCTGGAGGACATTTCTCCAAACAAACCTTTGCTAGCATAAATATGGAGTATATCAAGTCCAGACTCCTGTTCTTTGGAGTTCAGACCAACTCTGGGGTGTTCAGACCCCTATTGCTCATACTGGATTTGGAACAGCAGCGTTCTTGTTGATATCACAGCTCAGCTCCGCTCAAGAGTTTCAGCTCCAGGTCATGACAAGCATTCGGGGAAACTTGACAATTCAGTATCGAAGTCACCGTCAGATGCGTAATTGATAAAACCCACATTTCTGTGTATTTAATCTCTATTTGGTTAGAAGCGAGTATATCGGCTGCATCCAAATAGTTGAATAAAATGTATTCATTTTCCTTGATTTCACTGAATCTGGCCATCAAGCCAAAAGCTAGTCAGCACTACCAATATATTTGGCAGGGCCGTGGACTACAGATCAGAAAAAAATAGGACAACCAGATAAGAAAGGAAGCTTCATTCAACTATTTGGACAAAGACCAAGTTTTTTTTAGAGACCACACACGCGAGGGCAAATGGGGTTAAATATGTAATTATTTCTCATCTTTCAAGCAGAAATATTCTTTGATTCTGGAAAGGAAAATGAAATATTACATAAAAATAAGAATATTTACCACATTATTTGTTTTTTCCACACCTACTTCCACAGTATGCTGCTAGCATTTTGGCCACTGAGGGCGGATTGGCTGTTTGTGCTCACAGCTGTCAAGAGTATGTGCAAGTCATCATTAGAAAGTCATGTGACTGGAGGTGAAAAAAATGAACTAAACACTAAAAAACATCTCCAGGAGGAAGGCTGGTGGCCCAGGTTTTATCACTCACAGTTTTCATAATCCTCAAGCAATATGATCATCAAAATCCTAAAGCTTGTAGTGGATTTTGAGTAGCGTTCTTCTTCAAACACAGACATAAACCCAAGAGCTGTACACATTTAGCCAATACCTATGACAAGATATTACAACACTGTTCTGCAGCTCATCTCTCTGCTGACTTTACATCCTTTGGTCTGCCAAAAAACATGAAAAAGACAGCTGTCAGGGGGGTTGTTGCCGTGCATCCCGATGGAAAAATAGAAGGTAAATCCACAGTGACTAGCATTGCTGGGCTGACACCAAGCCATCAGCAGAGTCATTAGCTGGAGGTGAAGCTTATATGCCCCACTGCTTAGCCTCCTGCTGCTCATGCCTTGCAATTGTGCCCTCTACACTAAACCTTACTCAGCCAAGAGGGCTTTTCACTCAAATGTGAACTATTGTCAAACGTGTGCCAAGTCAAACAGCAACCCCTCATTAATTTACACTGTAGAAGCCTTTCGGAACAATGTCCATCTGCTGGCGTGGAGTAATAAATATCGGCACAGCAAATGAGCTCTCACAGCAAGGGTTAACGTACCATAGAGAGCACAGCTTTATGTAAATACGCATCTGTTCACTGAACATGGAATAATTTGCGACCCTGAGGTAAAGCTTCTCCCTTGTCTGTAACTACCTCGCAGGCTGTGTGGAGATAAGGTCTGGGTGTTGACGGGAAGCTCTCTGTGAATTGATTCCATTAGACCAGGGGTGGGCAAACTTTTTGACTCGCGGGCCACAATGGTTTCGAAAATTTGACAGAGGGGCCGGACCAGAATAGGAGAATGGTGTGTTTGAGTGAACTAATATAAATTAAGTGTAAAAACCATTACATGAAAAGATTTGGCATTTGTGCTTAGTTCACTGCGACAAAATGAAGCAGAGAGTAACCGTAATGCATCACGCTCAAGGGTCAATGTCTTTGAGGTGCGCCATCTGCTGGGGAAAGATGGGAATTACAGCTAGGTAAAATGATTGAGGTGTCTTTATAATAAAAATTTCTTTAATAACGTAACGTGGACGAGTTCGGCGGGCCGAATTAAAAAGCCCAAGGGGCCGTATATGGCCCGCGGGCCGTAGTTTGCCCATGTCTGCATTAGACTAATCCTGCACTCCATGTGAAATGTTTGCCAATTTCTATCAGCATATTCCAAACCTGCTTCATTTTACGGAAATTAAACCTCGCTGATGGTGAGAAGTTTGTCCTGTAAGTGTCGGTCTAGAGGAGACACTGAAGAGACCACATGGACCACAAAGTGTATTTTGTTACAAGTCAGCAGTTTCTCATTTTATTTCACATCAAAGACAGAATTACTGACACATATCAGACATTGCAGGGCTTTATTTGTGTCAGCTAGTCATGCAGATGAATGATACTGTAATTGGGTGCCATATGTGCCCCAATATGTGTCCCACTGATAGTTCAGCTGCATATCTGTATTTACAGTAAAAGTTGTAAAAGACTTACATGCAGGTAAAGTGTGCTTCACAACAATCTGTGCTACTTACAGAAATAGCACTTGTGTGTCCTTTAACTACACTTTTCCTTGGAAAATACTTCAGAAATCTTTCATTTAAGCCCATTTAGCAAATGTTATTTCATGAGTCGTCAATTACATGTAAAAAAAGGGACATTTTAGTCGTGCCCTTCTGCCCTCAGCCCTATTACTGAACACATCAGTATAACCCTGAACATTTCCCCCCCAAGCAAATACCTTAAATGTTCCACACATCACATATTTAGCAGGAATGCGCATCATCCAGATTTTTTTAAGGTCAAGGGAAAAATAAAAAGAATTCTCCAATTCTTCTCCGAGACTGTCTGTGGATGTTAATGTCATCAGTACAGTATTAATATCAGTACTACAGACTGAACAGAAATTATTTAATTAAGAATTAAATAATTAGAATGGCCTTATGCCATTACCATTTACAGGGGGTCCTCAATGGAGAACAGTGATGTAATCTGAATTTTGGTGTAAGTCGAAACACATCCTAGCTTAGGTTAATAATCTGTCCTAATGCAGCTGTAAAATCTATACTAACAAAAAATCTGAACTACCGTATATTCTGCGCATTCTTCCGCCATACCCTATTAAACTAGTTCGCCCATGTTACTCCCTATATTCCAGTAAATCACATTTTATGGATTTCAAAGTCAAAGTCAACCCTGTTACTTTTGTAACTCGTTTAAGACACTGTCACTAAAGATTGCAAAAAGATTTTTTGAAATTGGTAAATATTTTTTCTTAGATTTAGTGTTCAAAACAAAAATTGTTTACAGAAATAAAGTTTAATTTTTCAGCTATAAGAGAAATAGGATGTGGAATGTGGAATGACAGTTTACTTAATGTCTGGCCAACATAGCTAGAGATACCAAGTAAACCTGGCTGTACAACAGCTCCCACAACTTCTGGAGTATAGATTACACCACAGCAAGGCTAGCTCTACATCAGTTTTCAAACCCATTGAATCTACTAGGTGCTGAAAAGTCACCTAGACACAGTTTACCTGGGCATGTGTTTATATAATCAGTCACATCGTGGTCACGTATAATCACTACAGATATTGCCCACAGTGCCGTGTCCTTTGAATGATTTCATGCTGTCAGGTTGCAACTTATGGGAATAAAGTATTAATCACAATAGTGCCGACCAAAAAAACAAAAAAGCAACTGGACTAGAGTCCTAGACTAGCCCCCCAAGCCCACACTGCCACCACAATATAATCAGTTATCCTGAAATAGCCCTGATCACTACAGTGTTTGGTCTTGCGTTCCCTTTCCTACAATGCCTTACTGGATGACTTCTTTCACTCTGCTCTGGACCAAACACTCAGATCATATATCAGCTTTCCCTGCCTTTGCTTCCAACTGCACTGTAATCCTAGGCTTACCTCCAAATGAGACAAGCTAATATAAAAGCCTACCATTCAATAGCCCACCCGCATTCACAAACTAATTAACAGACAGGGAGGACAGTCTCCTCGCAGACAAATTTCCTAATTGGTTTTCAGGAAACTGAAACACGTTGAAATTTCCTCAGAGCATCAATTTCAATAATAGATACCAGGATGTAAAGTTGATGAAAACTTTATGCTTAATTACATTTTTATGATTAGTGCTAGTGCAGGGTTTCATACAATGTACTGCATTATATTTCCATTAAATTACGAAAGTTACAGAAAAGACAAGCACACCCATAAGCATAAAAAGTACACACCATATGACTAACAAATTTAGCATTTCAGAAGAATATATAGGAACAGGAAAGGACCCTCCCCAATTGTTGCCACAAGGTTGAAAGCATATTATGTTCTAATATGTCTTTGTAGTCTGTAGCATTACCATTATCCTCTACTAGCGACTGGAATCAAGGGGCATAGCCCTAGCCCTGAAAAAGAGCCCCAGCTCATTATTCCTCCACCACCAAACCTCACTGTTTGTGCAATGCATTTTTGTTCATTCATCAGATTGCCAGATAGTAAAGCATGATTCATCACTCCACACTTCTCCAAAGTCCAGTGATGGCATGCTTTACACCACTGCAGCTGACGCTTAGACTTGTGTGCAGCTGTTAGGGCACAGAAAGTAATTTTCTGAAGCTCCTGAACACACAGTGCCTTTCTGAGGCAGTTTGGCAATTTTCACACACTCAATGCCTCCATTTTATGGCTGAGCTGTTGTTGCTCCTTGACGCTTCCATTTCAGAACACCATCTTACTTATAGTTAACCAGAATAGACAGGAAGAAATTTCATGACTTGACTGGCAAGGAGACACTCTTTGTCAGCCCCACATTTAAAGTCACAAAGTTCTTCAGTATTTATGTCATTTGTCTGTGGGGGTTGCATGTGCTTGATTTTGTACCCCTGAAAACAATAATTAGAAGAGCATCCACATTTCAGTAACTGATAGAAAAGTGATAATACTTGGTCTTTTAAAAAAAAAAAATACTTAAACAGGTTTAATCGAGGCTGTCTGCAGAGTATTTAATGTGAATACTTTTCAATAGGCAAGGACAGTGTACAGCACTAAGCAAGTCTATATCTGTGGCTTTACTTCAGGGAAGGGCAAGATGTCATCACACTCTTCATTGGGTCAAAAAGGGCAGAGCTGTAACCACGATTACTGACAAAACAGCATGAAAATCAGTTGTATCGGAGGTCCAGTTCATTGTAACAAACAGTTTGAAAGGGAAAAAGTCATTAATATCTTCCAACACTGTAAAATGCCTCATATGTGGGCTATAGTACATAACGTTAACCTTGTATTGGCTTCTTCAACGAAGGTCTGAAAACCTAACTGATGATTTTCATCAGGTTGGTGCTCAGGTTTGTTTTTAAGGTTAATGTTTTTAATTTGTGTTAATGCTGTAATTTCCTCCAAGCTCTTTCCTTCTCTCTCCTTTCATGTTCTAGGAGTGGTCGATGGTGCACCACAGTGAAACCCTGTGTTGGGTTGAAGGAAAGGCCTTCCAGATCTTTACCTTTGTTTATCTTCATGTAACATGCTATAATCATTTATGTAAGTAGGAGCAGGGTGCAGGGTGAAGAACTTTACCTCATGGAGGCCAGCAGTGGCTCAGTGGACAGATGATGTCGGGTACAATCAGCAAATTCACAATATACTGATAAAAAGTGTATTCCAGAAATGTTTATAGCAGTGTTTCATTGTCAGTTACTTAACCTAAGCATGTCTTTCATGTATTAAATTTCAGCAGTTGTTTTTAGCTAAGTATGACACTAAATCCAGATGTTGACAGCTTGAGATATGGCTCTCTGATGTATGAATTCTAAACAGGAATAGCTAATGGGCCGAAGATCGCCAAGACTTTCCAAGTTAGCTTTCACTCTAGTGGTTTCTGAATTGTTAAAATGTGTTTGCGGTGGGTTTTAGAGAAAAGCAGGGCCAGTGTTATGGACGATCGAAGCAATGACACATTCACAAGCCACTCACTGAGAGCAGTACAGAACTTGCTGAGTTAAAGTACAAACTTTAAATGACACACATATTCTCAGAAATCGTGGGTCATTTTTACAGACAGGGATTAGGACAGACTATATTTCTTTTTCAATGGAAAATCCTGAGTACTTTGATCAAATCTGTCGATTCTCCCGACCTACTTCTCACCTGCAGAACTACTGCAGCCTTGCAGACTTTGTAATATGAATTCCAGTAAAGCCCACCGAATGAAAAATCTGTTGCTAAGATGCTGAAACCACATCTGATACCACTATAACAAGTTAGATGTTTTCCCACACCAGTGTTTAGCCCTAAAAAACCTGTTTGTACAGTATGTGCCAAATGCATTACTGTATGGAGGAGCACGTTGTTTTTCCAACACTAATGTATATCCCACTAAACTTCTGAATACGCTGTTTCAGCCTCACAGGTTACTGATGAAAGAGCACATTATCTGCATGGAGGTTTACCACCGACTGCAGATTCCTCGATTCTTCCAAGCCCACAGCGCTGCACAGAGGAAGTTTCAACTTTGCACTTATGAAGGACTTGCTAATCAGCAGACTTGAATCATGTATGTTTATTGAGGCAGAGTGCAGAACGCTGCAGAGCTGTGAACTGGCAGGAAACCAAGACCATGTGTGCACAGTACACGCTGTTTATTAAATACTCTACATTATTTTAATTAGCAATTCTTTTACTTATTTGCATCATTTCTTGCCAAATGTATTCAGTGCAAAGATTAAAACTTGTTTGTACTTTTTTTAAAAAATTAACTTATTCATAAGTTTTGTTCAAAATAAGTGATATAATTCTGAGGACTGACACTCATGTCTCCCCTTGACTTTATGGAAAATGTATGGATTCTAAAAATAGCCAATTACTTCGTACCATAAACACATCAAAGTTGTAGCTGTTAGCTTTGCAACAAAGTACCATTGCCATTTATTTGTGGTACTGGACTAAAACAAACATTTTAGCTCGCCAAGATTACTTTCTACTTTTCCCAAAGGTTTGTTTATTACTATAACTGGTTGAAACAGATGTATCAAACATGTTAACCACTATTTGCACCTAGTAGTACTCACAGTTCCACTTTTACAGAGCTTACAAAAATACATCATTCATTGGCTACATCTTTCTTTTATTAGAATTGAATAAATGAGCTGTTTAAAACAAAACCAGTTGCCAACAAACACGAAATTACTGAAAAAGACCTAAATATAAATCTGAAAGAGTGCTTTGCATACACACAAGTAGCGGTTTGTATATATTTGGACGGGACAGTGAAGCAGCAGTTAGAGTGACAAACATTCAAATCAATAAATGAAGAAAAACATAAATAAGTATGACACTACCACGGCAGAAAAAAGGACCATATTTACACATAATTACAAAGACAGAAAGAAAAGTATAGGATTCATACTAATTATATTGTCGATTGTGGAGAATAAATATGCAAGCTTTATGCACCACCACTCGTTTATCCTGTCAAAACAAATTAAGAAGATAATAAAAACTTTTAGAAGACACTAAACTTTAACAATGAGTTGACTGTGGATTTTACCACTGCTTTTCTAAGTGTAATCCATTATTAAAAGTACTCAATTACATAGCTTTATAAAAGCTGGACATCTAAGTTGCTGAGAGAGATTTCCCCATAAAAGTTTAAGAAACACTTTCATTGGTTAATAATTGAATGGACAAAAATCTATTCCTCTAAAAATAGCTTGAAAATGTCAGTTATTAACATCTCTATCCGTTAACTGAAAGTGGCCAAACATTTAATATTAGTGAGACACAGAAACACATTACAAGAGCAATCCTTCATTTGGCAAATCAGAGAGCAGATGTGAACATAAATTAAACACACGCAAGGCTACTGTGGTGAGGTTAACTGGTGTCCTGTAGTGCCAGAATGGAAGTAGGAAGTAGGACTGCGTAGGTCAGATTAAATGGGTGGTGGACCGACTGAAGGTATGGTACTTCCTCTCAAACGCAGAGGACAAGTTGACCATTGATGGGGAATGAACAGCCTAAAACAAACGAGACAGAACAAAATCAGGAGAGGTTATTTGGGGTCAGCGAGTTTCTGGATTTCAGATGGAACCGCATTGTGAAGCTCAAAGACTGATGTTCCTAGGAAACAATAAACCAATCATGCCCAATTACATTTCACCTTTAAGTTATCATTCTACATAGGCAGAGAATGAAGTGACCAATTCAATTTAGATATTTCCTTTCTCGCCATTCGAGCAACGTAGCCATTTTACCCACTGCTATTGACTGCCTTTGATGGGCTTTACTAAAAACTAGGTCAGATACGTTAAGTTAGATGTGTAGAGAGCGGAGGAAGAGGCACAAAGGCATTTGAAGAAACAGCGATGGCTTCACAAGGTGCTCTGGATATTTTAAAAAATAACCAAAATTTATATTGGACCTCACTTAAGTGCCTACTCTGTTGCGACAGGAGTCTTAACTAAACACAAACACACACAGACACAGTGAGAGAGAGACAGACGAGGGAGAGAGAGACAGACAGAGAGAGACAGACGAGGGAGAGAGAGACAGACAGAGAGAGACAGACGAGGGAGAGAAAGACGGAGAGAATGCAATCTTATATGGAAATGTGATGGTGAAAGAGGTTAGCAGTGACATGAACCCAATTTATTCCTCATGCTCTTACTGTCTGTTGCTATAACCACCAGTCACAAACCTTTATACATACACACCCTTTCTCAGCCTGGCCTAATGAGAATTAAGGTGGCACTGCACTTCCAATCTGGCCTTTGAATGCACAGAGGTGATCGATGGCACACCAAATGAGTTTTATTCAAATACTCATGAATGGCAGGGAATACAGCTGAAGTCCTTGTGCTCTATAAAGCACACATTTCAGCACAAATATGGCATTTTATCATCTTAAATGACTGGTAGAGCGATTAAATCAGCATCATCACACTGTTTATGATTTGGGGGAGTGGGGGTCCCAATGCCAACTTGCTTCATATTCACAATATTTCTATGCCACAATACTTATTTTATCTGACATCTGATGGACTGGAATGTATAAAAAAGACCCAGCAATTCCACATTAAAAATACATACCATCAAAAACTGTGTACAACTTTTTATTCAATGTTTTACTCACAATGTTACACATGCTGCATCCTTTAAGTTCTGACAATATCCATTATATGCTGAGAAAATATATTTCTTGTCAAAAATCATGATAATATATAGTGCAGCTCTTCTGATATGAGGTAAGCTTGCCCAGCCCAAGACACAAAATCAGGACTCTATTTCCAGGGAAAACCTCTTTGTAAGTGCCTGCCACCAAAGAACAGCTGTGGGGTAGTGAGTTAGTAAATATAGGTGCACCGATATGGAACTTCTGGGCCAATAAATACAACCGATTTTTAACATCTGGTGTTGGTGATCCAGTACCAACGACCAATACATTTTATACATTTAAAATAAGTTCTCAATATATTCTCTAATGCATGTGCAGATCAAGTTGTCGGCTGTAATTATCTGCCATGATTTCAATATTGGGCAAAATGTTCTATTTTGTTCAGGGAAGGAAAAGTTGGGTCCACAAGTATTTTAACATTGATGCCATTTTTGTAACTATCGGGTTGAAATCAGGAAATCAACTTCACCATTTAAGAACCTCCAAGTTCTTTACCTTCAGTTCTTTTATAAAGTACCTTCTAATCTGTTTTGTCATGAACTTGAGCAAAGGGTATAGTCCTATACATTCCAGAATTCATCCGCTTACTCCTGTCTGAAGCACATGATTGATCCACAACAGTTATCCAGTTCTACTGGCAGCCATACATGCTAAAGCCGCGACACGGCCTCCATCACGTCTGACAGACGATGTGATGCTTCAGGTCATGAGCAGCCTCTTTCATTGTTAATACTTTTCTGTTCACATCATTCTGGTACAAGCTGATTTTGGTATCATCGGTCCCAAGGAACATATTCCAGAAAAGGCTAGAAAAGGTGTTTCTGGCAAGTCTATTCTAGCCTTCCTGTTCTTCAGTGTCATCATTGATGTGCATCTAGAGGTAAACCCTCTTTATTTACATTCGCAAAGGTGTCTCTTGATGGTAGACACTGACAGTGAAACGCCTACCTCCTACTGTTTGTGCCCTGGCCTGATGTGAAACAGATTTCCTTGAAAAGAAAGAAATCTGTAATCATCGACTACAATTAAATTCTGTGGTCTCCAGGTGCTTTTGGTATTGCTGAGCTAACCGAAAAATTCATTCTTTTTAAGAATGCACCAATTGTTGATTTGGGCACTACTAAAGTCTTTCTGGCAGGTTTGTTTGTTCACCCTAATAATGGCCTTGTTCACTTGACAACGCTTCAGAGAAAATGACAAAAATAGCATCAATGGCCAAATACTTATAGACTGTATCAAATATCATATCTACTCCACCCTTATTAGTTAGTGCCACCAAGATTCCCAGACAGTTAACAATTAGTGAATGAGAGAGCCAGATGTGCTGTGCTCACGTCATATGGACACCTAGAGGAGAGTCTCCCTGCGTGGGGTGCTGGGGGGCCTGTGCGGGTCAGGGGGAACCAACAGATCACGACATGGCCTCACGGGCTGCAGCACGACCTGGGATGCCTGCTGGGCATGAGTGGATGCTTTAGGCAGGGTCTCTGGAAGGGCAAGCTGGCTAGCATTCTCTGGGCAGCATGGGGTGCGCACACACATGGGCACCCTGGGCCGCGGAGCATTGTCCAGAGAGTTGGAGCGCTGAACTACGGCGCTCTTACTGCTGCCACTCAGGCTGAATGTGGAGGCGGCGCGAGACATCTGCAACTCGTGCACAAACACGAAAAACACACACACACACGCGTATAAGAGATCATTAGCCTTATGCTTGCATCCCAACTTAAGAAAATAAAAGTCTGAAAGCCTGTTTTTTTTTTTGCATTATTATTAAATGAAAAGAAACTACAAGGCAAAAACATCTTGAGGGAGATCTTTTCAATTATGTTCTAAAAGAAGCTGTAGAATGAACAGACCAACGAAAGGCAGGCAGACGCTGGAGACTAAATGGCTACACCAAGAAAACAACACAAATAAAAACAGTCGCATGGAACAAGTGACAATAGCCTCATTAGCTTCACTCTCCTTAGCAAACTTGCTGAAGGCTTGTATCACTGTGTAAGGTGGTATCCAGGATTCAATTATTTTTCTGCCGCTTGCTCTTATTTCTAGCTGTTTTAGCCATCAGTAATTTGAATTAACTCACCCCCAATTGTCTGCACGCCTGAAGGGTATCCTTTTCTACATAATTTTAAAGAATCACGGATTACTTATAATCTGCCATTGAAACAAGAAAGCCTAATGTCTTCTTGAAGGGACTACCATAGTAAGGAGTTATACTTAAATCATCTGTCATTATTAGCATTGTTTATTTAAAAAAAAAAAAAATTCAACACCATCAGTTTTACATATACATGTATGATTGCAAAGTCAAAACCACTCACCAACATGAAGATCTTATGTCTACAACATTCAAATACTATGCATGTTGTTTCATCAATAGATTCATAAGGGTTTCTGTGCACTACTTTGTGCAAATAGCATATGTTATGATAAAGGCTTTAATATGGACTTGCATTCCTTCCACAGACAGTTTTAAGATTTTAACGCAGCCCTTTATAAAGCACAGTATTGGGTTAACCTCTGACATATCTCACTAGTAAGAGTCAGCCTTATGAAAAAAAGCAGAGTTTGAGTTGAGCATAGAATGGAGAATGAATGTTAATGTGTCCAAACTCAAAAGGCAAGATTAAAAAAAAGGAGCACTAAAGAGCACTAAACTTAAAGTTGTAAACGATAATTATACCAATGTATAAGATAAACACAGCCCTTCATAAAGCACAGTATTGGGTTAAGAGCTGGTAAGTCAGCTGTATGAAAAACGTCTGTGAACAAAATTCATATTTCATATTTTTTATAAGGCAGAGTTGAGCATAGAATGGAGAATGAATGCTCATGTGACAAAACTCAATAGGAAAGATTAAAGAAGAAGAAAGAAAACAAAGTCATAGTGAGACAAAGGAGAAAAAAGGTTAGTATAATTACCATTTACAACCTTGGTGTCTTTAAAAGGTCCCAGTTTTTTTCTGAGACTATGTAAAAGCCTAGCATCACCTGATCACTTTCAACGAAAAAGTAAATTAAGGCGGAGATGTTACCTCAATCACCTTCTAACAGCATTTCGTCAAGTTTTACAGCATCTGTTATGATGAATAAGTTAAACAGTGATCAACCAAACCAAAAGTCACTATTCACTTCTTTAATGCTACCCTTACATACAGTTATCTATATATGCTACTTATTTGATCCTGTACTGTTTAACTTGATACAGTCATAGATGATCAAAGGCCTCAAGAAATAAAAAGATTGCGTATAAAGAGTCAACATAGTCATGCATATATTTTTCTTTTTAGCTTAATGCTATGACTCTGCATTACTTCATTATTAGAGCCCGACCGATAAAGGATTTTGAAGGCCGATACAAATATTTGTTGGTTTTAAAATCCGATATTCCGATATATCGGC
>JBBPDC010000038.1:17201933-17214951 GCA_037974485.1 Hemigrammopetersius urotaenia
CAAGGAGCAACATGTTTGTGCACTTTCTAAAGATTTTAGTTCTGTTTTTGAATAAAGGGTTGGAAATTAATGCTTTTGTTTTTTAAAAAAAAATTATATATATCCGATTAATCGAAGAAGAAAAAATAATCGATAGATTAATCGATTATTAAAATAATCATTAGTTGCAGCCCTAGATTATTATGCTAATTATACCAACTATCATACAATATAGAACTAGCTTCATTACAAACACTGTACGTGCAGGAAAAACTAAACACAGATCTGAAATCAGCATGAAAAACACTACAGAAACTTATACATCATGATTCTGACCTGTTGACCTGTGTTATTATTTTTTTAATTACTTCTACAACAGTATGACCTTCACTTGGCCATTGTGGTTCTGTCTTTACTTTGTAGTCAACAGAATGAGAATGTAAAGTAGTACAGTGCAATATATTTGTGAAATTTACTGTGGACATTATTGTGAGCATCTTAAATAATTACAATCTCAAATAACTGAACAGAGGATTATGTAACTATTATGAGAGGCTGAAAGCCTTTATGCATTAGTAAGTTTTAAGGGTTAAAAACAGAGAATAAATCCAACTTTCACTACAGTGTGTGACAGTTCATAACTGTGTTTGTAAAGTTTACAAAGTTAAAGCTGAGCACTTTAATCAAAACCTCAACCACTTTCTGTGCTCAACAGCTGTGTGTAGGCAGAGGGCAGCGGAGTAGAGGAACAGCAGACTCGATTGTGGTCTTACCCTCAGTGTCCCGCAAATCCAGCACTCTGCGAATCTGAGAGAGGGGCATAAGCATGATGTGTTTGAGTTGGGCTGGCGGCCTTGTCTGTCCCAGAGGGCTCTTGAATGTGCTGATCACCTTATGCCTTTTCCTGGCAATCTGGACACACACACACAATAAACTAATATAAGTACGTCCTCCATGTACCCAAGGCAGCTGACTATACAGTAGCTGTATGTGGAGGCTGTCAAGTGTGTGAATCATTGATCTGTGCTGTTCCAAAGCTAAACGCCCAGGCTCATTAGGGGCCCTTTAATCCTACGGCGCAGGGCCCAGATAAGTGACGCGGCAAGATGCAGAGCAAGAGATATGAATACAGAGGAGTTCATCAATGAATAATTGAGCAGATGGAGCTCCAGCTCTCCCCTCCCTCATTAACAGGCCAGACCAAGAGCTGGGCAAACAGGACAGCCACAGCACACACAGACCCCCACCCCATCAAACACGACCCCACACTAATCAGGAATCAGACAGCAGCCAAGCCAGCAAGCAAGGATTGCACATGCATTAATTATTCTTTCTTTTTTACCCAGCACATGAACTGAGTGAGTGCTTATGGCACGTCATAGTCTGTGTGATTGGAAGAAAAGCAGAGCGGGTGGCACTGGTGACTAAGGAACAAGAGGAGAGCAGGACTAAATAGAGCAGTGCATTAAACATAAATGATAGAGTATACATACATATACTATACAGTATAAGTGCATCTATGTGCCTTAAAGTTTACTATAACTAGTCTGTGGCAGTAGCAGTGTTAAAAGAAATGTGTGAGAAAAGGTGCATCATCTTCATCAGACAGCAGCTGAGAGGAGCACAGGCATTGGTACGTGGAAATGAAAACACGAGTAATGCACTTTATATATTTTATATACTGCATGTGAGCCACAATCAGAGCAGTAGTTCTAAAAAAAATGAATATTGTCAGTAGAAAATGATTTAAAATGTGAAGTAAAACCAGCACTTCTTAAAAGTTATATAATTACTTGACAGGCAAAATTAAGCTATATTTCTTAATTAGTGCAGCCGTGAACTTGCCTCGAGACAGTCATTGAAGAGAAAGAGTGTGACATGTTCACCACGGTCACAAGGGTTGTCTCCCAGAGCAATTGTTTCCACTCTGTGCACCAGACTACGATGAGACGACAACAGATTGGCCTGCAAAACACACATACCAACATGCATATCAGATAAGATGCAAGACTCCTCTCCTTATTTGCTATTGAATAAGAGGCAAGAAAAGACTTGCTTATTCATAGCCTTTTTCTAATGAGTCACAATCTCACTGATTGAACCAAAACAAGCGCTCCTGAAAAAATACGGATCTACATTAATACGTTCTGTATGGGTCTCAGAAGAAGAGAAGAGCAAGATTATCACGTTGACTGCACAAGGCGCAAAGCTTTTACGTGTCTTGACGGAAAGAGATGAGCACAAAGGAGCACACGGTTTAATTAAGTGAAATAAATAGGGATGTAAGCTTGACTGCACAGAGGATAGGCATAGTGCGCCAGCACTGTGATTTAGAGATTAGCAGATCGTCACCATGCATAGAACTCGGGTGAGTAAACACATAAGCGACTTACAGGGCAGCCATCCACTTCGTAAACCACATCAAAGATCTGCTTCTGGCCCTCCGTCTTTCTCTTGTCTTCGTTTATATGGCTGAATTGAGAGCAGATAGAAGACTCAGCACATGGCACAGTACAGGAAAACATGCAATGCAAGTCACAAGAAAATTTAAAATGTTATTTCTAACTTATTAACTCACGTCATAACCTCTTTGAGTGACTCAATAGCCTTTTCCAGTGTGACTTTATCAGGATTCTCATCAGAGGTGTGTTTTTTTATATCTAAAACAAGAACATTGTACAATATGAAAAACATTATGGAGACAGACTTTTATATTTGTGTATAAAGATAAAACCAGAATGTGGACTCACTGACACAAACCTACTTAACATCCCACATCCTACATATTTCTTGGGTTTCATTTTTTACCTTGAGGTTTACTTGAATCATCATTCATTTTCCAACCTCTTTAAAGCCACTAGAATTCTGTTTTTGTTTCTTTAAGACTGATATATGTAAAAGACCTCTGTTCTCCATTGTGTCTCATTTAAAAGGCAGTCCAGGCTCCTCAGGACTTCAAAGTGAATGGCAGAGCTAAAATATTGCAGGTTTAATAGGTAGATATTTGTATGTGTGTTTATTTTCATGACCTAACAAAAAGTTATGATCCAAAAAAAACACCACTATTTTTGCAGCTTAACTTGCCATACATGGACCATAGGGATTGTGTACATTTAATGGTGATTATATAGGTCTCAATAAGACAAGGAAATGTAGTTTTTCCCATGATGTGGGCCTTTTAAATGGCCACGGTGGACGTCTTGAGGAATACAGAAAATAAAGAAATCCATGAGTGCTAAGCAGCCTGCTACTGATTAGTAAGCACGTGTGACAAAGTTTGTGTTTCTCACCATTTAGCAAGAGAGCCACACTAGGTAGTCTCTGCACAGGTCGAATAAGCAGCTCCACCAGAGTCTGTCGTCCACACTCAGGTTTGGCCTGATTGATCTAGACAGTTTTAAAAGGAACACAAAAAGTAAGGCAGTGAAGAATACAGAGTGCCAACAGTGCTCCTTTTGCTCACAAACAGACACAAAAAAACAAGTTATACCTTCAGAAAGGCATGAAACCTTGGCTTCTGCTTCTCACACTTCACAATCATCTCCTTGCTCATCTCAAAGAAGTTGACAAACGGTGGGTAAGCCCTCACCAGCTCTCCAGACTAAGAAAAAAAAAAAGAGGGGCTTTATTACAAATGCAGTAGTCTTTACCAAAAGATCACAACTCTGTCACACTCACATATTTCAGAATTATGTCTCCAACACTCTTGTCTTCCGACCAGTTCATCACCAGCTCCTCCAAGTCCGACTGTCCAAAGACATTAAATCAGGGTTATTATCTGCTCCAGATGAGTCAGCAACCACACCTGTTCAGTCACAGGTTCAAAAAACTGCCTACCCACCTTTATCCTTGTGTGCACTTCATAAATGTCTGGGATGCTACCAAAGATGGTCTTAATCTCTTCTTGAGCCAGGATGGGGCCTCCAACCTGGCCCTCCTTCTCCAGAGGATTTTTGAAGAGCTGAAAAGGTGTAAAACAAAAAGAGACAGATACGCAAGCAAGTTTTAGGGCTTAACAAGTGAGCTAATTTGCGTCATTTGTCAAGTTCCACGTAAGATATTTTAACTAATTCTCACAGTGAGAGAGTGTGTGAAAGAGAGAATAAAGGAGATGGAAGAGGAATTATCAGTCTGTTTTGATGTTAACATTGCAGCAATCTTTCCAAACCTATGACGCATCAAATATCATTCCTGCATACTATTTGTATGAGTTGGTGCATGTGTCTCTGTGAAAGAGAAGCAGGCTCCATGGGGCACAGGTTTTTGGATGTAGAGTGGGCTCTGCTGACCATTGCACTGTAACGCAAATCTAATTCATTTTCTCCCCCACTGGTTTGGAGCACTGGTACAGCCTGATAAGGCCACAGGCAGGCACTCTGGCTTGCCATTGTGTGTGTAGGATCTGAGCGAGAAAGGGTGGGTGTGAAACCTGTAGAACCGTGGCCAGGATATCCACGTAGTTGCTCTCGGTCTGGTACAGTTCCTTGGACACTTGCCATCTTGCTGACTGCTTGGGCAGGACGGGTGTGGAGCTTTTCGAGGGCTTGACATTCTCTGAAATTCATTAGTGGTACATGCATGATCATTACATTACATTACTGTCCACAGATTTACAATACTTAAATTACGTGCAGTTTCTCTGCAGTTTGTTTTAAACATAAGGGCAGATGAATTGTACATATAGATAAACTGAAAAGCTAAAGGCTACTACACTAAACTAATCAAATTTCCATCATATAGGTGCTCCAAAAAATGTTAAGTATGAAACATCACTGAATATACACTCTAGAATAAGAACCTCTAGCTGCTTCTGGGTTAGCCTGACTTCACCTGCTGGGCTTGAATCAGCTGGCTGGCTTTCCACACGTCCTGACTTTCCGGAGGAGTCAAGTGAGAGCTCACTGTGTGTGTGCTGGGCATGCTTGGTTGGCCTGCCTGAGAAGTATTGGAGGTGTGTGTCCTGCTCTGAGGCCTTTTGTGGAGTGCTAGTACAGTGGAAGTCCCACTCTGTGCTTGTCCGACTCTTTATCGCCCACTCACTCCTCCTCCTTACTGGCCTTCGCTGTCTGTGCTTGCCCTCCATGCTACTCACTGCAACAAAAGTTCAGCCTCACATTCTCTGCTCTGTCAACCTTCTCCCTGTCTCATATACACACACACATACACTTTCCTCTACCTAGGCTCCAACCTTCGTCCAATATCTCTCAGGCCTGTTCAAAACCCCCAGCAGAGATGGCAGAGCCAAAAAACCTCTGGGATTTTACAAGTTCAGCACAGAGGTCAAGCGCTGAGAAAACCGACAGTACATAATAATGGGCTGCGCTGCTGTCTCCCAGCCCCCCTTCTCACCTGCCAGAGCCTTGCAGGTCTCTGGGGTATTTGAAATGTCCAGCAGGGAACCCATGGACAATGAGTGCTCTGCTGAGGGCCTCTTGCGCGGAGGGAAAGGTGAGATCTCTGTCTCTTTTGCAAGTTGAGCCAGAGTGTCTCGTAGTCGCCGCCGCTTTCGATTACTTGTGGGTGTGGTGAGTGAAAGAAGGGACACTGCCTTCTTCATTGCAGGACTGTCCGACTGAAAGAAAGAAGTGTGATGACAGATCATCTATCGCTGAAAAGGCTTTAGATAAAGTATATATTTTTTAAAAAACATTTGATTTCTTTTTATTAGTTTACCTTTTCATAGGAGTACATAGATTCTCCAGCGCGTGCATCCATCTGGATACTTCCCCAAAACCACTTGAAGGATTAGCAAACACGAGTAAACAAAAGAAAGAAATTAAGTATAGACAAAAAATCTGATTCATAATCATGAAAACACTCACTAAGCCATTATGGTTACTCAAAAAAAGGTAATCAATTATAATAATATAATATAATATATATATATATAATATATTACAATGAATCACAACAATTTATTATATAGAATTCTTATATCACATACATATTTTTTATTATTTGTAATACTTTGGCAAGGCAATGCAATAACTGTTTTTGCTACGTTACATTCAATTTAATTGTTTGGCATTTCTAAAACAACCTGAAAAACAGCTGGATTCAATGAATGTATAGTGAAACAGTGAAAGTCCTACGATCAGGGAGCAGTGATTTACATATTTCTGTTTAGAGCACAAATATGATGCGACGCAATGCAAGTAGCCCTTCACATTATGTAAAGCAGCACAAGTAAATTTAGGCTGTTGACTTTCAAGAGCTTGGGGCATCTGCTGAAACAGCGCAGGTCCTCACCTCCTGTTTTACAACGTGTAGTCTCTTGGACGGCACAAAGGGAAGCTCTTTAATGGAGTTCTCCTCCACCACCAGGTGAGTGCATTTCTCATCTCCAACCTCCAGATACCGGCCACCTGGAGCACACAACACAAATTGACCTTAAAATCATAACCCAAGTCAGGTCTTTTTTGCAGCGTGCTCATTGGCCTGATATTGTTGTCTCACACACCCACAAAAAGGCACTTCAGATGTAATTTCTGAGAGAGGGGCCTCCCAGGAAAAAAGTAGTTTTATAGAATGGCAAAAGATCAAACAGGCCCCACTGCACTGAAGAGCAGAATTATATGACCTTTCAATCTCCTCTTACAAAACTAGACCTCACTTGGACCTCTCCAACACAAAGCACAAAGAGTTTAAATAAATACAGAGATATATGGGGGAAGGCGGCTTGAAGTACTGAGCCACAAAAGCACTTTGTAACTAGGTTGCCGATAGAGGTTTAGAGATGATTCTGTACCATGCTTCAGTGTTCTCTCTTGCATGTTGTTTTTCTCCTCCTCAGAAAAGCCAAGAAAGCTCAGAACACAATCCTGAAACGGAGGTACTTTGAAGGCCGTACGGAACTCTTCGTCGCCTGCATGGAAATTGCTGTAAGCAGAAGGTTTGCATCAGCCCCCACAGCACAAATGTGTCACAAAAACTGGCATAAACATATGCTCCTGGAAAACATGAAATTCATACTTTTTGACTGATTCTAATGAGTCCCTAGGGAACAGAGCATAAGGCACCCTGTTCAGAGCGGAGAAAACACTAACATACAGACAAAGTGTAATTCACTACTGCCTCAACATTAAAGCTAAAGCTAAGTAAATAAAACACTGCTGTTTTTTCAACATAGGGCAGATTTTTAAAATAGAACAAATAGTCATTATTTTCCTATGGGACACACTCACATGTCATCCTTGTGCTCCCAAGCCTTATGAATCCAGTCAGGGGTGAGGATTGGCGTTCCCATACAAACAGACAACTAGAGAGTCAGAGAGTGAGAAAAAGAGAGTGTGAGCAATTTACCAAATAGCACCATAAGCAGAATTTGCATTTATGAGGAGTATAAACTGTTCAGGTAATAGGATGCATCACACATTTGTGGGAAGTGTAAATTAATTCTCTAAGACCATGCTGCCTATAATGTGGTGAAGGCTGTGTAGTACAAATGCATATATAATGATGCATTTTTGGATCTTCAAACAGTTTGCCTGCAGGTCAATTGTCAATTACAAATGTCTTGACGTGCATTTTAGCACACTCAGAGTGCAGTCCAGCACAGAGAAGTATAGGGGGGAAAATGGGAATTCAGGCGAATCAATAAAACAGAGCACTGCCGTTCTCCAAGTCTCTCCTAGAGGAGACAGCCTCTTTATATGGGTTTTAGAATAAGGCTTATGTGCTAGAGCTCCCAGATATTTGATCAGCCCACATCTCCACACTAGAGAAACAATTTTTCTGCGACACCTTTGGGCTACAAAAAGTTCAATACAGTCGTTTGGATGAATATTTTGATAGGATAAGGCCGTAGCCGACCAAGAACAAACTACAAATTTGCTGAAATATTTAAAGCAATAAACTGAATATGGGATTTAAAATAAAGTCTGTGGAGTCAAGAATATCACTGCTTCGAACATCCATCGGTTTTATCCCTGTTTTCTAATCAAGGAGCATATGAAGGTCTATTGAAATACAGACCCTGTATTTCTCTCCGTGAGTGGAATGGGCAATAAGATGAGTGACTTTAGCACTGAAGTCCTTGCGGATGGTACCGCCCATATGATGCACCAGGTTGACCAGCTTTACCTGATATAGAATAGAATAGAATGAAATAGAATAAGAAAGAAAGAAAGAAAAAAGGAGGAAAAAAAAGAAAGAAAAAAAAACCGACATGAATTCAGAGCTGTTTCACTGGCAGGTATGAACAACATGCTTGACTGTCATACTCACCACTTCTTCTTTCTTTCGAAAACCAGTAAAACACAGTGACAAATTCAGCATGGTGGTGGAATACAGCGGACGTGATGAGAATGGTAGAGGCTACAGAAAGTAGAAGATAAAGTAAATAAATAAACGGAAATTCGGACACAAGAGATATTTTACTATCATTAGTGCAAACCTGGAAAACAAACTGCTAGCATGAAAACTATCATTATTGTTTATTTTAAACAAATAATGGCTGTGATTCTTAATTACATTAGTAATCCGGTGATGCTTCTTGATAAATTAAGTACCACGTACATGCAATTTATTAGGAAAGCACTAATATGGGAATTGTGTTCCAATACTCAATATTTCACATAGATGCCGTCATATCCCGATACCAATATCAAATCAATAAACTTATAAAATGCAGAAATCAGATCAAGATCCACCTTGATTACAGTACATACAACACAATGGATTTTAACACTCTAGGTTGCTATAGTCACAAATGCAGTAAAATGAATCAAATGTAGGCATTGTAACATAGAAATATGTCACAAAATATCCATTTATAACATTGCAAAGATTAAAATAAAAAACATTTGATTTTATATACATGAAACAAATGCAATCTGAGTGGTAATACATTTCTTAGAGAATTTCTTCTTGAATCAAAAGTAATTTCTCTATACAGTAACCCCCCGCTTTTTGCCGTGGTTACGCTCCAACACCTGTGTATAGTGAAAAACTGCATTGTTGTGTTTTGGAAAAGGAAAAAAAAAAAAAAAAGACACTAAAGAAAAACACTTTTAAGAGTGTAAAGCCTAAATATGCCCCAAAAATGTTCCCAAAGCACTTTAATTTCATTTTACACTGAACTCCTGCAGTGCTAGAACGTAAATATCGATAGACTGCACTGTAATTCCTACATGGACATTTTCTTTTGTATAAGCAGGGTAAATACAGTAATAATTTAATGTAACATGTATGAGTAATCAATAATTTTTACAGGTAAATAATTTACTGTTCATTTACTGTTTACTGTGGCATGTCTTATTCAGGCGCTTCAGAAGGAGTGGTATTGTAGTGACCCGCCTGTTAAAGCAGACACTGTACAACAGTCTTTTTAAATTTAATTTACAGTAATAAAAATACTGGGCTTTAAGTACAACAAAACAAAAAACAAGAACAAAAAACTAGTAGTTAACCATCCCAAGACACTCTTTCTTTGTGTTCTCTGGACAGTACAAAAACATTTATACAAATATATTTTATATGGAACTGTAGCTGAATTTATGTTATTTATAGAACTTTTTCTTAATAATTTAGCACTAAAATACATAAAGAATTATATATTGCCATGGAATAAACAAAAGAGACGTGTAGGATAACTGAAGTCATTAATTTTCTCGGATTTTTCCCCACAACTATTAGTTCGGTCATAAGAAAAAAACGACTGAATCCGAAACACATTAATTTAATTTTAAATTCAGCTCAATACAAAACCCTTTATGAAATGTAAAGGTAAATCCGTATACAGTAAAGCTTTTCGAGTGGAGTTACGTTCCAAGAGCGCCTGCATATAGTGAAAAAACGTGTTGTGTTCAATTCTCTTTTAATTTAATTTGCAGTAAGAAAAGGAAAAAAAAAAAAAAAAAACAAGAGAAGCACAGACAACCATGAGAGAGATTCTATTCTGCAGCTGCCACAGACGCTGCAAATGGCAGAAGCAAGGAGAAATAAATAATCAGAAGTAGAAAACTTTATTGATCCCAGAGGAAAATGCGTAAAAACCTTTAACATTAGCAGTTAGCATTAACAATCTGCATTAGCATTAGCAGTGTACAGTGAGCCAAAACCAAGATTCGTACACAAAAGAAACATTGAAATAACTCTCTCTACCCACATGTTTAGACAGGTCACAGCTTACTAATACTAAACAAACTGAGATAACTGTTGAAAATTGGGGGGGGAAAATGTTTAAAACACGAAGACAAGACTCTACAGAACGTTCGCTGATTGGCTACTTTCAAACCTCCCGCCTCTAAGTTCAGCTGTATTTTACCATTTCAAGACACACTTTCTATATTTATACAGTTATATGGAAATGTAGCTAAATTTACGTTCATATTTGTTACAAATTTTTTCTTGATGATTTAAAAAAAGCAAAAAAGTGGAGATATTTCCAGTTTCCTGCGTTATTGTGGGGATTTCGGTTTACCATTATCAGTTTGATTCTCAGAAAAGGTCTGCGTTAGAAAAACCGGGGGTTACTGTATTCCTATTTGGGAAAACACAGCTCACTTTCTAGCCCCGCCCAGCATCCTAGCTTTATCTTTAAGACGGAAGAGCTGCCCTTGCTCACTTCTTAAATTTGTGAGGCATCCGACTCTATATCAGAATTAATCTGGCCACAGTTGCGTGGCCAGTCGTGTGTGCACAGCACTGGGAACTATCGCAGAGAGCTGAGCAGGTGTTGCTGCTTACACAGAGATAACTGTAATGCATTTTTCTGGCTTCATGGTAACAATAAAAAAGCAGCTTATGAATCAATTTCCCTCCAAAGGAGAATTTTTCCACCATCACATTTACCTTACGCTGACTGCAAGCATATGTTGAATTGTGCCTTGACAATATTGGAATTACAACAATTTCACTGCTAGTGGAGAAAACAAATTCTTACTAAATGTCTGAGTCACACAAATGTGTGATTTAGTACTTGCATGTGGGTAAACACTGGCCCTTACCTCTCCCTTGCCAGCACAGTGCAGTATCACAGGAGGTCCCAAAATGCGGTTGTCATTCTTGTATAAATAGCTGTAGTCTGGAGACTCAAAGTCCTTCAGTACAAAGACAGTCTCAAACTCCGCATTCTCTCCGTCCCCAAACTCTCTGACATTGTCTGTCTTTATACAGGGGATGTTTATGTCCTGATGGGACAAGGAGACAGTATCAAAGTCAAACAGGCTTGTAAAGAACGCCAGTAGGGGAAAAAGGCAGAGACTCTGCTACCAATAATACACAAAATATTCATATGGGACTGTTCGGCTAGAAAAACACAATTTTAAACACTGAATTCATTATGTTGGCTCTTTGAGCTCAGCTTTCAAGTGAATCAAATTTCTTCCATCTCCAATCAAAAAGTATTCAAAATTATTACCAAAAAAACAGTGTTCAACAAAGCAGTACACATTTCTTCGGAAAGTATGTCCATAAAGTCCATTAAGGTTTGTCACAGTGGAGACATTAAAGAGGTATTACAGAATGACAGATTCAAAATACTGCTGGTCAATTTGTGTAGGTAGGTGTGTGTATTGGGGGGGGGGCAGGATACACACAATGATACAGGTCCCTCTTGTTTACTGAAGGAGGGACCATTGCATGATGAAATATAGGCAGGCATGAGGAGAATGAAGCTTCACAGGCTTTTGCTGAAGCCCATACTTAAGACAATGTGCATTTTCCACATATCAATGCTGAGCAGACGGTGAAGTGAAAAACAGACAATCTAAACTCCTGAAAGGAACATAACATGGATTAATTATTACCCATATATATATATATATATATAGATTAGCAAACACCGACACATACACACAACCTTGTTAGAGAAGACCATTAAAAAGCATTTAGTTCACCGGTGTGTTAAGCAGAAATTTTAGTGTTTAGTGTCACACCAGTCCCCATCTCATTGTCCATGCAGCAAAACCCTCCTGTGTGAACCGGAGCATGCAAAGATCACAGTCTTCGAGACGTACCATATTGACAATAGATTTTATCAATTTCTCGCCAGACTCGGAGCCTGGGTCCCCTTCTTTAATCTTTACCACCGGGACTTCCATTATTCTGATTGCCTGTAAAAATGAAGCATTTGGAGTCAACCTGGCAACCTACTGCTGATAAATTCGCCATACATGAAGCTCGATATCCTCGCAACCCAGGAGGCGAGAACTTCAAACAAATGTCAGCCATGGTCCACGGAGGAAAGTTCAGGGAAATTAATGAAGTTCAGAGCTGCAAGGGACGTTTTTTTGTCAATTCACTCAGCAGACACTCTGGCCCTGATTAAGCTGTGAGTGGATGTGCAGCTACTGCAGAGTGGCAGGAGGAATAGATAATTTTGTGACGTCTGTCCATCTGACAGGTCGCTTGTACCCTCTCAAGGACAAAAAGGGGAGGCTTTCTGGGCCAGATCTTGGAATAAACATTCACTATGAACAGTCTCACACACGCCACCTGCACTCAAATCCTAATACTACCATACTGCCCTGCAGCATAACAATAATACAACTGAAAAGCGAGAGGAAGGGGAATAGATAAAACAGCCGATGAGGGGAAATTTCAAGCCCACCTTCAGACTTCTTTTGTGCCTCCATGCCCTTTATCTAAAACATGCTGTTCGTTTAAAAGCAGGGAAACCTTTTCTATTTTACTCTCTTTAGTGGTGGGTGATATAGCAAAAATAGAATATTCCTTATACTGTGACATATTTCAACACTATGACATTAAATATCACCATCTCTAGCTGCTTGCTTAAATCCATTTATTAAACTAAATCATATACTTAACACTGAGGAAGCAGACTGAAATAAAGTGCAGAACTGTATGTACTCACAACATAATGAGGTACAGAAGCAAACACATAAATCAACTTAAGACAACGAACGAAGGGCGCTCAAAAACATGAATCATGTCCAAAAGTAAAAGCATGGTCACCCACAAAAACAAATCAAGTCGCTGTTAAAAAAAACAACAAAACAACATTTACATTTACGGCATTTAGCTGACGCTCTTATCCAGAGCGACGTACATCAGTGCTTAAGAATTCCACGACTGT
>JBBPDC010000038.1:17216885-17242048 GCA_037974485.1 Hemigrammopetersius urotaenia
GAGCATCTATACAACAACTGTCCAAATAATAACTAGCCAACACCTAACCCAACAATACATAAGCCCTAGAGAAGAACATAAGTCATGGAATTTTTTTTTTTAAATAAGAAATAAGACAACAAAACTAATTCTAGCAAAGGTTTGTATTATTTTGGTTTCAGAGTCATTAAAGTTTTTAGTTCCTCAGAGCACTCTTAGCTTTAACTATGTGTGATCTTAAGGACTCTGATATTCCAAAATGCAGAGCTGAACCTGTACCTCTTTCAAGAAATCTTTTGTAAGTATATATAATATTAGTATCATTTATGGATTACAACAAAAAAAGTTGGAACAATGCTTACATTGCTGTCAGAGACTATTAGGTCCAACTGAAAATAATTATGTTAAAAAGGTTGCATACATTCATTCATTAGACAAAATATACTGATGTGATGTAAAACAGTATTCACTAGATTTGAGAAGGAAAAACATCATTAAACTTCACTGTTTTTGGGTAAACAGAAAAAGGGTTATTAATTGCAACAATATTGTGCTGACACTTTAAGACAAATCACATAAGCAGAAAATCTAGAAAAAGTCACATTACCACAGGAAAACAGGAAACGCCGTCTGTGCAAATCTGTACACAGATCTAACAGCCCAATCTCCAGCAGTCAGGAATCCCCAAATGGTACAAGAGGGAAGGATTTTTGCTAATTGCTTTTCTATGAGGCCTACAGGCACAATAATGCAGCTTTTCCAACTCCCAACTTACAGCAAACAGCAAAACAGACAATAATAACTACTGACTACAACAGTCACTTTACTTAAACAATTAGCAAAAATGCACAAAATATTAAAGTTGCATGACCTTGTCAAACATTGAAAGCATGAGTGTGTGTCCCATCAGTGACAAAATGTCCTTTTCACTTTACCTCCATCGCCTTTACAAGTTCAGCATCGTTGCCAGTTTCCCCCACAAGTACCACCCTGGTTTCCACTCGGCGCAAGATTTCTGAAAGAGTTTAAAACACCAGAAGCGAGATAAGTCTCCTAGGAAATAAAACCCTGTCAGACTGAAGAAAAAACATCTAGCCTTCTCTGTTCAAATGACAGCAGCATGGTTAAAAAAAAAAAACCTGATTACATCGGACATAGGGTACACCTCACTTACCCTCAGCATCATCAGAGGCCAGGCCCAGGAAAGTGTGCACATTAGAGGTTTCTGTCATCCTGGAGTCGTACACAGATGAGTCCACAAGCAGGCTACGGGCCATACTCAAAGTAACTATACTGCTGTCAGCCATGGTGCCGTGTCCCAATCCTGTCCAAAGAAAAAATAGAGATCAAGAAGAGGCCAGGGGAAAGAAAGGTCTTGTGCCCTTTCGTCGACTGACAGCGAGCACTAACCCACAAGAAGAGAAGAGGACAAAGAAACTTCTATAGTTTAAAGACAGGGTGTGTGTGTGTGTGTGTGTGTGTGTGTGTGTGTGTGTGTGTGTGTGTGTAAGTAACAGGGTAGGGGAGCAGGGCTATGCTTCCAATCGTGTGGGTCAATTCAGCTTAAATCAGCAGTACAGAACATTTATATCAGTGGCTACGGATAAATGTGCCCAAACAAACATATTTAAACAGCTTGCCTTAAAGGCTTAACAAATGTAAACCAAAAAATGCACCTAAAACTGGTGTTAAACTGCCAGGTTAGTGCCCTGGTATTCTAATAAAACATAAATATCTAGGGATAAAAGTAAACGGGAATTACTTAAGGCACTTTTGAGAATAAATCCCAGCAGCCCACACAGTGACACCTGCCTGGTAGCTGAAGCAAAGGTGGGGAAAAGCTAGTGCAAACATGGCTAGCAGGCAAAACAGAACTTCTTGAACAATTTTGCAACAGCTACACTCACAAAGAATTAGCGACATATGAGATAATCTTACCGACAGACTGACTGAAGGTGAAGAGTAGTGAGGAGGGCCTTGGTGAAAAAAAATAAATGTTTTTTTTTTTCGGTTCAGCAGGCTGGGTGACCAGCAGGCCGGCGAGCAGAAACTTCACTCCGGCCACAACCTCCCTTCCCTCCGGCCGTAAAACGAATATACACAACTACAATCACGTTTCTTGCGATATTAAAGACGCAGTTGCCTTAAAAAATGTGTCATATATCTCCGCGCACACAAAAACATGCTATGAAGCGAATGTAAACATTAAATCCATCTCCAGGGCTTTGTACCTCCGGCAGCTCTCTCCTCTTCGAATTCAAAACTCAGGCACATCGTGGATCCGCGCGCTGATTGGCTGAGCAGGGAGCGAGCGGCGGAAGTGTGTCCGGATTGGCTGTTCCATTCAAACAGCGATGCAAAAGGGTGAGGTCAATGCAGCAGCTCTAACTGGACAAAATATGCAATAACTTTTTTCCCGATGTAGTAATTTTCATTTTTGTTTCAAATATCAGAGTACAACCCCATTATGTGGAACGGAAGGCAATGGGCAGGCGAGAATATTTACTGCTTTCTTTCTCCCCATTACCAAGGTTGGAAGTTTAAATATCAGCTCTCAGCAGAAAATTACTTGACTGTTTCCTCTATTCAGTTTGTGTGATGGAGTGAACATGCTTGATGGACCCTCTCAAGGATGGAGAACAAATGATCAATGTGTAATAAAAAGAAAAAAAAACTTTTCCAGTTTTTCAGTTCAGCTCACACTCACTCTTCATCATCACTTAATATGACAGTTATTTTTATGACTCAAAAATTGTTAATTAATGATTTCATTTTAAACTGATATAGTATGTACAAGCAGATTTAAGTATGGCAAATGTTGTTAAAATGACTTACTAAGATTTGAGATTAACTTCAAGGACTATGTATACAGATTAGATAAGTATGTAAAGGAAAGTTGATTTAGGTCTGGACAGACAAGTGCTGTACAAGGACTAATGTGCTAAAGCAGATGAATACAGAGTAGACAGTTGTGCATAAGTCTGAGCACCCCTGGTCAAATTACAAATTTTAGTTGATTTTTTAAGTGAAAGCAGATAACACTACATCTCTATGAAACAAACAAATATAGCATATTTCCTCTGATTTTAATGCTTGATGACCATATGCTGAATTTAACCTAAAATAAAATGTGTAAAAGCCTGGGTAACCTAATTGTGTGATATTTTATCACCAGTTTTTGAACACAGTATTCACAATTTATAATATGTGACATGTGTAAAGTGTCCATTTTGTAATAAGTGAACACGCTACAGTGTGAACAGCACGAAATTCCTTCTTTGCAGCGTGTGGGAACAATAACTTTATCAAGGGTACCTCAGTGGTCCTCCTAAGATTTGAATCCACGATCTTCTGATTGCAGGGTCAACTCCCTAACCACCAGACCACCAGCTGACCCAATCTTTCATAATGAAATGACCAAAAGTAACGATTTAGCTGCAGATTTAATTGTGTCCAGCATTGGATTATTAAAGAGCTAGTTATTAGGTGAATTTGTGCACAGGACCAAATCTTGCTGTAAACAAGTCTTAATATTATAAGATTGTGTCAAGCCTGTTCTAGCAGATGAATCTCCACAGCAATCTACTTCTATTATTTCAATAAATAAAAAAAATAATTAATTAAGAAAACTAAGAGATTGTGTTTTCACTATATATATAATTTCAATTTTGTTGTGCTTAGCTTAGTATTTATTCATTTTTTTTCCAAATTTCTTGCCTACAAAATAGTATTGTTGGGGTGAGCATGGATCGGTCAGTGGGATGCCATCGGGATCCTGCTTGGGCGGTTTTCTCAACTTGTCGTAAAGCCTTCCAGCCCACTAGTAAAATGTCTGTGTTGAATAGCTGAATGAAGCATCTTTTTTTGCCTGCTGGCCCTGATTTCCTCTGATCTGCAGCCAATGGCCGTGGCTGACAAGCATATGGGTCTACTTGACTACCAGATCAGTCAAAATCAAGGAAAGTGTGAAGTTTCATTCAACTATTTGGACAAAGTCCATATGTGAACAGAGCAGGTTATTTTCCAGGAATTCACAGCGAGTGTGTGGACGAGTCCTGAGGCCAGGAGGAAGCAGTTGCACAATCTGCATTTGGAAAAGCAGTGCTCTTGCTGACATCACGGCTCAGCTTGACTGTGGTCCCCTAAAACATACAGACATGAGCTTGTTCCTCTTTCGCTAATGCTGCTTAATTGTGTGAAATGCATTCTAGGAAACATGACTATGCAAGTCCACTCAAGTCCTCCAACTTTAAATTAGAATCTGGACCATGACTCTACCCACCATTCACCTAAGCAACACAGAGTATTTACAGTATGCAACAGCCTGATCTCTGACTTACTTCCCGACCCAATTACCTGGACAGTGTCCAGAATTCATAAGTAAAAATGAAAACCGCTTTGTTGTGTTTTTGTGAAAAAAAATTCCTATTTTTATAGTGTAAACCCTAAATATGCTCCCAGAACACTTTTCTGGGCCATTTTAGTCATTTTAAACTCAGTTTCATACATTACCCTTAAAGAAAATGGAAGGGTAAACCGGTATTTGAATTTTAAAAAGTTTACACCCGGAACGCATATAAAGAGAGACGAGTGTCGGAATGCGCTCCGCCAGATGGTTTTTGAGGAATAACCCCTGATCTACTCATTGGAAAGGTCTCCTGGAGATCTATTGAACTGTGTCTGAGTGCGTTCCTGGCCAAGATATGCAACTTGTGAACGGTTCTCATTATGTGAAAACATCCAGAAAAAAATATATTGCCACAAAAAAAACCCAAAAAAGACAGAGGATGTTTGCAGTTTCTGCATTATTGTTGTTATTTCTGCATAAAACTAAGAGTTGGGTTCTAAAAAAAACTGTGTGAATGAATTCGCGACTCCTGATCCGCGTAAAACTGGGGGATTCATGGCCTATTTTTATGCACTTCTAAATGTATGTACGCTCAGCTAGGGCCCCTTTCAAGTTGAAATTGTATTGGAGAAGCCTTAAACTATTGAAGAAAATGAAGTGAGGTGGGAAAGTCAGTGTCTTCATAGAATGAATATTTATTAAGCCGCTGGTGAGATTTCACTGCTCCGTGCATTCCAAATATTAAGTCAGCACATACACCACATGACAGGCGTCTGAAGAATGAAGTTGTCGCCTGTCTCCGCTATCATTACCCAAAGAAAAAGACTGGCCTTCTTTTCCTCAAACAAGAGCTGCTTCCTCCGACGTAGTGGCTCAAGAGGCAGGAGGCTCATAATGAATTCCTCCCTGACAGTGGTTGGGGGGCTGCTCCTGGGACTGGCTTCAGAGGGGCTTCGAGAAATCTGTGCCCAGTCTGAAGGACACACTGATGATTTCTGGTGAAGTTTTCTTCCTTTTTTCTTTCTTTCATATTTTTTTTTCCACATCTGGCTCTGAACATGTGGCACATCCAGGTCTTTGTGGTGGCAGTGAGCTCTCCCCATTTCTGTTCATTCTTCATAGGCCCTCTGAAGCTTGAAAGCTCCCCTCTGTAGAACAAAGTGCAGTGAAGCTTGCCTTGCACCCGTCCCTTTCGGTCATTCCCTGAGAAGCAGACCTCTCAGTCTCCCCCCAGGCAGGCCGTCTGACATGGACTAAATGGTTGCGTGGCAAAAGATGAGCGCCTTTCCCGCAGAGCTCACAAAGTCACAGTGGCCTTTCTGAGATTTCAGAAGATTTGTGAGCATACAGAAATCCATTGGGGAACAGAGCAGCATGATGCAATACCATTTGTCACAAAACGACACTTTTTTTTTTTTTGCCAAGTATTAAAAGGTAGCCTATGACGGTGTGAGCCATTAACACAGTGGGTACACCTGCTGTGTTAATGCCTCACATCCTTACTATATAATAGAATGTCTTTTATAATTCTTTCATCGAGGCCAAAGAATGCTTTTTCACACAAGAAAGAAAAAAAAATCCAGTCCTGCCTTTGCCCTCTGTTAGCAGTGAAGTGAAATTAGGTGAATTATAAGTGGCATGTTTCAGGGCAAAGAATGTCTCACTATGAAGTTAACATGCAGAGTGACACACTGAATAATGGTTCAGCCCTAATATGTTTTGGCCCTGGATAAAACTGAAGATTACATTGCTTTACTTTTCTTCTCAGTGGTTTGGAACATGTACATCATTTCTACATTCATCATTGGCACTTTTGGTAATGATAGGTTTAAAAAAGGTTATGAAAACACATGTGGTTTATATGCTCCATCAAACCTTTAAGTAACCTTGAAGCAGAGATGTTCACAAGTCATTTTTACCAAGTCCAAGTCTTTGTGCTCGAGTCCAAGTCTAGTCTCGTCTTTGTGCTCGAGTCCAAGTCAAGTCTCAAGTCTTTACAAAAGGCGACTCTAAATGTGGGACTAAATGTGGGAACGTTTAGAAGATATGCTAATTGGCCACGCCCCGTGATTACAATTGGCAGGGGGTGGGACTGCGTGCTGTGATATGCCCTCACCAACATGGAGGATTTACCTTTCGGATCGTTGGAGTGCGAGATAAATAAATAAATAATTCCATGAAATTTACATTGTTTACGAGTTATGACTCACGAGTCACAGCACCCGAGTCAAGTCTCAAGTCATTGAGAGCAAGTCTAAAGTCAAGTCACAAGTCTTTATTTGTGCGACTTAAGTGCGACTTGAGTCCGATCGAGTCCCCATCTCTGCCTTGAAGTAAATTTAGTCTCACCCAAATAAAAACGTGTCAGTGGTTTCACGCAGCCCTGGATATTTTTATGATCAAAATATAACACAAAGCATGTTCCCATTTATTTATGACTAAAATAAATTAAAATAAAATAAAATTAAGACAAAAGTGCACTGACCTTCTTAATGGCTGTATTATGGAAATTAAGATTCTATAAAAAGCTTTATACCTGTAAATGCTCATATCCACTGTTAGGGTAATCATTTAGTAGAAAACAACCAGAACTTAAGAGAACTTCCAGAAAAGGTCTGACTTCCACACACAGTGAGGCGTATAGTTTGAGAGGCAACATGTTTGCCAGGGTTGTAGGTTTGAAGATTTTGGGTTACATTATCAGGTTACCAGGCCAAAACTAAAATTAAACATCAAACCCATGTCTGCAAACTATTGGGAAGGTATGTCAGAAGAAATTCCTTGTATTTATCTGACCGCTAACATAAGTGCCTGGAGTTTGCTACACACAACTGGAACTTTGATTGGAACCGGCTTCTAAATAGAGCTTTTTTGGCAAAAGTCAAGCTAGTGTAGGGCGATCCTGGAACAAATAATCTGTTAAGTTGGACACACAATGTGATTTTTTCAGTCACGTTATTCAGCTTCTGCTCAAACTGTACGCCTGAATCGCTGCGGTTAGAAGTTCGTAACTCACGATTCATGTTCTCACACTACAGCACGATGCTCTGATGCGACCGGCTGCTCACACTGTACACCCATACACGAGAACACATGTAGGTAGATCAGAGTAGTCTCAGACTGCTTGTTCTGTAACCTCTATTGTAACTATCATAAGGCCTTTAGGGCATTTAGTTTTGTTTTTATTTTTAAGATTTTTCTTCAATTAAGTTTTAGATGTCTCATACTGTAAGCAAACAATCATAATCAATATAACTGCATATATATAAAATCTGTATTGGACTGAAAAAAGCAGACTATGTTTACTCATACTGGGCATCTGCGTTTAAGCAGTTAAACTTCTGATTTCTCTCATTGGACAAAAGCAGATAAAAAGTTTAACTGGCTATGGTAATACATCACATTTTAGACCTAACTCTGGTTTATACCTTCCCTTGGGGTGTTAAATAGGAAAACTGTGATGCTCTGTCTCCAGCTTTGCACACAAGTAAACATCCATAAGAAAAAATCATTACCGCTGGCTTTTACAATGAATGTATTTAATCGCAAGTTTAAAATTGTAGACTGGTAATATATACTTGTCTTTTTGCTGACACTGACCATATGAAAAATGCCAAACAATCAGTTTGTCCTCTTAATAAATAACAATGAATAATGATATATTGTCAACAATATGCTCTGCATTCCACATTTCGTTTTTGTGCTTAGAATCTGCACCAATAATGGAACAGGACAGAGAAAAGTTGGTCAGAGGGAAAAGTATAGACCTTCTGGTTTAAAAAACAACCGGTTTCAAATTGTGGTTCATGGTTCATAGGAATGTTATAAGTGGAGCTTATACATTCAGTGACAAGCTGTCATTGTGTTTTCCTCGCATTGAATGTTTGACATCAAACATTAAGGTCACATTCAGTACAGTACACTTGATTCATGAAAGGCCTTTGAATTCGATTTTGAACCTTGATCAGGAGTTGAGTCAGTTTACCAAACATAAAAGGCATGAAAGATCCAGGTTCAATAACACAATATGATCTGTTCTTACAGTACAGCTGGATATTTGTGCTACAATGATCAAACATGAGAAGATAAAATAAGCTCAGCCTGGACTGAGACCTTACTGCCAGAGCGTAACTGCCAGAGATTATATGGAGCCCTAAAATCAACCAGAAATGAACGTTTGCAGAACTGTTACATAACAAATAAGTCGACATGTAAAAAAAGAGTATATAAATTTTATATAATACACATACACATAATAGAGTGTTATTTTTTCCAAAAGTGCTGCGTTTCTGACTGAAAAAAGTAATTTTCCTAAGATGGGTTATTTTCCATTTCAGTGTCTTTTGAGTAGTAATTTCAGCAGGACGGAACATTATCTTAATGAGGTGACATGAGGTGCACAGAGGTCCTGCCACTTCACCAAAAATACTACATGGCTTCCAGTTTTTCTTCTCAGTCCCACACGATTCTCTCTGAATTATTCATTCAAGATGTCAGTATCTTTATTGCTGCTAAGGCACAGCAGATTACTTAATGATAACTAATGGTGACCGGCGGTCTCATCTGACGCAGAGTCTTTGCTCTAGAGTCCAAAGGCCGAAGTCGGAGGCGATATTTTCCTGTGCACTTGAGTTCTCTCTTGTCAGTGCAGCTGGGACTAGCAGCAATAGAGGGTCCCCGCTTTTCCACCACGGTGCGGCTCATTCTAGTGCTTTACAGGATTCAGTCCAAGCAGTTTAGCAGGGAAGTATCCTGCACGCTTCATGGATGCATGGCACTATAGCAAGACAGCTATGAGAACAACAATATGAAATGACACACAATGCACATGTTCAACATGCAATCCTCTTCTCCTGGGCCTGGAGCAGCCCGGCGCTATCCTCCATCTCCTCTGTGTCCGTGAGGGCCGCAGTGCACAGGTCACTGAAGATGTCTGGAAGCAGAGGAGGGAGAAAACAAACAGTTCACTTATCAAGCTGGCTCTCGGGGTTTGAATACCAAGCAACAGGCAGCTGTGGGGTGGGCAGTTACAGGTAAACCAAGCTCTGCAGTCAAAGCAACAGCATCAGCAATGTCAAAGTCAAAATTATAGCAAAAGAAAACAAAAAGTCACTGGGGAGTAGTGATGCACCGAAATAAAAAACCTTGGACACAAAATTCACAGGCCAAACAAACAGAACTAAAAACTTAAAAAAGGCTGACAGTAAATATAAAGTTAACATACAAAGTACTGCAGAATATGCCATAGAATCTAGCATCCTATATTCATGCACTATATTCATTTTTAGCTATTCTTTGACTCTGGCACTGTAGTTTGTGAATTTTGCCAATATTCACAAAAACTAATGGCTGGCATAGATATAAAGTGGTTACAGAGGCATTAAGGTATATATTAGAGTGTAATCTGCATAGCAAGTGTTTTAAGTTATCTAAAACCTGTAGCAGAGTTCTTGAGTGTTGTTCCACCTACTGATACTTGAGTGACCGATGCTTACAAACCCCTTAGAACATCTAATGTCTATCAGAGAATAGTGTAATAGTCCTGCGTGAGAGTCATTCTTCACCGTTTATATGATACAGCTTTGACTTGCCTGCACTGGAGAGCAAAAGGAACAAAATGCATTTTATTTATCATTATTTCTCATTTTCATTTTATTATTACCTTGTTAAAAGTCTTTGTAGGCCCATTTAACTTTTTTCTGTAAAGATTTTTGACTGACTTGACATTTGGTGCCATTTTGACCTCTTTCTGCAGAAATTTCGGTGCATCCCTAATTGGGGAGTGTTTGCAGTTGTTACCAGGATTTGCAGATGCTTAATGGGGAAAAACACACGGCTAAATTGCACAAAAGTAAGCAAAGGTGGTGAAGCATGAAGCATAATGTGCAAACTATCAAAGCAACATGTCCTGCTCTGACGGTAACACCAGCGTTTCAGCTCTGCCTTAGCTTTTAGGAGCCAATCTGATATCCACAACAAGGACTTGTTATGACAAGAGCAGCGTTTCGAGTAAACGGGTTGGGAAAAACTGTGAACACAGCAAGGCCAGGCATCATGGAATGAAGTGCATGCCTGAAAGGATGGCATCATGCTCTACTTTCAAGCAAAAATAAAAAACAAACCAAAAAATACCAAAAGAAAACTGAGCACGGTATGAAAAGCAGCTCCACTGCCATATTCTCCATTCATCAACCCATTCCCATGTCCCACGCTTGATCTGAGTCGATGCCTTGCGGGCGTTCACATTTGGTTGCCATGTCTGAGCAAAAGAGAGGTGTAAGTGACATCCTAGGTCAAAATTTTCAGACCCTGCGTCATAACAGACTGACAGATTTTGTTTAGAGTCATTTTCTGAATCTTGCTTCATGGCTGCTTTGTAGTGAGCATCAATTTAAGTTTTGCCTGCAGGCAGGATCATCCAAATGTCACTTCCACCCCTCTCCTTCTCATCCCTGTATGGATTACAATGAATACCAGTGTTACTGTAAATGTCCACTCCTCCTGCTGTTGACTGCAGGATAGTGGGCGGGACCAGCCCTGTCTTCAGAGTAATTAGGTTCTTGACTAGCCTAGAACATGAGAGAGAATGGTCACTTTAATGGCAGGTCTGGGGGTCATTTCAGCGGGTGAGGGTGGGTTACTCCTGCATGTGAAAACATCTCAAAACAAATCATCTGAAATCTTTTGCTCTCCTTAAACCAATGTAGAATTTGATGTTTAATGCATTTGCTTCCCCTCTTGTAAACTTCATTGTGAACTTCACCATCCATTGTGAACTTCACCCCTTGGCTCCTCAACTGAAGGCTCAGCACAGTTGTGTCTGGATAATTAGTGTTAGCCTCATGCTAATGCAGGAGCAGCATTACGCTACTGCAAGTCTCAACTTTGGAAAAAGAACAAGCTGTCAACACAAGGGCCTACGTGTGAGTGTGAATATGCGAAAATAACACACACACACACACACTCTCACTATGGGCAGATGTGAGCACTTCTGAGAGAAAAGTGCCAACTCTGAAGAATGTCGTGGCTTGATGTGCGAACCGAGGCACATAAACTTTGGCTAAGTTATAGAAGATTTCAAAGTGCTGTATGTTGACTGGGGTCCATGAAAGTCTGGCAAATTCTTCATAACTTTTTATGACTGTTTCGGAAAGTGGGGGTGAAGGGGAGGGAGGATGGCGAGCGGAGAGGGGTGCCAGACACTTGAGCGCTGCAAAACCCAAAGATGCGAAATGATTGAAGATACTTTTAAAGATGAATTATGCATGAGCTGATGAAATATGAACACATTCAAGACATTTTCTTAGTGCCACTTTAATTTCATAGGGTATTAGTCACCCCAAAATCCACTGCAATAAACTCATGTGAAACTTGCAGAGGTTCTCATCCATTGGCTGCAATGGATTCTGGAGGCGATTTCCAACACTAGAAAGAACAGCTCTTCGGCGTGTACGGTTGAATTGAGCAAAGCGATCTATTATTCATTTTAGCTCTGTGTTTTCATTGGCATTGTAATACACACATTCACCCGAGAAACATTTTTAATACAGCTCATGTGCCCTCCGTTGAGCGTATTGTGAATTAAGTTTTAATTCAGGACCAGCCATTAAAAGGAAGCCGCCACTGTAATAGGCTTTTATTCTTACAACATTACCTCCAAATAATGAATAAAGGTTAATGAGAGATTCGTCAGTGATAGATTTCTATTACGAAAATGGCCAGTGGGAAAGTTTTACAGAAGATGTGTCTGAAATGCAAAGTGTGTGTGTGGAAGGGAGTGGAGTCAGAAAACAGGGAATATAGAGAATGTTAGCAATGCTCAAACCATGAACAAACCGGACCTTTTTCAATACCTTCCCCTGAACTGGTTCTACTGTTCTTACCAGTCACTTTAAAAAGCCTTGTGTCTTTTTCAGGGACATACATGCTGTGTATATGCTACAAAAAGCTGGATACCATGACCGGTAGTTCATAACCTCTATATTGCATATAACACTACATTATTGCACAAATACAAATAACCTCTATTCTATTATCTATTCTTACTTGTCCTGGGGTCTGTAGTCCAACACAGTTTAGTGATATCCCTTAAATCCACCTAATAAATGTGTTATCTATCATATGCACTGAACTAGGTGTGACATCAGGGAAATCATTAACAACTGCTGGCCTCCAGGACCTGAATGCAGCAGTAGTTGGTTTCTCCTTTGTGCTGTGTATTTGTGCCTTTTGCGACCAAATCTGACTCCATCAGATGCTTTTTTTGAGTCATGGGGGAGATGGAAGTAAAGTTGAGTTGACTTTGAATATGCTTCACTGAAACATACAATCTGAGAGAATCGCGTTTGTGTCCTGAATCAAACATTATTATTATTGTGTGTGTGTGTGTGACTGGAGACTGTGAATGCAGTATGTGCATGTGTGTGCGTGTGCACGTATGTGTGTGTGTGTGTGTGTGTGTGTTTGTGTGTGTGGGGGCTTTAAGTGGCTTTCTTTGAGGAAGGGGTGGTACGTTTTATTACTCACCAGTGGCCATTTTCGGCCTCCTCTACAAACTGTACTACATCTCCAGCCTCTAGCGAAAGCTCGTGTGCCGCACGTGCCTCATACGTCAGCTGCACTTGGAAACGCTCAGGCTCCCCCTGCAGACAAAAGAAGCAGACCGTATGAAAGCAATTTAAAAGCCCTGGACAAGTTTGCCCATTCCAGTAATGAGCTCTGGCCAACTTAAGACAGTAATGGAGGAGTGAAGGGAAAGACAAAAAATGTCTCCAGACTCATTTGCTTTGAAAGTAGCCCTCATAAATACAGTGGATGGGTTCACTGGAGCTCCACGGAAGTTCCAGTGCTTAATGAAACACTTGAAACACAAAGATATGGCTGTTGTACTAAGCTCTTGTAAAAAGGGGAAAAAAAGAAGCAAAAAGAAAAAGCCGCACCCTCTAGTGGCAGGGACTCTGCTTTGACACAGAGAACTTTACTCCCTGTGGAACATATCAGATGTTGTCTCCTGGCTCTCTGCTCTGATCAAGCCGCTGTTGCTTAAAGATCTTTTCATTGCCTCTCATCCATCAGGTGGATTAGAAAATATAAAACTCCTGGGTATTTAAAACTGTAGGAGAGTCCACAGCAGGATAATCTCTCTCGCTTTTGGTCTATTAAATGTCAAGTCTCCTCGGTCTCAATAACCAGCATTGGAGATAGCAAAATATTATTAAAGGGGTCTCTCTCTCTCTCCCTCTCTCTTTATATGTCTCTCCCTCTCTCTCACCCCACCCCTCTCGAGGGAGAGGGAGATTGGAAGGAATTAAAGGATGTGAGAGAGGATGGAAAGGCAGATAAACTACAGGAGAAAACACAAAAAAACCCAGCGTACATTTTTGTTATTGCTGTCCTCTTCTCCATCTGAAGAATTTGATAGCTCCTCAGCACTGGATGGGATGGTTTCAAAGTCTTCAGTGTCCATTGAGGGTAAACGGCGTTGGGTCCATCCTTAAAAACCATCAAAAGTAATGATAAACACCACTGATCCGTAAAGTAAAAGCTATTAAAAATATGCCTGGAGGTAAAAGTGAGCTACATAGAAAAAATAAGACAAAGGGAACAACAAGCTAAAATTTAACACAAAACTGTGCTCTATTTTTTTTTTAAAAGAACAGTATTTTTTATTTTATTTATCCTCTGCATATATAAAACTATGGGGGAAAAAAGATCAAACAAACAAATGAACAAAACAATATAATAGGCAGTATTATAGTGCCCTCCCTAATTATTGGCACCCATTAGTGAACATTAGTAAAAAGTATTTTTCATAACCATTATTCATAATTATAATTATGGCACATGTGTTTTTGTAGAAATGTTTTTTCTCAGATGAAAAACGACAGTAATCCCCCAGTTTTATGCGGATCAGGAGTCGCTGATTTAGTCACACGCAGTTGGGTGGGGTTTTTTTGAGATCCGAAAATCCTCACAATAACCCAGAAACTGCAAATATTCTCTGTCTTTTTTTTGGGTTTTTTGTGGCAATAAAACATATTTTTTCCACACAAGCCGACTCATGGAAGCATTTTTTTGGAATTCCACACTAGGGTTGAGCCCCTGTGCTCCAAGCGCGGGAAAGCACTCGGACACTTCAAACTCCACAGTTCGGTAGATCTCCAGGACACCTTTCCAACAAGCTCTCATTTGTATTTTTAGCCAGAGTAGATCAAGGGTTATTCCCCGAAAACCGTTCACCTTGCCGCGGTGTCCCAATTCTTTTGTCCCGCCAGTTTCCGAGTTGCATATTTTGGCGGGGAATTTAAATTAAAAGAGGCGAATACGGGTTTACCTTTACATTTTCTTTAAGGGTAATGCATTAAACTGAGTTTAAAATGACAAAGTGTTCTGGGAGCAGATTTGGGGGTAGATTTAGGGCTTACACAATAAAAATAAGCATTTTAGGCATTTTACCAAAACACAACAATGCGATTTTCACTATACGTGGGTGCTCTTGGAACGTAACCCCCGCGAAAAGCGAGGGATTACTGTACACTGTAACCCTTTTCACTAATCCTTAAAAGGGGTGCTAATGACTGTAGAGACCTATACTGTAAGCAAAGGTTGCAATCAGATACTCAGAAAAGCCCACTGTTACATAATCACAGCTTTCCCTAAGAGAGCACAAAAACTTGGCACACTACTTTCATGTCCTTTGTCGATTACCTGGCTGGGAGGTGGACCTAGGCACACTGGGTTTGGTACTCGCTGTACCTTTTTTTTTGCTGTCAGCTGGAAAACCTCCTCGCAAAGAATCTGAGAGAATATGAACCACTTATTCAACAAGCAGGAAGTCAGTAACCAACTGTATTAAAAACCACTGAACCACATCCAAACATGCGAGAACCACCACCAAAATGGCTTTCCAAATTGAAAAAAAAAAAAACTCACACCACATGAACAAACACACAAACCTACACGGGAAATCAAAATTCTCATCATAAAAGGCCACAAACTGCACCTTAACACCCACAGGAGCATGCAAGTCAAGCAAGTCGAGAAATCAGGTTAAGTCAAGCATTCACACCCAACACAAAAGCACACAAAAATGAGCAGGACATTCCACATGCAGTATTCCTGCTACTCTTTGTTGTACCTCCATAGCCAAAGGGTGTGGGATCACTCTTTATTTGGTGTCTCTTGTTTTTAAGGCTTGCAGAAAGCGGACCTGAGTGAATGAGAATTTAGCGTATTTATTCAAGCTGGAAAATAAAATCTTCCAGCTGAAATGGACAATATGCTAACATGTACTTTTATACAATTTCCCACTTATGAACACTTATGATTTCTCATAATAAACTGACTTTTTTTTTTTTACCTCTCTTTACCCCTTAAAATAGTGTTTTTGTAACAGTTCTGTCCTGTTCGGAGATGAATTCCTATAGGCTGAATGGACGTGTGCACACAGCTTTTCAAAAATGTGGAATTTCTTGTTTTACTACTTATGTTTGTTAAGTAAACGTAAGTGAAGAGAATGATATTTAAAATATTTTATATAAGAAGTCACCTTCTGTATAGTCTATTAACAATCATTAATGTCCGTTTATTTCTCACATGGTTTGGTCACTGCTTTTGAGGTGTTATGAGGCAATTTCAGTTTCTCTAACTAAAACCTGAAATCACAAAAGCAATAATTACAAAATACACCGTTTTTGCAGCTTAATCTCTACATTTGGGCTGCTGCTTAGATGCAAATGAAACTCGTTTTGACATCAAACTAATTTATGTCTATAAAGGGACATAATATGGATTTTAGAGGCAAAACCCTCAGGTTTGACAATATTGCTATAGCTTCATGATATCCACAAAATTTACATTTTTTACATTTATCAAAAGCGACTTCCATTCCCTACCTACAGAGGGCAGTCTCCCTAGGGCAACTTGAGGTTAAGGGTCTTTCTCAGGAACCAAGTGGTGGTGTACTGAAAGTAGGATTCAAACCCATGACCTCTTGGTCCAGAGGCGGGTATCCTACCCACTAAACCTCACCACAGACACGACGTTCAAAAGAGAGTCCAAAACGTCTGTGCAAACGTCTGTGCTCATCTTCATTCCACTAGGAATACAGTGCTGAATGTCACATTACCTTTTAAATGTCAGCTTATCAGGAGTTTATTACTGATGAAATTCAAATATTCACCTTTTTTGGTTCTGATTTCACACATTTCTTAAGTTTCAGAAGAGCTTTAATGCGTAAAAGCTTCTTGAGAAAAGTCTTTTCATTCTGCCTTCCTGAGTCTTCCTAGCTTGTCTGGGCCTCAGTGGATGCCTGTCTAACCAGCTGGTCTGTAGCTGTTCAGTGCGACGCTCTGAATATTGTGTTGGTGGGGAGTGAGCAAAGGCAGAAGGAACTAGCGGCAATCAGGTACCTTTTGTGCGTGTGGTGGAGGAGGCACTGATAGATGAGGCTAAAGAGAAGCGGCGTGTGACTTCTGCCTCCTTAGGTGCTGGCTCTGGAGTGAAAGGCAGGGGAAGGGTTAGTCATTAGGCAAATCTAGTGAGGAAGGAGATAGCACAGAGAAAAAAGCAGGCGAACAGACAGAATGGCTTTGGAATTGCAGAAATGGAAGGGATGAGCATCAATTATGAGGACTCATGCTTTATGTCTGATCATTGATTTCTTCCTTCTACAGGGCTTGGCTCTAAGGGCAGGTGTTAGTTTGTCACTAGCAACAGAAGGATTCATCTGAGCAGTTATCTCAGGAGACCAATGAATACAGTATTGCAGGATCTCACACGGATCAGACAGGCACTGATGGCTCTAATCACAGACATGGACCACCACACAATCATGCAACCAAGAAAAAGTGATGGATAAGCTTTTAAAAATTTTACGATATTTGAGTGAAATGTCTGATGCTTAGCTGCAGGCAGATTAATGACACTATTATTATGTTTTAATTGTGCATAATGAAATATGTCAAAAAAACTTCAGAACTTTTATAAACTTTTATAAGAAATAACAATAAAAACTAATACTGGATGAAAAAATAAAAACACCTGCTGAAAAATATTCATATGCTTTTTTATGTAAAGGGCATGGCAAGATGACAGGTGCACACTGAAACACTACACTATGACATGAGTGCAAGAAATTTTACCTATCGAGTTTCTTTTATCTGGACGCAGAGGTTGGCTTATTTTGCACAAAATCTGAATTCCGCTGAGAGCCTAAGAGCCTTATAATAATTCTCCAGCTCTGACAAAGAGCACCTTGGGTTCCTGCAGTCTATTTAGTTGCAATTCATACTGGGAACAGAAACATGAGCGTGCGGTGAGATGAATGGCACGGATGGAGACGGCAATCGTTTATCACAATACGAATAAGGGCAGTCATTCTGCGACTGCACTCTGGAGGATGGACATGATGGAGCCAAGCACACAACGAGCAGAGCTTTACCTGAAGGCAAGGACCTGCGATTGGACAGGCCTTGCAAGGTGAAGCGCTTTCTAGCTGAGGCCTGGTCTGAACTAAATCTGGCAGATTCATCAGCTATGAAAGGTAAAGGGAGAAGTACACTAGTAAGTGAGCAGTCAGAGAAAGACACAAGCACAGAATTACCCTGGTGAGAACCAACCTTAATGCCACAGGTTGTGAACAATACTGGGTCAAGCAGGTCAGTTCAACATTTATATGATGCATGAAGGGATTTGTCAGACAGAGACTTTGCTTTATAGTAGAGGCACGTTAGGAATGTGTGATTGTCCTCGATACCAGCTAGAAGCATTACTGAAAGCCTAAAATACCATGAAAAGAAATAGCCTTGACATTTACTTTCTTCCTCAACCCAACTCTTCACCAGTATTTACCATCAAATTACAACTATTTTCTATTCATTTGTACATTGTCCAAAAACCCTGAAACAGTGAATCTATTTAAAAAGAAAAAAATCTAAGCACCGTGAAGCATCTGTGCACAGCAGTGAAGATGGAAATCTGTTCCTTTAAATCTTTTTTAAAAAATCATTCCCAGTCAGTGGCCACTAGAGGCCACTGTTGTTTTAAGGTTATAAGTTTTTAGGTTACAAGTGAAGTGAAGTGACCATTTGTCATACGTGAACACCACAAAATTCAACCTCTGCATTTAACCCATTCACCAAGTGAAGCAGGGGGCAACTACGAACACAGCGCCCAGGGAGCAGTGTGTGGGGCCGGTACCTTGCTCGGGGTACCTCAGAGGTGCCTAGCGGTCTTGGGAATCGAACCCGGACTTTCTGGTCACAGGGCGAATGCCCTAACCACTAGGCTACCAGCTGCCCCAAGATATAAGGAAAGACTTTTAAGTTGAAACACTGGGATTATTGTCTTTGTGTTCATCACCTGTTTTGTGTTTTGTTAATTAGTTTGTTACAGTATTTAAGTTCCACTGCTTTTAGGTTTTGTTGTCTGTCGGCCTCACTTTTCCCCTGGTTTGTGTTCGTCTGGGTTCCTTATTTGTTTTGTGTTTTGCAGCCATCGTACCATATTCCTTTATTGTTTCAAAATAAAGAAAGGAAGCATGGAAATCTGCATATGTGCCTCCTGGCCGAGCGAGTCCAACCCAAACATAACACTTGAACGTATAACAAACTCTTCAACATTAGAAGATCTACAAACTGCTAGACTCGATACACATTATATACTGTTATACTGTATGTCCTATTTTGCCCTTTTTTAAGTTTAACTGACCTGATTTTTATATTTAGGATTACTCAGCTAACCTTATAGAAACACTGTCTATAATTATCGTATGCAGAAAAATTAGCTTATAACACAGACGTCCTATAAGATCAAATAAGAAACACTTTTAGACAACTCCATCTATTTTGAGAATACAGTGTGGTTGGGATGTTAATTAACACTTTGAGGAGTACGATCATGAATATGTGATGAGCTCTGGACGATCCCTGTTGAGTAAGAGAACAGAGAGTTCTGTACTCTGATGCAACAATCACACTCAGAATCTTCATTTCGGTTAACAATGAAATTCTAAAACATTAGTATGGAATTCACTCTCCTGGGCACGGCCTTGTTTTAAGGAACTCACTCTTCATAGGGTTAAGATTATCAAGAACAATATCCAAAACTACAGAACGTTGTTTCTTGGATAACCATTTGTTTACATTACTACTGTTGATATTCAGTTGAATCTACTGTATATCAAATAGTTTTAATGTTGCCTACAGGCTCTTTAAAACTGGGGTATATCTGTCTTAAAATCAGGTTATAATAAGATACAGTGGTATCATGTTAAAATACAAGTGTGTTGTGATAAAATGTATCACAATAACAATCGTCATACATCTTTATATACTTCACCACTGCTGAGAGATCCTGCTTACTGAGCTTTGATAGTGCCTTAATAGTGCCAATGCATAATAGATAGGTTGCTTATAGTTTAACTTAGGGCGAAGTCCTCTTTAGCTTAAGTGCTCTTAAATCTTTTAGTCATATTGAACAGACTGCCCTGGTACTCTCAAACCTCTCCAATATCCACACACAACCCAGCCAGGTGCCAGTAGCAAGGGAAGCGTCACGCCAGCTGTCTTCCAGGGGTGTGAAGGACAGTTAGTTTTGTGAGCTAATTTTGCTACATGCCCTTAAGGACTACTTGAAATGTCCATATCGTTTCATACACAATCAGTGCCAAAGCTGTAATTAAACAGCACAGTCGCAGACCTGTTCGTCCAACACTCTCAACACATCTGCTGACACCTCAGCCCGGGGTGCCAGTCTCACAGACACGTCTAATCAGTTTTAGCTCTTCCTTTGGGAACCTGAGGTCTGGTTGCCTCAAACCATAAAAGATCATCATGGCTGTGATGGCTCCAGCATGATCTACCTACCATGCCTTCCAACGCGTTTGGAGAGAAGTCGATATCAGAACTTCAAGACAAAACAAGCTCTGCAGCGAAGCCATCACTCTTCCTGCCATGATCTGGGAATTAAATGAGCAGAGCGAGCCACAGTATGCAAATTCTAACTTTCCAAAAATAAAAAAATAAATCTCTCAGTCTCATTAGTAGAACAATATTTCTGTTACAAGTCAGCTGCTAATAGCGCAAATTAATATCAATAAATTTTGATAACAAACAGGAGCTGAGGCAGCAACACCATGCAGCTCTGAATCTGCGTGAACGCTAGAAATAAATCTGCATCTACAAAGTGTGATGCAAAAGCCTGAAAATAATTGTGCCAGTTGTTAAATCTTTTCCTTTTGAAGCTCTGGCTTTATAACAGGCAGCGGATTCTAGTTGCTTGTTCTAGCACGCTGGGGCTGGTGCGAAGCACGAGGTGTAAAAGCCAAGCAGCGTAGTGAACGGAACCAATCTAACTGCTCCAGCCCCACGGCTTGTTTTCACCCTCTTTTAAAGCATGGCTTAGCCAGCACTGTGTCTCCAGTCGCTCCACGTTTGGTTGGTGAGACCTTTAGTGCCCAGAGGGATAGTATACCTGTCACAATTAGTCACAGCAGACCTTCAGTCCTGCAGCCCTCCATCAAAGATTAACCTTCCCTCCCCAGGTCAGCTCACAAATGTATACCTGTACATTTACCTCTGCATTTACCACCACAGCAAAGAGTGCACAGTGTTTCTGATACACATACACACATGCACGCACACACACATGCACACATACGCACACACACGCACACACATAGTCAGTGGAGCTGTAGACCTGCCCAGGTCAGATCAAGCCAGACACGAGCCATTGCTAATAACCATGGTGGGGGAAGAGCAGTTATTATCATCAGGCAGCTGTTAATGGCATTCTGACCTGGTTTTCAGGAGGGACTAGCACCACAAATGAGACTGGGAAGGAGCAGTTCTTGCTTCTACAGTGCCAAATTGTAGTCAATGGAAGGTCAAACAGCGTTAGTCAAAATCCACTAAATCTCCGTTAAGCCATGTTCACACTCAAAACCTGGGAAATGATCAGGAGGCATGTATTAGCCAGCATTGGGTCTCCAGCTGTTTTTCTTCTTGTAAAAACTGCAAACTGCACAGAACATAAAAATCTGTAGAAGTAGTCAAGCACATATGCAGTGTAGATATTTGTTGTAGATTTGTTGTGGATACATAAACAAAATACACTCAAAAACTAAACAAAAAACTAAAGAAATCTTTTAAATTCTATATAATGTGGGTATTATAGTAGGTGATGTGTAGATAATTTTTGTGTCAACTTCAGCAGGATTTTAACTTGCATTGAATTTCCCAGGTAAGAATGCATGTGTGAAAGAGGCTCAAGTTGTTAAATCTGAGGCTGATGTCATCATTATCATTAAGTATTCAGCAATTAGGTGAAGCCTATTTGCCTATTAATTTAATGCAGCAGTGGCAAAATGTTTTCATGCCTGGACCCATATTCAGAGATACGGTTTTGTAGACCCATTACACTACAGAGTTCTGACTCATGCTGTCAGTTAGCTAGTACTGTACTCAGATCGCAATTTGAATTAAGGATAATGATCACTGGTGCTTTACTTGGAGCTTATGAATGCTGAAATTGTGCCATCAACTGATTTATGAACTCATGTATTTAAAATTCCTCAATATAATCCTTTGCAATTGACAAAATTATGCATTTCCCTGGCTTTTTCCCGACCCGCCCACACTCGCGGGTTGGAAACCAATTGTCTAATACATACTGGCAATTATGACATCATACAGATATTTGGCCGACCACTGACTCCCACTGCAACCCGCTGAAAATATTACTGATTATATTACAGTTAAAGATAATGAGCTAAGGGCTGAGGAGTAGATAAGCCAGAAAGAACCAGAAAATAGGCTGATTGAGACTAAGCAGACAATTTCAGTGCCTGTTTTGCGCTGCTGATACAGAATGCACGTCTCTCTTAACAAACACTTCAGGCTATTGTTATGTTCAGAGTTAACTTTTGCTGTTATTGTAAGCCTCAGTGGTGGGCGGTCTCACCTCGTCTCTGCCTCAGGTTGGGGCCAGAGTCACTGCGTCTGTAGCCAGTCTCGGGGCTAGAGGAGTCTGACTGCCTGAGGGCCACTTTGCGCATGTTCCTGTTGAGGAAAAGCACAGAACACACAATTCAGGGGTAGGAGCCACATTGCTATGCCCATTGACTGACAATTCAGCAGGCTTAGCGCAGTAAACAGCCATTCAGCAGTGCACCGACACAGAACACTGTCGTGGGTGGATGCACACACAAGCATGCGCATAGACAAGTACCTCATGGGAGCGTGGTAGATGTTCTCCGTGATCCTTTGATGGAGCTGGCTTGCCTCTGCAAGAGAGAAACATGATGCTCCAAGGTTACGCACTTCCAGCTCTAAAGAGAACAGTAAACATCTCTGGACAGAAATAGTTTAGCAAAGCAGCAGACGATAAGAAGATGCAAAATATCTTTACACAGATATTAAACCTACAGAAATCCTGATAATATTGATCTGTTGTGTATATGAAGGATATGAACATAAAAGGATAGCGATAGCACTGATAGCACTGTTTTTAAATGAAATTTTTTCCCGCAAAAACATTCCAAGGTGTAATTTTGTATGAAAAATAACATGCATTTCACCCTGCATCAAGGCCCCCTGATACGCATGTATGTCTGGGCCTAAGAGGTAAAATGTTATTAGTCTGCAAATATTCTTTCAGTCTGTGGTCTGTGGGGGCTGCCCAGAGTGAGTGCCTGCTTCGTGCCCTTTGGACAGGCTCTGGGTGCCCCCACTACTCCAGTAAGGATTAAGTGGTTAGAGAAAATGTATGAATGAATGAATATGTTTTCCAGTACCAATTAAAAACAAGTCTACGCTTAGTAAGTGTTTATGAATGGTTTAAATTTGTTTTTTAATGTTATTAGATATATCATTGCCCTGAAAAACACCTTCAAAGTAAATAAAAAGCAGTTAAACATGAGCATATACACAACAAATGCCCTTATTAGTAAGCATTCATTCAAACCAGTATTAAACCAATCATAAACATTTGAACTGGTGAAATGGTACTATTCTTTCAGGATGTTTTCAAGCCTAGTGCCATACAATCACACGCTTCTGACAAAAATCATTCCCAGCTAGAACAGCCAACATTAGTAAATCATGCAAAATAAAAAATGGCATTTCCAGCATCTCAACTGTTCATGTCCATAAGCTGGGCATTTTTGCAGAAAGCATCAAAAGACAGAAAGCATCCAGTTTCAAGTCCAAAAAGCCCTAGCACATAAGGCCCATAGTATTCAGGTCAATGGTTATTTCTAGAAAATAGTCTCCCATGTGAAGGTATGATTGGAACCTTGAATGCAACAACCGAAATCCAAAGATAACATTTCACCTTCTTTATCTTCTCTTATCAATATGAGGGTGTGCGCAGTAGAGGGTGGGTCAAGGTTTCAAACCTGCTGTCGAGCTGGTTCACAATATCCGTCAGACATAGCTTACAGGATACTGAGGAAAGCAGAATAGCCCTGGCAAGAACGAAAAACGCACCTCTGCATGCCTCCAGCTGGCCTGTCAGTACTTTCCGGATCTCAGACACCCACATGTTCTTCACGTCCATGGAGGAGGCCTGAGACAGAGCACAAACTTATACACCCACTGCAGCAATCCGAGAGAGAGAGAGAGAGAGAGATAGAGAGAGAGAGAGAGAGAGAGAGAGCGAGAGAGCTGCCGCAGTTGCTTTACAGTGGCACAACAGTGCCCTCCAGTGCCCAGCAAAGACAAAAAGCAATAGGCATAGCAGGAAGAACTTGAATCTGAATTAGCATAACCATGTGCAAATCCATTGGATTTATTCAAAAGATAAAACAAACATTACAGGACAAATGCAACTATAAAAGATGAGAAAGTGAACATGACTATCATATCTGAGAGACTCTTTCATTCTGATGTGAACCCTTACCTGAATAATGTAGACTTCCTCCCTCCCGTTGTACCAAATTTCAAACTTTTTGACGTCTCCTTTTACATTCTCTGTGATGCCAACAGCACTCATCTGTAACAGATCACACCCAACATAACCTCAACAATCAGGTAAAGTATTCACTAATAAGAAAGATACTTGCACCAATGTGCACACGTGTAAAATTGTTTTTTTTTCCATAAAATATGATGTGAATTTCTGATCCTTGTGGATTTCAATGCTATGTGCTTCACCAAATATGCATAAATAAAGTAAATGATTGTCATACACATGTGAGTCCTCAGAATCTCTTAATGTAACTTACTTAAAAAAAACTGGACGTGATGGTCCTTTCTTCAGTATTTCTCTTTTTCTGAACAGACTAAATGTTCACTGCTTCTATGTTGCTATACTTCAACTGCTAAGTTTGCCATTTGCAGATTAGTTTGTGGCTTTAAAAAAACTAGAAAAAAACTACTATCATCAGAGATGCACCAATAATATACAAAGCCTAGATTTAACTCTATTGTAACTTATTCATGCTTATTCATGCATTTGCTCTTTTGTTGCTGCTTTGGCCATAATGGTCTATCCAAATGCACCACGTGAGGCTTATGTTTCCAGCTACCATGGGTTTTCATACCTTGAGGGAGTGCTTGAAACTGTAGGAGGGGGATTTCTCATGGCCATCAGAGGTCTCGTCTCGCTTCTTACAGAACAAAATCATTTTATTGTACAGGAAGAGGTGTCTCTGCATGGGCTTGAAGCGCGCCAGATCCTTCACCTTATTGTGGCCTTTCTTATGGTCTGTCCATACGTTAAAAGAGCCTTGCATGAGCAACTTACCAAGGTCATTAAGATTCCCCTACACACACACACACACACACACACACACACACACACACACACACACACACACACACACACACACACACAC